>VZQC01009601.1:133933-286572 GCA_009823505.1 Rhizomys pruinosus | reverse complement strand
ATGAAAATATATATATATATATATATATATATATATATATATATATCAGTGCTAGAGTGTCTGTCTAGCATGTACAAGGTCTAAAAATCAACCCCTAGTAACCCCTCCCCTCAAGCATTTTTCCTGAAAGACAAACAAGATAGTCAAGATTATTTTCCCAGAAACACCCAGTTTTTGTTTATAGCTTTTTTCATTCTTTCTCCCTCATGGAGGCTCAATTTAGAGAATGGAAAGAAAACTAGAGTAGAAAGGTGTAAACAGAGGGGCCGAGCGAGGATCGTCACAGATGTAAGCAGTGGACTTTGCTGGGAGACTCGTGAGCGTTCCTTTTTTGGAGCAAGGGAAGACTTGTTGGGTGGCAACTTTTCCTTCTGGAGAACACTTGAGGTTGCAGGAAGCACACAGATTGAGAGCCTAGCGCCATCGTTGCTTTCATCATTTCCTATGTGGAGAGTCTTCTATCCCCCCAGACCCTGGTTCTATCCTAAGCTTACCAAGTGGAATGTCTGTCTCTGGTGCACCGTCTAGAACATTGTGTGGGAAGGGCTGGGGGAGCATACCTGTCAAGGCCACCGTGTGCTGCTGTGGGACTCTGCAAGGATGCACAGCATTTCTGATTAAGAGCTTGCTGGATTTACATTAAACTTGCCTCCAGTTGCTAAAGGGATTTTTTATTTTATTTTGTGTGTCTGAGTGTATTGCCTGCATGGATGCAAGTGTACCTGGGTCACGAATCCTGGCGAGGTCAGAAGAGGGCATTGAATCCCCTGGAACTACTTACAGATGGTTGTCAGCCACCATGTGGGTGCTGGGAATCAAAGCCAGGTCCTCTGCAGGAGCAGCCAGTGCTCTTAACCTCTGAGCCATCTCTCCAGCCCCTAAAGGGATACTATTTAATTGAGGAGATTCGGGATCTCCTGAATTGGGACCCACATTTGCCACCTGCAGTCCACTGGCCTGTCTTGACCCCATCCCAGTTAGAAATGTCCAGCCTCCTCCTCTCATCCATTTCCACCTGAGCTCCTCCTCTAAGGTAAGCTCTTGAAGCAGTTTTGCCATTGAGGGTCCAAGGGTGCATCCCAAGGTCCTTGTGAAGGAAAAAGCCTCAACTTCAACAACCTGGATCCTCCCACATCAGCAACGCTGTCTGCATACCAAGGCCTGCCCTTGCCTTCATGGAGACGGAACAGCCTGAACTACCTGTGTCAAGAGGGCCAGGTGGAAGCTCCCTGCAGGGAGCCAGGCCCAGGATGGGAGAGAAGCTACACTTTGCTGTACCTACCTTTCCCTAGGGAGATGAACAATATTCATCCCAGAATGGGCACCATGGACGGACCATGGAAACAATTCCACTCCAGTCTAGGTTGCACCGGCAACCTATAGCTGCACTAAGGGACGTCTCCCCCAGCAACCATCTTAGCATCCTCTGGGAGGATGGGGCCTCACAAGCCCCTCTCCTCTCAGGACAGAATGCCAAGCGCTTAATCTTGTGCTTGTCTCCTTCTGATAACCACAGCTCCTGAGAGGTTAAGGGGGCAGCAGCCATGTCCTACCTAGGGGGCAGTGTTCCCTAACCCTAGGGAAGCCAAGGCCATGCCCCCAGCGGTGGATGGAAGGAGAGAAACTGGTGGAGGCCTGAGCTGTGCTGAAGATCTTCATTTCTGAAAGCATATTTGACTGCTGAGTTTTCTTAAACATCGGCTTTCCCTGAGGATTTGTAGCTGTTCTGTGTGTTTGCTCAGAGAAGATATTCATTTCTAATCAGTGACAAGCAGGCATAACAGCCCAGTACAACCCATAATTTTCCATGTTGAACTTGGGAAGAGACAGAGTTCCATGTTGGCTCCTAGGTCATCTGGGTCGTCAAATGTCCCTTGGACTCCGCCCTCACAGTTTTGTACCTGGATCCTAGGTACAGATAATCAAATAAGCCCAAGTGAGCATGAGTCCATGGTGCTGGCAGTCCCCGAGACACAGGCTAGGCAGGTGTGGACAGTGCTGGCATTGGGGGAAGCAGTAGTTTGTCTGTTTCCAGGGCTCCCATAACAAGCCGTCACGAACCAGGAGGTTTAAAGCAGCAGAAATCTAGTGTCCCATAGTTCTGGAGGCTGGAAGTTCAAAATCAAGGTGGCAGTAGGGCTGGATACTGTAGGTCCCTGGAGAGGATCTGTCCCATGCCTGTCCCTGCTGTGCTTGCTACCTAAGTCCTTGGTGTCCCTCGGCTTGGAAACAGACTGCCAGTCTCTGTTTCCATCGCCACAGACATTCTGTGTGTCTGTCTCTACCACCTATTCTCTCAGAAGGATGCTCATTGTACGCAAAAGCCAGGCATGGCTGTATCCGTAGGGCTGTGAGGGCAGAGACTGGGGGGGGGGGTGCCTGGGAATAAGGTGAAGAGGGACAGATCAGAACACCCAACAGCCTCCTCTGGCCTTCACACACACACACACACACACACACACACACACACACACGCACACACACTACCTTGTCCCCTTATCACAAACCTGAGATCATTCTAGAATCACTGGCCCCCTTTCTCAGCTACTTCCTCCTCCTCTTACGTGCTGCACTTCCCCTGCCAGACGACCCTTTGCTGTGCTGGCCCTGGGAACACCACAATGGTTCCAGGCAGAGACAGAACCCCTCTGCTTTCAGGTCCCTGAGTTCATGGAAGGAAGATGTTTCTGCCCATCCATTTTGGAGCTTACCAGAGTGGACGGTGCAGGGACCAGAGCCCTTCCTGGAGACCCTTGGCTTAGTCCTCACCTTCTTTCTGTGAAGCAGGTTCATTATGAACAGGAATGAAAGGGGATGATTCTGAGCACTGGACCAATACCCAGTACCAGTACCTACCCATTCGTACATGAGAAGCAGAACTCTCATACAACCAGTTACATGAAACAGCTTTATTATAAACAGGCTGCAACAGAAGACAAGGATTTAGAATAACCCAGGACCTCCAGGTTTGGGAGAGCTGCACAGAACAGAGGAACTCCTGACTTGTGTGTCTTACATTATCCTGAAGGTGAGGGACCCCCACCCCGAAAGCGCACCCAACCTTGAGTTTTACACGCAGAGGCAAAGGGAATTGTTGGACTATAAAGCATTGCTGAACATACTGTTCTAGAATGAGCAAGAACGGAACTTTTCCAGCCAGTGCCTCCTTGCCTCAAGATGTGGAGTTCCCAGCATATGAGAGCAAGTGTGAAGTGGGGGGCTGGTTCCTGCAGCTATCAGGGAACTTGCTCTGCACATTTCTTCCACTGCATCCTCCCTCTCCCATCCCCCAAAGTCTTGGGGCCTTCATTCATCTGAACAGCAGCGAAAACTGCATTCAGAACAATCACTGGTTCTTTGAAACTGCTTACATTAAGGTCTTTAAGTGCAAATGACTGTGACTTTTGCAAACAAACTCCAAAACTGTTCTTCACCCAAAGATATAGCTATGGACTTCAAAAATATTTGGGGATGGGGTTGGGGCTGGGGAGAGTGCTCAGTGGGTAAAGTGCTTGGTGAGTGAGGGGAGGACTGGAGTTTAGATCCCCAGAAGCTTGTAGGTGCCAGTGGGTGCGGCGGCCTGCCTGTATTCCAGGCTTGGCAGGTGGAGTCTGTGGAGCCCAGGAACAAGCTGGCTGGTCAGGCCAGTTGTGTTGTCAAGCTGTGAGTTCAAAGGTGGAGCGCAATCAAGAAGGACTCCCAACACCAGACTCAGGCCTCTACATACATATCACCCATATGCAAGCATGCACACACATGCATACACACATGACACACATGCATAACACATGACACACACGCATGCACATATGACACACGTGCACGTGTGACACATGCACGCACGTGACACATGGATACGCACATGACATACACGTGCATACACATGACACACGTGCACACATGCACACACCTCACGCACTCATAAGAGAAATATATGTATATATTAAGCTCCAAACAATAAGCTTTATCTTTTTCCTGCCCCTCTTCTTGCTCCAGGCTAATTTCCAGCCTGTCCCACCACTAACCCCCAACCTAGACCACCAACACTTTTGCTTTCATAGCGTGTGCCCCAAACTTATGAGCACCCTCCTGACTATGTCCTGCCCTCTTCCCTTTTTTCTTTAAAGACAGAGTCTTACTGTGTCACCCTAGCTCTCCTGAAGTTGCTCTGTAGACCAGGCTAGCCTGGAGCTCAGAGAAACCTTGGGGGTTAGACTTTCAGCATATTTATTTGAGGAGTCTACAAACATTAAGACCACAGCACTCACCTACCCGTCCTGGACAGGCACTGAAGGCTGGGGATGCTCACTCCCATGTGGTCCTCAGAGTCTGGGGCATTGGCAGGTTCAGTCCAGTAGGGTCTTGTTGCCAACTGCTTCTAGCAAGTGGAGAGAACAGGAGATCCCGAAGGAATCATGCTCATCTTTAAAAGGCTGTGACTCGGGGATCACAGAATCACTGACCCCTGCATTCTGTTGGGGACAAGTAGTCATGTGGCCACAGCTAACTATAAGAGAAGGTGGGAAATATGTTCTGACCCAAGCCAGGGAGAGAGCAGATCAGAGCAGATGCAGGCAGACACTGCCACCGATCATCCAGCTGCCAGCTGTGCTGCGAAGGAAGGAGAGCCTCCATTTCCTGAACAGGCTCCCTTGCCTCTGTTCTCTATCCTCTGCAAGAAGGTGTGGCATCTCTCAAGACCTCTGTGTTCTGTTGGGACCTGTGGGCCCTACCTGTGGGCCCTCCCTACTCATGGCGTGGAAGAGAATGCGGCCTACTGTACTGAGCCTGACTGGAGTCTGGCGACCTGTCTTTGGCTGGTCACTTCCACATAGGAGTGACTCAGCATAGCCCCACCTGAAAGTGCCTCTACTCGGATACAACCAATGTGGGGAGTTATTATTGGCCCAAAGCTATCCCCCCACTCTACGTATCTCCTCTCCCGCCTTTTCTCCACCCCTCCCGCCAAGCAAATATAAGCAGCCGCCTGATGCAATAAAGTGAGTCCTTGCTTTGAGGAGACTCCCGGGTGGTTCTTTTCGGGTCGTTGACACTCACCATCCCACTCAGCCCCAGAGGAGAGACAGGCTGGCCAGAATCTCCCCTCCCTGCCCTACTTGCTGGAGAACCCGGCAGTGTTCAATCTCTACCTCCCACTGAAAGCAAGGGAAACATGAACAAGCAGCCTGCTTCCGGTCCCAAAGAAACCCTCTGACTTCACCTCTTCTTATCAACTGGCTTTTAAGTGAATATATCAAATATTTATTATTTATTTATTTCGCAGTTCCGAGGATCATATCCAGGACCTTTTATGTTCTAGGCAAGCTCTATAACACTGAGATACGCCTTAACCATTTTATTTATTTGTTTTAATTTTATGTGTATGAGTGTTATGCCTGCATGTGTATAAGTGCACCCTTGTGGTGCAGGGTCCTTGGATGACAGGAGAGGGGTTTAATCCTATGGAACTGGAGTTACAGACAGTTGTTAGCTGCCATGTGGGTTCTGGGATGCAAACTCAGGTCTTTTGCAAGAACACCCAATGCTCTTAACTACTGAGCCATCGCTCTAGCCCCCAACCTTAACCATTTTTTGAGACAGAGTTTTACATAGCACAGGTTGACCTCAAATTTGACATGTAGCTGAGAATGACTTTGAACTTCTAATACTCCTGCCCCTATCTCCTGAGGTTGCAGCCATGCTGGGGACTGAGTCCAGGGCATTGTACACACTAAGCAAGTACCTCACCAACTCAGCTACATCACCAGCCTGATCACAGATCACACTTCTGACATGTGAGCTGAGGTGGTAACCATTGGTAAGGTTTGATCATGACTCACCCTATGCTACAGTTACTTTCTATTGCTGTGATAAAGAAAAAAATGACCAAAACCAACTTGGGGAGAGAGGGGTTTATTTGGCTTACAGCTCACAGCCCATCATCAAGGGAGCCACGGCAGGAACCTGGAGCACAGACCACAGAAGACCGCTGCTTACTGGCTTGCTTCTCTGGCCCATGATCAGCTTGCTTTTTTATACAACCCAGGACCACCTGCCCAGGGGTGGTGCCTCGTAGAGTGGGCTGGGCCTCCCACATCACTTGACCATCAAGAAAATGCCCCACAGGCATGGCCACAGGCCAGTCCAATGGAGGAAATCCCTCGACTGTTGTTCCCTCTACCCAGGGGTGTCCAGGTGACAACTCACCATTCAGCAGTAAACAGCCAGACCCCCGCTCTGGAGAGATCTGCTTGGCACGTGCTCTCCTGGCTCCACGCACTTGGCACCTTGTGAGTTGAGCTGCAGTCTTTTGGGAAGATCATGGTTTCAGGGGTAGGCCTGCTGCATGGCAGGGGACACTAGCTCAGGAATGCCAGTCCCAGCCTGGCACTGCATGCCAGTGAGCTTTCTCCTCAGAGGAGAATATTTTGGGTTAAAGTAAATATAGTTAGTAACTGCATGAAGTAGACTAAACACCTGACTAGGTCCCTCCTACCTCCAGAGTATCTTGGGGAGGGCCTCTGTCTAGTCCCCTGAATGCTGGGTGCTTCTCTGAGCACAGAGGACGCCGGCCCCTGTCCGGAACAAGACACTGGCCCAGGCGAGGCTCAGCCCAGCACCCTCCGGTTCGTCAGGGTGAGGGCGTCTTTGTCCTCCCTGCATGCCAGGTTGTGTGGCCACGCTCAGCGACTTAGATGTTATTTTTTTCTTCCTTGGGAAAAAAAATTCTGTTTCCTCCATGATGGGCTAATCCCTAAATAGCCAGGCTTCCTTCCGTCCCAGATCCTGACCACCTACGGGGTGTTCTTCGTGGGCCTCGGGTTAAGACCCTGATTGGCTCCACTCGGCTGCCAAGGCGTTCGTTTGTGCTTGCAGTGCTGTCTGCCCCAGCAAGCTTATTTTTTTCAAAAGACTGAAATCTCAGCAGATATATTCATCCCGGGATTCATCCTGGGCTTGCACCAGCGAGCTCATTAGCCAAGCTAACTGTGGGCCTTTTTATTTCCTTTTTAGTTGGTAGCAAAGACCAGGATCACATGATCTGTCCCTGGCTGCTCTCATTCCTGAAAGTTGGGGGAGCATTGACTCAAATTACCCCCAAGAAGGATTGCTGTGCTCTCTAAGCATGCTTACTTCTTCGAGTGCCTGCTTTTACTTAGCAGGAGACTGAGACTCCAGAAGGGAATTTCTAGGTCAGCTATACTTCACGCTAATAAAAAGAAAGTCTAGCCAAAAAGAACAGCAAAGCTATGGCCGTGGCTTCTTGGAGTGTCTTGTCTGATTATCCAATCATTACCACACAGATTAGGAAGGATTAACCCCGGAGGTTGGACAGATGGAGAACACTATTAAAATACCCCATGTGGAGCTTCGGAGCGGGTAGCAGTGACCACCTGTCCCCGTTTCATAGGTCAGTCTGTCCTCATTGGGAGCCCTGAGATCGCTGGCTTTGATGCTCCTGTCTAGAGCAGCTGAATGGCGGAAGAGGCAGGGCCCGCCCTGTCTGGCCCGGCAGCTCTGCCCTCCTGGTTCACGCTCTTATCTCTCGCCCTGCCCCAGATTGACGAGGCAGAGGAGCACTCGTTAAAGGACAAGGGGCCTTGGGGTTATCTCCCAGGGCCCTGGGGAGCAGTTCTGGGGATTCTATGAGTATAACAGACAGGGTGATTTCAAGAACTTCTCCTTCATTAACTATTGAAGAAAGAGCCAGCCTGCCTTTCTTCGAGTGCAGGTAATCGGGGGCTCTGTGGCAGCTACATAATTGTGTTTTCCCCAGAAGCTAGGAAGGGGAAGGTGCCCCCTGAGTCCTTGTGCCTTTTCGCCCCCGAATTTTGGGAGGTGGAGACGGGCACAGTATCACCTTGCTGAGCGGGGAGGCACGACAGCGTAAGCCTGCACTGGACTTCATGGCAGAATGGTACCATAAGCAATGCACTCACAACTGAAAAGACACGGGCTCCTCCATGCCAAGTCCTTAAAGTGTTTTATCTTCTAGTGTGCCAATGCCGACTTCATAAGAATGTGTTCAACTGCTCTCGTGATTGATGACAAAACTATGCCAAATCAAATGCACTGAGTAATCTCAAATAGGAATGATTTAGCCAGATGGACACTTCTTCCTTTTATATCTAACTTTACTCCATAAAAGAATATTGAGCATATCAAGTGACTGCTCCATCAAGACAGCCTCAGCACCATTAAAGCAGAGCCCATTCGAGTGCATCCAAGAAAGCAGACCTCACCGTCTGCAGGGGCGGTGCTCTCCATGCCCACACATGCCACTGAAATGTTTTATTGTAGAGATAAACACTGCTACTTCCTCAGAACTTCCTTCCTCCACTCTCACCTCTAAGCAGTACTGAGTGGTGTCTATGGCCAAGACTATTCTAGGGCACTGTCCTCTGTTCATTCATCCTCACAGCAGTCATGAAAGACTGGGCCTCCCCACTTTACAGATGAGGAAAACAACACACAGAAGTTACATCTTTTGCCTGAGAATGAACCACCAGTAAGTACGTGGCAGAGTGCTCAGGCTGTACAGCCTCCCTTCAAAACCACCAGTCTGACTATTGTGGATTTTCACAGGGTCTACTCTAAATTCTAGGGGGGAGGGGGAGGTGGAGAGGTATGGTGGTACATGTCTATAATCCCAGTACTTGATAAGTAGAGAAAGGGGGACTGTGCCTTTGAGGCCAGCCTGGGCTACATAGTAAGTTCCAGGCCAACTTTGGCTTCACAGTGAAAGCCTATCTCAAAAAAAAAACAAGCATTGGGGCTGGAGATATGGCCCAGCAGTTAAGAGCGCCAACTGCTCTTGCTGAGGACCAGGATTATCCCCAGCACCCACATGGCCGCTTAGAAACAGGTGTGGTGGTGCACACCTTTAATCCTAGCACCCAGGAGGCAGAGGCAGGCAGATCGCTGTGAGTTCAAGGCCAGACGGGTTTACAGAGTAAGTTCCAAGCCAGCTGGGGCTATAGGGAGACCCTGTCTCCAAAAAACAAACAATGACAACACACACACACACACACACACACACACACACACACACACACACACACAAAACAAGCAAAAGCTGAAGAGAGGGTTCAGCAGTCTTTCTTGCAGAAAACCTGGATTTGATTCCCAGCACCCACATGGCAGCTAACAACAGTTTGTAACTCCAGTTCCAGGGGAATCCAACACCCTCTTCTGGCCTCTGTGGGCATTGCATGACATGGGTGCACTAACATATGTGCAAGCAAAACAGTTATGCACATAAAATAAAAATAATAAAAAACAAACAAGCAAAAAGAAACTACAGGGATTAAGAAAAGATAATTATCCCTGTACTGGACAATAACAAGGCCATAGACAAGCAAGCATGGGAGACAGGTGACATGATTCTGGCCATCTGTGGGCAGCACCATTCACCTAACCCAGCTGCCATGCACCTGCCATACACCTGCCATGCCACCACTAACGTATTTCTAAATCACTTCTGTGTGTACATTTGACCCAGATCTCAGGCTTCTCACTGTCCTGTTCACATTTGCCTTCAACTGTAGCTTCTGAAACATGACAATATCCTGCGCCACTCCCCTAAGGCCCCAGAATTCAATGTTACACTCGTGTGTGTGTGTGTGCACCTTAGCTCTGTGTGTGTGCACCTTAGCTGTGTGTGCACTTTAGCTGTGTATGCACCTTAGATGTGTATGCGTGCACCTTAGTTCTGTGTGTGTGCACCTTAGCTGTGTGTGCACTTTAGCTGTGTATGCACCTTAGATGTGTGTGTGTGCACCTTAGCTGTGTGTGCACTTTAACTGTGTGTGCACCTTAGCTGTGTGTGTGTGTGTGTGTATCTTAGCTCTGTGTGTGTGTGTGTGTGTGTGTGTGTGTGTGTACCTTAGCTGGTACAGAACAGAAGAAACAGCATCTACTGTTATCCAGACACTATGCTCAAATCAGCAGGAACTTCTGACAGCCACGTAGCACCACAGAGCTAGTCCTCCACCTGAACCTCACTCCCGCCCCCTGTATTCATATGATTGTGCTGAGGGGTCCAAATTAAATTCTATTTTAGGAAATATTTATCAGATTTTTGGTCCATTTTCTGTTGCACTAACAGAATATCTGAGACCAAGTAATTGATAAAGAATAGAAGCTTCTGGAAGCTTCTATTCATGAGTACAGCATTGGTAACAGCATCTGGGGACTGTCTGCTTTCTTGATCCATCCCAACATGGCAGGGGCATCCTCTGGTGAGATGGGGGGGTGCAGGTAGCCTAGGTCTGTTTTGTCTTATAGAACATCATTGGGAGGGCCCCCACGTCTTCATCTACTCCCTATTATTTCCAGAATGTTCCTGTTGTGAGAATTCCTGCTCAGGGGAGACATAAACAACCTACCCTGTGCTTATAAGATCCCAAGGACAAACCAAAGTATGTTATAGGAAGGGCCATCACTGGTAGGAATGTGGTGACTAGAAAGCACCTCACTAGAAGGTCCTCACCCAGCATGGATAGAGGCATCCCCTCAGGCAAATAGATGGAGCCCCTTAGTTAATCCTCTCCATCCTACTCAGTCTGCCACCTCAGGAGACCCCAGGTCACTGCACGTGCAAATAGGACAGAAGCGTGGGAAGTGTGGCTGGAATCTCAGACGAGGCCCAATGACTGTCCCCACCTCCTCCTTCATGAGCAAACAGCAATCCAGTCCTCATGCCTTGTGAAAGCATGTGCAGCTGATCTGACGAAGATGGCGCCCGCATCTCCTGGAGCCACTGCATCAACAGCTCCTTCCTGAAAACCTCTCTCCACATCAAAATTCATCCACGGATCTGCAATCTTTCCAAACCGATTAGGGCAGAATTGTTCACAGAGTTCTGGATTCACCAACCTATGTGCACATCCAAACCACATTTTAACCAGAGCCGGCACCTGGCTCAGGTGCCAGGCACTTCCTTGTGTGCCACACCTGTGGACTCAGGCAGCAATGGGAATTAGGTCATCTGAATGTCCCCCACAGAACCTCTGTGATTCCTGGGAACAATGCATTCTAAAGCCTGGCTTTCACACCCACCTCCTGGAGCATGCACTGTGTCCACACTTGCAGGCTCCTGTCCTCCAGTGATGGGCTCAGCGGCAACCACACTGTGCCAATCAGTGCACCTCTTTGAACTTGATCCTCTTATGAATCTGGGTCAGAAGACATGAAACCATAGTGACAGGGGGTGGCTACCCTTTTCAGCAGACAGGAGTATCTGTCCCCTTCTCCAACATAGTGCAGCAAGCTCAAGAAGGACATAGGGTTCCTTCTGGCTGCTCTCTAGAGCTCCAAGGAGGTGTCCGTGCTAGTAAGCATAATACGAAACAACAGAATTTCTGCCATTGAGTTGGGGGTGGGAGGCTGCTGGTGAAAATGAGCCATTACAGAACCTTTCCTCTGGACGAATCAGAAGGGCGTGGTGGAGGCTGTGGCCTGTGGAAGGGGTCCTCCATGGCAGGTCAGTCGTCTGCAAGAGTGAGCTCCCACATAGCCTTGAAGATGTTTGGGTGCTCCCTTCAAAATGCTTGTACCATGTGACCTCATGATTCTAAAGTCCAATTAGATAATCCATGTTCGATGGAACCTGGCGCAACTATCAAAAAGCCTTGGGAATATCAGCCTGGCATCAGCTGGGGCACCCGAGAGGCTCTCTGGGAGCTCATATGCCTGATTAACATGCTCTGTTTCGCTAAACCACAGTTTATGAAAAATGCAAATCCTGCCCATTAACTTTGTAGCTCACCGAGGGCTTCCCTCCTCCGGCTTTTTCTGGCTTTGCCCAGGGCTGCTCAGTTTTCTGTCCCCTCCCGAATCCCAGGATGAAACCCTGGGGTGGGAAGAGCTGCGAGGCTGGGACTGTGCTTCCTTCTCCATCTTCCTCTCTCACCCTCTCGCTCACAGGTCCCTGGAGCAACTGACAAATTATTCCCCATGCTTCTCCACAGAGCTTTTTTTCTTTTTCTCAAAAGCTAAGTTTTTCCCTAAAAGGAATTCTTGTATCAGTTACTAATAATATACATTTTCCTTCTCGCATTGTTGTATGAAGAATTTTTTTGTGACATGGGAAAATGCTTATGATAACATGAGCTGGGCAGGAAAAAAGCGAGCCAGTCTTTTTTCTATACCCAATATAGCCTCAACTATGGAAAACAATATGCATCACAGGAAATTTAGTCAAACAGTAGAACAGGTGTCTCAGGTCCTGCATCTCTGGGTGATCTTCGTGTCCTAGACACGTGCTGCTGTCTCTCGAGTCTTCAGGGCTAATGCAGATACTTGGAGCCCAGGCACCTAGGAGAATGGTATTACCTATCATAAAAAAATTAAAAAGTCAAGAAGTAGAAGGCAGACTGTTTGGGGAAAGGTAGGCATGGCTTCCTTCTCTCCCCAGGAGCAGACAGCACAGTTCAAGGTGAAGGTCTCCCTTCTTGCCTTGCGCTGATAACTACCAGCCTGAGAGAGGAGGCTGATGGTTCAAGTCCTTTTGTTTTGTTTTGGTTTTGGCTTTGTTTGAGACAGGGTCTCCCTATAGCCCCAGCTGCCCTGGAACTCACTATGTAGACCAGACTTGGCCTGGATCGCATAGAGATGTGCCTGCCTCTGCCTTCCCAGTGCTGGGATTAAAGGAGTGCACCACCACACCTGGCCCTACTGCTTTCCAACTCTCTCTGTGTCTCACCTGCAAGCTTTCTGTAGGAGAGAGAAGGCACCAGCCAGCAAATGGGAGAGGACCCTGCTGCTGGGGACAGCCTCAGGTGCACCTGCCAGCGAGTGGGAGAGGACCCTGCTGCTGGGGACAGCCTCAGGTGCACCTGCCAGCGAGAGGGAGAGGAGCCTGCTGCTGGGGACACCCCCAGATGTACCGCCAGTTCCAGGAGAACTTGGCAACCCGGTCACTAGGGTGTTACATGCTGAAGGAAAACTTGAATATAGATGGACCTTCTTTCCGTGGATTAGAGGAACTTCGGCAGTCAGTGTGAAAACTGGTTCATTTCCCCACCTCTGTTAAATATTTAGCCTTGGACTGATCCAAACCCATCGCCCCAGCCATCACCCCAAATGCAAGCAACACATCTCTGTACAGCTGACAGAAATTGAGAGAGATGCTCATGTTTCTGTTTGAAGCATCTTCACTGCTTTTCTATAGATCTGCCTTGGAGTCTCACACAAGCATTAAGAGCTCTTTTGAGGACAGACTCTGTGGTGGAGCACCTCAAGATTGCCCATAGTTGTGCCAATAAGCTCCAGTTGAGCCCAGAAGTTAAAACTTAACTAAAAGTTTGGAAATTAAAAGTTTAATTCAACTAAACTGGGGCAAGAGTTTGAGAACAGGTCAACATGTACCTGGTTGCTTAGAAACTAACTCCTTCTACATGACTTCTGTACTTTATGCTTGGCTTGGTTTTAGAGAATAAAAATTGTTTGAGGGGCTCACCACCCCTAAGCTTGGGAACTTAAACCTTTCACCCTCAACGTGCTTTTTGTTTCTGTATAAATGCCTCCCAACTGTGACCTGACGCTACACACCCACTGAATATCCGCTGTGTGGTTGTCAGCTGAGTAAAGACTTTCTGTTGGTTGCATTTTGTGTCTGAGTGGCCTTCTCTGGTGAAATTACCTTATTACAACACAGAACCTGTAGGTGGCTTGAGTGTAAACAAGATACTTTCTTCTTTTCTTCAGCAACATGCAATTATAAAAGAAAATGTTTTCTCTGATAACAATGTGCCAGAATGTTCTGTAAATGGTGGTGCAGGGGATAAAGAGGTGCTCAGTTAAGAGCACTGGCTGCTCTTGCAGAGGACCTGGGTTCATTTCCCAGCACCAACATGGCAGCTAACAACCATCCATAACCCCAGCTCCAGGGCATCCAACACTCTTTGACGTCTGCAGGTGTTGCATGGCACAGGTACACACAGGACATGCACTCATGCACATAAAATAAAATAAAAATAATAAAATATTTTAAATGGTGTATGCAGACCTGTTGCTCCTTAACTTCTCTAAATAATTAAGAGAGGTCAGTTCTCCAAACACAATAGGAAGAAGTTCTTTCCACATTTATGGAAATGATGCTGTTCTGTCATTGTGAGTGGCATTTCGTAAGTCTGTATTTACAAAGGGGTAACCCATTGCGTCCTCTCACTGTGTATAAAGAAGACTGGAGACAGAGATGCTTCCACTTCTCCATTCTGCAACAAAACTCAAGGAGAGGAGCTTGTGGAGAGTTCCGTGGAAGGGGATCATGGGCTCCCACAGACACGCATGTCATAGGAAGAAGAGGCAAGAACTAGCCGCCCAGAGGCTCTGAGAGCACACAGCGGCATAGTAAAGGGAAGAGTCAGGGGCCAGAGAGAAATTCCTGTCTAGAAGGTTCCAGCCTAACTCATGTCAGTGGTAAACAGGGTAGACACGCCACAGGTGTGAATGGGGCACCAACACCTAGGGGAATGGGGGAGTCTTCTCCCTTCTTCACAGCAAACAACTTTCATACACCGTGATGAAAGTGCCAAGTGTCCAGATACAATTCTCCTTCCTAACAAGATCGTGATTCTGAGCCCTTTCTCTACAAAAATTCCAGAAGATTTTAAACAGAGACAATGACAATTTATTTAGCTAAAAGCTAAAGACTGTCACCTGGCCAGGCGAAGTGATTCACACCTGTAGTCAGTCCCGGAACTCAGGAGGCAGAGATAGGAAGATATCTTTGAGATAGAGGCATCCTGGTCTATACAGCAAGTTCCAGGCCAGCTGGGGCTACAGGAAGACTCTGTTTCAAACATAGATGGATAGATGGACAGATGATAGATAGATAGATAGATAGATAGATAGATAGATAGATAGATAAAGACAGATAGATAGATAGATAGATAGATAGATAGATAGATAGATAGATAGATAGATAGACAGGGATAGATAGGTTGATTGATATATAATAAATGAGTGTGACCTGGTTGTATAGAAATTGGACTTAGAGCATAGGATGGATATGAGGAGAGACACCAGGGGGCTGTTTCAAGGGTCCTGGGGAAGGCAACAAGAAGTAGTGACACTCACGGACCTGTTCTCTTTATTAATGCGAACCCCACCTAAGTTAACATTCAACCTCCCCATAGAGCTGCTTAGAGAGCTAAATACAGCCTCTGTGAATGCCTCTTTGACATTTATTCACTAACATTCAAAACTTTTTCCTGAGTTGTTGATACAAAACATGGAGCCAGCCCTAAGGCTGGGTCGTCCACCTGTTAGTCCATCTACCCAGAAGGCTGAGGCTAAAGGGTCACAGGCCAGCCTGGGCTACAAAGCTGATAATCTAGAATGGAAAATTCTTCCTGAGACCAGACGGGGTGATGGCCATTTCAGAGGTGCACACAGAGGAACCGAGCCCCTGAGGGGTGAGGACCACCCCTTGTTGGGAGTGGCCCCACTGTGCTGATCCACAGAGCATGGCAGCTTCTTGCTGAGCTGATGTGGACAAGTGTCCTTTCTAGACCCAAGACTGGCACGTGGGACAGGACAGGACAGGGGAGGACAGAGGTAGGATATGTGTTCCGGGTGCTCTGGTGGGGGGAAGAGGGAAGATCACACAAAGGAACAGCCACTAGAAGGAAAACTTGAGCCATATGTGCAGGTGGCTGAGATGCCAGGTGAAAGGGCCATTCTGCGGGCAGAGGGAAAGAGCGAGGGTTTTGTAGGAGAAAAGATTGTGGTTTAAGAAGGATTATAGTTTGTGTGTAGGTGGATTGAACAGGGCAAAGGTGGGACCTGGGGGTTGGTCACCCAGCTGGCACTAGATGAGATATTAGATTTGAGAAATTCCCTACATGCATTACTCCCTGGGGAAGGAGGGAAGAAAGCTGAAGGATGGTGAGAGTTGATGACTAGAAGACCTGGGACTTTGTTTCCGATTGAATTTCAGCTGCATCACATACAAGCATAGAGGTGGCCTGTAGACATGTGGATGTGGACATGTGTTTACATGCATGCAACTCAGGAAGGCAACTGGGAAGTTTGCTGAGCCTTCTCCTGGGAGACGGCAGTCAAAGCAAAGCGAGTGCAGGGCCTCACTGAGAGATAAGGACGGAGAATGAAACGGCAGAGACAGCAGAGCTCAAACACAGGGCTCAGCTTGGAGACAGCACTCAGCTAAGGAAGAGCAGAAGAAGGCGAAGCAGGAAAGCTGTCGAGGGTCAGTTGGTGTCTGTGCTCTGTAGACTCAAGTTTGTTAGGAACTTGATGCTACTTTGACGTGGGTGGTTCGCTTAGGGGTGTCTCAGAAGCCTCCTCTTGCTAGTTTGGGTATTCTGTAATATTCCATTGGATACACCGATGCCTGCATACCTGAGAAAGATCATCAACAAATATTTCTGCTGTAGCATTGTGTTTACGAGCTTCTTAATCTCCCAGTGTCTCATCAGACTTCAGTTCGGTATTCTTAGGCTTCCAGAACTCTGTAAATAGTATTTATGTCTTCCTGACTGAGTAACTCAAAGACATTTAAATCATGTGTCAATTCTAGGCTGGTGAACCTTTCACGAGGCTTTGGCTGGTGAGAGTACTTTCCTTTTGTGAGTAGCTTTTTCCATGAGTTATCTCACGGTCTGTGCATGTCCAGGTAAGTAGAAAGGCCTCATCTGGTAATGACGGGTGCTTTTGTGCACCTACATCACAGTAACTGCAGCCCAGCTGGCAATTATGCTTCAGACTGAAAGCCTGGTTGTCTTCAGTGCAAACATCACTACCATGGGGCTGAGCTGATGTCTTGCCCTTGTGTTTTGAAGTACTTTTGAACAAGGATCCTTGCATTTTATTTTGTACTAGATCTAGCAAATTATATAGCTGGTCCTGCTGCAGAGCTTAATAACAGAAAAGGTCAGTAGGGGTCTTGCCTGGAAATAATGTTTAAAGTGGCTGTGTAGGTCCGTGCAAGCTGGGACTGGAGCAGGCAGCCCCGAGGGGCTTCCCACCATCCCTGTGGGGGTCAGCGGTCATGAGCATCTCCTTTGAGGGCTGCGCTGGGCAACAGCTGCTGGCCCCATTCAGCTGAAGAATTTAGCTGCAAAAATCTAATTTGGAGGACTCTAATTAAGCTAATGAAGTCAGATCATTTTAATCTGCTCCTACTCCAGCTCTGTCTAATCCTAGAATAAAAAGATAATTGTGCTGCTGTAGCATATGTAGCCCTTTTCATTAGGAAGTGCGAATCAAACAACTTTGTGTGATCTTTTCCCAAAAAAACTTGGCAAAGGGACTAAGTTTTCTTAGCCAAACTTAGTGATTGAAATGCAAAACTGTAACACCTTGAAACCAAATCAACTACACTCCCACTTTATGTAAAATGGGAGAGTGGTTGACTCCCCAAACCGACCACCCAAACCAACACACACCTAATAGGTCTTTATTAAAACAGGTCCCCGAGGTCTTGTGAACACGGGCTGTCCCCTGAAATGGGCTGCAGTGGGCAAAGTTCACATAAGTCTTTTCCCCTCTCTCCTCTGGCCTCACACTCTACAGAGCAGGGAACTCAGGAATTAACCTTTAAATCACACCAAATTGTTGCCCAGAGACATGTATCTTCATAATGTCAGAAAAACCTGTCAAATCCAGAGACCACAGGAGTGATCCTGTTTGATTATCCTTTTTCCCCTTTAATTTTTAAAAACTTATTTTTATCTATTTCCTGTATGTGTGTGTTTTGTTTACATGAATGTAAGTGAATCCATGCATGCAGTGCCCTCAGAGGCCTGAAGAGGGTGTCAGATCCACTGACATTGCAGACAGTTGTTAATAATTAAGTGGGTGCTGGGAACCTAGTCTGGTTCCTCTGTAAGAGCAGCCAGCACTCTTAACCCCTCCCCCCCACCATCTCTCCAGCCCCCTCTTCCTTCTTCCTGTTTATGAAATATTTCTACTTTCTTTTCAAATAACTGAACTCAAGTCAAGTCCTCCTTTGGACCTTATTTATTTATTTATGCTGTTTTGGAATCTTAAACCTATTAATTCAAATATTAGGTGTTTTTTCATTTGCTCTGTTATCTTCTTTATTTACAGGGTTTGATTTCTACCTCTTTGCTCATAATTTAATTTGTAAACTTTTTTTTTTTAGAAAATACAAGAAGCATTTACAAATACTCCAGTTAGGTAATGTGCTGGATAGCTTTAGTGTCAACTTGACACACCTGGGTTGAGGGAGCCTCAGTTGGGGAATTGGCTCCATTGGACTGGCCTGTGGCCACGTCTGTGGAGTATTGTCTTGATTGTTGGGCAAAGTGGGAGGGCCCAGCCCACTATGGGTGGTGCCACCCTGGGCAGGTTGTTGTGTACTGTATAAGAGGGCAGGCTGAGCATGGGCCAGGGGAGCAAGCTGGTAAGCAGCATTCCTCCATGGCTTGTGCTTCAGCTCCTGCTTCCAGGTTCCTGCCCTGAGTTCCTGCCTTGGACTTCCTAAGTGATGAACTGTGACCCAAGAGATGTAAGCTGAATAAACCCTTTCCTCCCCAAGTTGGTGTTGGTCAGAGTGTTTTGTTACAACAATGGAAGACAAACTAGAACAGGTAATAACAGTAACAATAACAGTAGCTAATGATTTTCTTAATTTAAAAATTTTTAATACTTTTATTGATGAATTGTGTATTACATTCATTATCTTTCAGTCCAATTTAGACACATTCCCCTCTCCCTGCCCCCCTTCCCACCCCTGTTCATGCCTTCTGCCATACATGTCTTGCATCTTTCTCTCAGTCTTTCCAAAGCTGTTCCTTGTAGAGGCTTGTTCTTTGGGGCAGAATATAACTGTATCATTCAGTTCTTTAACCCAGTCTTTATGTTGTTTTTCCCTCCCCTTGTATTGCTCCAACAAATGCCTATATAATCGTTACATATGCATCAAAATTATGACCTCTAGGTAAGGACTGTATGTTAATTCCAAAATATGTTTAGGAATTCATATTTTCCCCCTTTAATTTTATATTACTCTAAAATATGAATGCATACCTTCCACCCATGTACAGTAATTACAGAGTCTGAAAATAAGTGGTAGGTTGATTCTACAGCCCGTTAAGAGATTTACATTATAATAACACAGTTGCTTTCAGATAAAAAGAAATATAACAATAATGTTGTTTACCTTGCCTTTCAACTGGAAATTTGGTACCAGCATCCACAGATGAGGGAAACCATTTACCATTTGTTTTTCTGGGACTGTGTTACTTCACTTAGCATAATGGTTTCAAGTTCCATCCATTTACCTGCAAAGTTCATAATGTCTTGTTTTTTTACTACTGAACAGTACTCCACTGTGTAGATGTACCACATTTTTTTTCTTTTTTTGTTTTTTCTTTTTTTAATTTATTTATTGATGTTTTATGTATTTCATACATCATTTTTCATTTCCGTTCAGGCATATTCCCCTATACCTTCCCCCACCCTACCCCATCCCATCCCAGATCATGCATTAGGCCATAACTGTCCTGCATCTTTCTCTCAGTCTTTTTTTATGCTTAGGAATTCACATTTTCCTCTGTTAATTTCATATTACTCTAAAATATGGATACATACTCTCCACCCATATACAGTAATTACAGAGTCTGAAAATAATTGGTGGGTAGATTCTAGAGCTCATTGAGGGATTCACATTACAACAACATAGTTGCTTTCAGATAAACAAAAATATAACTATACTGTCATTCAGCTTGCCTTTCATCTGGGGGATTTGGTGTTAGCATCCACAGATGAGGGAAATCATTCTCCATTTGTCTTTCTGGGACTGTGTTACTTCACTCAGCATAATGGCTTTGAGCTCCATCCTTTTACCTGCAAAGTTCATAATGCCATCTTTCTTTACCGCTGAATAGTACTCCGTTGTGTAGATGTACCACATTTTTGTCATCCACTTGTCTATTGAGGGGCATTTGGGTTGGTTCCAGCTCTTCGCTATTGTGAAGAGAGCTGTAATAAACATGGATGTGCATGTATCTTTGCAGTAGGATGAGTCTTTGGGGTATATACTCAGGAGTGGTATGACTGGGTCAGGTGGTAAGCTCATTCCGAGTCCTTTAAGTGTTCTTCACACTGCTTTCTATAGTGGTTGTACAAGTTTACATTCCCACCAGCAGTGGATGAGTGTTCCCCTTTCCCCACAACCCCTCTAACATCTGTTGTCTTTTGTTTTCTTGATCTTAGCTAGCCATACTGGAGTGAGATGATATCTGAGAGTGGTTTTAATTTGCATTTCCTTAATTATTAATGATGATGAACACTTTTTAAGATGTTTCTCAGCCATCTTTAATTCCTCACTGGTGAAGACTCTGTTCAGCTCTTTACTCCATCTTTTGAGTAGGTCATTTGTCTTCTTCTTTGTTTTTAGAGATTGACAGTTTAAATAGACCCATAATATTAGGAAATTGGATATGTAATTAAAAACCTCCCAACTAAAAAAGCCCTGGTCCCGATGGTTTCATGGAAGAATTCTATAAAACATTTAAAGAGGTCTTACAACCATTGCTACTCAAACTGTTTAGAAGGATACGAACAGAGGGAATTCTCCCAAACTCCTTCTATGAAGCCAGCATCACTCTAATACCAAAGCCAGGCAAAGATGCAAGCAAAAAAGAAAGCTATAGACCCATCTCACTAATGAATATAGATGCAAAAATTCTCACAAAATACTTGCAAATCACATACAGACCCACATCAAAAAGATCATCCATCATGATCAAGTTGGATTCATACCAGAGATACAGGGATGGTTCAACATATGTAAATCAACAAATATCATAAAACACATAAATGGACTGAAAGACAAAAACCACATGATTATCTCAATTGATGCAGAAAAAGCCTTTGACAAGATCCAGCATCCCTTCATGTTTAAAGTCCTAGAGAGAATAGGACTGAAAGGAACATTCCTCAACATGATGAAAGCCATCTGTGCTGGATAGCTTTAGTGTCAACTTGACACACCTGGGTTGAGGGAGCCTCAATTGGGGAATTGGCTCCATTGGATTGGCCCGTGGCCACATCTGTGGAGTATTGTCTGATTGTCGAGCAATGTGGGAGGGCCCAGTCCATAATGAGTAGTGCCACCCTGGGCAGGTTGTTGCATACCGTATAAGAGGGCAGGCTGGGCATGAGCCAGGGGAGCAAGCCAGTGAACAGCACTCCTCCATGGCCTGTGCTTCAGCTCCTGCCTCCATGTTCCTGCCCTGAGTTCCTGCCTTGGGCTCCCTAAGTGATGAACTGTGACCCAGGAGATGTAAGCTGAATAAACCCTTTCCTCCCCAAGTTGGTGTTGGTCAGAGTGTTTTGTCACAGCAATGGAAGACAAACCAGAACACCATCTATAGCAAACCCACTGCCAACACCATCCTAAATGGAGAAAAATTGGAACCATTTCCCTTAAAGGCAGGAACCCAGCAAGGGTGCCCCTTATCACCACTCCTCTTCAACATAGTGCTCGAAACACTTGCTAGTGCAATAAGACAAGAGAAGGAAGTTAAATGAGTATTAATCAGAAAAGATGTTAAGGTATCCCTTTTTGCAGATGATATGATAGTTTACCTAAAGGATGCTAAAAACTCCACCAGAAAACTTCTTTTTTTAGTTTTTTAAAAAATTTTATTTATTTCTGTATGTGTATGAATGTACTGTCTGCATGCAGGTCTGTGCACCCATGTCGTGCAATGCCGCGGAGGTCAGAAGAGGGCGTCGGATTCCCCTGGAACTGGAGTTCTCCTGGAATTGGAGTTTCGAACGGTTCTCGGGCCGCCATGTGGGTGCTGGGGACCGAACCCGGGTCCTCTGTAAGAGCGGTAGGCGCTCCTAACCACTAGGCCATCTCTCCAGCCCCCTCCACCAGAAAACTTCTACAAATGATAAGAGTTTTAGTAAAGTGTCGGGCTACAAAATCAACCTAGAAAAATCAGTAGTCTTTCTTTATGCCAACAATAAACATGTGGAGAAGGAATACAAGAAGACCTTCCCACTCACAATAGCCTCAAAAATAATAAGATACCTGGGAACAAACCTAACCAAAGATACCAAAGATCTCTACAACAAAAATTTTAAGCCCCTGAAGAAGGAGATTGAAAATGACATCAAAAGATGGAATAGGAAAATTAATATAGTAAAAATGTCCATTTTACTGATATACAGATTCAACACAATCCCAATCAAAATCCCTATGAGCTTCTTCACAGACTTGGAAAAAAATCATTAAATTCATATGGAAAAACAAAAGACCCCAAATAGCTAAAGCAACCCTGAGTGAAAAATGCAATACAGGGAGGATTGCCCTACCAGACTTCAACCTATATTACAGGGCGATAGTCATAAAGACAACCTGGTACTGGCACAAAAACAGACCAGTTGACCAATGAACAAAATTGAAGATCCAAATTTGAGCTCATACAATCTCAGCCACCTCATATTTGACAAAGGGGAAAGAAACCCTTAATGGAGGAAGGATAGCATCTTCAGCAAATGGTGCTGGCAAAATTGGATCACCATCTGTAGAAGAACAAAATTAAACCTCTCACCCTGTATGAAAATAAACTCCAAGTGGATCAAAGATCTCAATGTGAAGCCTGAAATCCTGAAGGTGATAAAAGAAAAAGTTGGCAACAACCTACAAGACATAGGTATAGGAATAGACCTTCTAAATCAGACAGCAGCCACATAGGAAATAAGGTCAACAGTTGACAAGTGGGACCTCTTAAAACTCAAAAGCTTCTGTACAGTGAAAGAAACAATCAAGGAGGTGAAGAGAAAACCCAGAGTGGGAAGAAATCTTTACCAGTGACACATCTGACAGAGCATTAACGTCGAGAATATATAAACTACACATTTTTTTCATCCACTCATCTGTTGAGGAGCATTTGGATTGGTTCCAGCTCTTCGCTATTGTGAAGAGAGCTGCAATAAACATAAATGTGCATGTATCTTTGTGGTAAGATGAGTCTTGTGGGTATATACCCAGGAGTGGTATGGCTGGGTCAGGTGGCAGGCTCATTTTGAGTCTTTTAAGTGTTCTCCACCCTGTTTTCCATAATGGTTTTTCAAGTTTACATTCTCACCAGCAGTGGATGAGTGTTCCCCTTTCCCCACAACCTCTCCAGCATTTGGTGTCTTTTGTTTTCTTGATCTTAGCCAGTTGTATCAGAGTGAGATGATAGCTGACAGTGGTTTTAATTTGCATTTCCTTAATTATTGATGATGTTGGACACTTTTTTTTTTTTTTTTTGGTCTTTTTGAGACAGGGTCTCCCTGTAGCCCCAGCTGTCCTGGAACTCACTCTGTAGACCAGGCTGGCCTTGAACTCACAAAGATCCGCCTACCTCCGCCTGCTTCCATCTCCCAAGTGCTAGGATTAAAGGCATGCGCCACCTTGCCCAGCTCGATGTTTGGCACTTTTTAAAATGTTTCTCAGCCATCTTTGCTTCCTCACTGGTGAAGTCTCTGTTCAGCTCTTTACTCCATCTTTTGAGTAGGTCATTTGATTTCTTACTTCTTTGTTTTTTGAGTAGTCTATATATTCTTGACATTAACGCTCTGTCAGATGTATCACTGGTGAAGATTTCCTCACACTCTGTGGGTTTTCTCTTCGCTTCCTTGATTCTTTCTTTCACTGTACAGAAACTTTTGAGTTTGATGAGGTCCCATTTGTTGACTACTGACCTTATTTCCTGCGCAGCTTCTGTCTGATTTAGAAAGTCTTTTCCTATGCCTATGTCTTGTAGGTTGTTGCCAAATTTTTCTTCTATCACCTTCAGGGTTTTGGGTTTCACGTTGAGATCTTTGATCTACTTGGAGTTGGTTTTTGTACAGGGTGAGAGGTAAGGGTTTAATTTTGTTCTTCTACAAATTGTGATCCACTTTTGCCAGCATGGTTTGCTGAAGATGCTATTCTTCCTCCATTGAGGGGTTTTTTTTGCCCCTTTTTCAAATATGATGTGGCTGGAATTATATGAGCTCAAGTTTGGATACTCAATTTTGTTCATTGGTCAATAGGTCTCTTTTTGTACCAGTACCAGACTGTCTTTACGACTATGGCCCTGTAATATAGCTTGAAGTCTGGTAGAGCAATCCCCCCTGTATTGCATTTTTCAGTCAGGGTTGCTCAAGCTATTCAGAGTCTTTTGTTTTTCCTTATGAATTTAAGGATTTTTTTGTTTCAAGTCTATGAAGAAACTCATGTGGATTTTTATTGGGTTTGCATTGAATCTGTATATAAATTTGGATAAAATGGACATTTTTACTATATTAATTTTTTTAATCCATGAGCATGAAAGGTCTTTCCATCTTTTGATGTAATTTTCAATCTCCTTCTTCAGGGGTTTAAAATTTTGTTGTAGAAATCGTTGGTATCTTTTGTTAGGTTTGTTCCAAGTTGTGTTATTTTTTGAGGCTATTGTGAGTGGGAGGGCTTCTTATATTCCTTCTCCACTTGTTTATTGTTAGCATAAATAAAGGCTACTGATTTTCCTAGGTTAATTTTATATCCTGCCACTTTACTGAAATTTAAATGTTTCTAGAAGTTTACTGGTGGAATTTTTAGCATCCCTTAGGTAAACTAGCATATCATCTGCAAAAAGGGATAGTTTAAGTTCCTCTTTTCTGATTAGTACTCTTTTTTTTTTTTTTTTGTTTTTGGGTCTTTTCGAGAACCAGCTGTCCCTGGAACTCACTTTGTAGACCGGCTGGCCTGAACTTCACAGAGATCCTACATCTCTGCTCTGGCCTGCCTCAAGTTGCTGGGATTAAAGGTGTGGTCACCACACCCAGCTTTGATTAGTATCTTTTAATTCCCTCTTTTCGTTGTCTTGTTGCCCTAGCAAGCATTTCATAAGCACTATGGTTGAAGAGGAAAATGGTGAAAGTAGGGACACCTTGCCTAGGTTTCCCACCTTTAAGGAAATGGTTTCCAATTTCTCCATTTAGGATGATGTTTGGCAGTGGGGTTTGTCTATTTATATGGCTTTCACCTTTGAGGAATGTTCTCTTCAGTACCATTCCCGAGAACTTTTAACATGAAGGGATGCTGAGACTTGTCAAGGACTTTTCTTTTTCGGCCATCAATTGAGAATGATGGTGTGATTTTTTGTCACTTGCAGTCGCATTTGTGTATTGTATGATATTTGATTGTTTATGTATGTTGAACCCATCCCGGAATCTCTGGATATGAAATCCAACCTGATCAGATGGATTGATCTTTTTTGATGTAGGGTCTGTAATGCAATATTGCATCTATGTTCATAATGAATAGGATCTGTAGCTTTCTTTTTGCTCCTTGCTGGTTTTGATATAGAGGAATGCTGGTTTTTAGAAGGAATTTGGGAGAATTGCCTCTGTTTGTATCATTCTGAACAGTGTTGATTATTAATGGTTGTAAGACCTCTTTAAATATTTTATAGAAGTCTCTCTACTGCGAATACCATCTATGGCCTGGGCTGTTTTTTAGTTGGGAGTTTTTTTTTTTTTAATTCATCTCAATTTCCTCAAAGATTCTGGGTCTGTTTAAACTGATCAAGTCTCTCTTGTGTTAAGCTTTGTTGGTTCCCAGGATGTCAGATAATCATCCATTTCTCGTGGTTTTTCAAATTTAGTGGTATGCAGTTTTTGACAGTTTCTCTGTGATGGGTCTTTTCTTTAGTTGTTGGTGATGGTTTCTCCCCTTTGCATCACTGATCACTCTTTGATTGTAGTTGCCTTTTCTTTTGGTTACCTGGGCTAGAGTTCGTATGTTTAGTTTCTCTTCACCCGCACCGCTTTTAGGCTCATTGATGCGTGTATGTGTTTTCTTTGTTCTCTATTTTCATTGATTTCGCTCTGATTTTTGTTATTTCTTCTCCTGTCTGTTGGGTTTAAGGGTTCATTTGTTGTTGTCTCTCATGGTTTTTAGCTGCAGTGTTCATTCATTTTTTTTTTTTTTTCCTTTTCTTTATTTTTTTTTTTTTTTTTTTTTTTTTTTTTTTTTTTTTTTTAATGTGAGCACTTAGGGCTATAAATTTCCCTCTTAAGACTGCTTTTTTAAAGTATCCCACAGGTGTTTTATTTGATTTCATATTGTCCTTTTGCCTTCAAGTTAGGCATATACTCGTTTTCTTTTCTACTTCTTTGTTTCTTCTTCCTGACCGCATCATTATTCAGGAGGTGTTGTTTAAGTCTCCATAGTGTCCCTTGTAGCTAGTGACCTTTCTGTGTTCATATTGAAGTTATTGCACTGATGGTCTGATAGAATGCATGAAATAATTTTTCATATCTCTTGTATTTTGTCTGGATTATCTTTTGTATCCATACTGTGGTCGATTTGGAGAAGTTGTTCCATGGGTGCGCTGGTTAGATATATTCCTGCGTGTTTGGGTGGACTATTGGTCTGTAGATGCTGTGAGGTCCCATTTGGTTTTTGTTGTTGTTCAGGTTTCTGGTCTTCTGTTTATTTTTTAAGCTGTTGATGTTATCCAAGGGGTAGTGGGGTTTGTGAAGTCTCCCCAGATAGTTGGGGATTACATCTGTGTCTTGAGGTCCTGCAGGTATGTGTTTCATAAGTTGCGTGTCCCAGGTTTGTGGTGCTAGACTTTCGAGGAACCCCCCACACCACTTTGTGAAGCTTCCTGGTTATTGTTCCTCTTAAGACAAGGATGCAATGGCCCACTTTGGTCTTCTTCGATTATTTTACTACTGAGATCTAGTTTGTCTGTTATTAGATAAGCCACATCCGGCTGGTTTCCTGTGCCCAGTTTGCGAAATATTTTTTCAGTCCAATCTTTCACGCATAAGGTGGTGCTGTCTTTGGGGTGGAGATGGGCTTTTTCTGTTCTTTCTTCTTTCTTCTTTTTTTTCATTTTTTTTTTTTGTTGTTGTTTTTTTTGTCTTTTTTTCAGACAGGGCGCCCCTGTAGCCCCAGTTTGTTCCTGAACTCACTCTGTAGATCAGAGGTGGCCTTAGAAGTCACAAAGATCCGCCATGCCTCTGCCGTCCCAAGTGCTAGGTTAAAGGCAGGGCGGCCACCATGGCCCTGGCAAGAGATGGGCCTCTGTGTAGACAGCATACAGAAGGATTCCTGTTTCCTAATCCATTCGCCCCAGTCTATTCTTTTGATATGCAGAGTTTAAGCATTAGTATTTAAGTGTCATTAATGGAGAGATGTGTGGTTGCTTCCTTTCACCTTATTTTTTGTTTGTATTATTGGGTCTAGGTTTTGTATGTTACGTCTTTATATTTTTGTTGGTTTAATCCTCTTTAAAATTGCTTAGGGGGTAGGTGCTCCTTTCCTCAGTTATTTTGGATTGCTTTTGAGGTTTTCCGTACTGTTGATTTTTAGACATGCAGTTTGCATTTTTTGTTTTTTTTTTTTTTTTTTTTATTGGTCTTTTGAGACAGGGGCTCCATGTTGGCCGGCCCACGGTCCTGGTGAACTCGCTCTCGTAGACCAGGCTAGCCTTGACCGCACAAAGATCCACTGCCTCTGCCGTCCCAAGTGAGGATTAAGGCGTGAGTGACAAATACACCCAGCTCCTTAGACATGTATTCTTTTATCTTGTTAATTTGTTAATAGATTTTCTTTCTCCTTCAACTATAATTGACATTTTTGCTGGGTATAGTAATCTGGGGTGGGGGGGGTGGTTGGCATCTAAGTAGGTCTCACTGGAATACTTTGTCCACTTTCTTCGGCTTTCATTTTGCATTGAGAATCAGCTATGTGCTAGATAGGGCTTCCCCTTATATGTAGGAATTGTTGTTGTTTTCTCTTGGGTCGTTTCAGTATTTGTCTTTGTTTTTGAGGCATCTAGTTGTTTTAAAATTATATGGCGTGGGGGAGTTTCTTTTCCTGGTCTTGGTATTTGGTCTTCTATGTGCTTCTTTTATGTAATTCATATGGTTTGTCAGTTCAAGGAAAGTTTTCTTTCTGCTAATAATCCTGTTTAAGATCTGGTCAATAGTGTTGGTGTCCTTGGGATTCTCTCCGTCCTTATCCCTTGATGCAGAGGTTTGGTTTTTCATAGTGTCCACAATTCCAGTTGTTCCACTCTCTGTGTTTTTTTTAGTTTTTCATAATTTTATTCAAGTTTTTTTTTTTTTTTTTTTTGTTCTTTATGTTATCCTGGTATTTTCTTTTTTCTGCTTCTTTCTTCATCTGCTTCTGAGGCTTTTCCCATCTTTTCCTCGATGTTGATTGGATGAACATTCAATTTCCTTTTGCAGTTATCCTGTGATTCTTATAGTAATTCCCTTCCACTTCCTTCTGAGCCAT
This sequence comes from Rhizomys pruinosus, assembly GCA_009823505.1. Lineage (NCBI taxonomy): Eukaryota > Metazoa > Chordata > Mammalia > Rodentia > Spalacidae > Rhizomys > Rhizomys pruinosus. Next base: position 258,296 of record VZQC01009601.1, on the reverse strand, counting down.
GTCATCTCATCTTGTAGCTCCGTATTTCACTAGGTCAGGTTCTTTTTTACATTTCAGCCACTGGGAACTTTTACATTTCCACTTCCCTGGAGTTTGCCATTTTTCTACCCTTAGTTGTTCTGATTTGTGTCTTATATTCCTTGAATATGGTCTACAATTGTTCCCTCTAAGGTCCATTCTTGAGGTTCCCCAGGAGGATCTCCATTATGAGGAATCTTCTGTAGGGTTAATATGTGTTAGGTGTGGTATTATTAATGAGCGTTTTCCCCATGGTTTCATTTTTCTTTTGGACTTGGCATGTGGTTTTGGTTTATTTGGTTTCTTTGTTTTTCAGATTCTGGTGCCTCATACTTTGTGCACAGACTAGAATCACTAACCTGCACATGCACCTGTAGATCTTCTCTGCAACCACAGCTCCACCAGGTTGGCGGGGAGGGGGCAGTGGTTGTATGCTACTTTGGCTCATCACCCCGGTCCCTGTTGCCACTGCATGTGCACGGCACAAGTCTAGTCTGCGTTACCCACGTGCCATATGGACCCGAAGTGGGAGGTTTCTGGGTGGACCAAGCCTGCCTGGGCCAGAGGGGTTGGGTTGTGTAAAGTACTAAGGCAGGTGGGCCCACCTGGGACACACTGGTGGTGTGTGTGCTGCAAGTGTAGTATGTCACGCAGCACACGCGCTGGGTGCACAACTGGTGTTGTGCTGGTCAATGTTCTCTGGGGATAACCCAGCCTCAGGGAGGGAGTGGTGTGGGGGGTGTGTGGTGGCGCAAAGCACCAAGTCAGGTGGGCCTCCCTGGGAGCACACTGGTGTTGTGTGGGCCACTAGTGTAACATCCACTCATGCTGCACTGGGCGACATGGCCTTTAATCCTAGACACTTGGGAGGCAGGGGCAGGGCGGGATTCTTTGTGAGTTTCAAGGCCAGCCTGTCCTAACAGAGTGAGCTCCAGGACAAGCGGGGCTACCAGGGGAGACCCTGTCTGGGAAAGACAAAAAAAATTTATTGCTTAGTAAGGTTGTACCATAGTTTAGGGGGTAAACCGTTGCCATTTTCCGATATACAGTAATGAATGTTGATTGCTGCTATGTGTCAGATGCTATGCAAGGGCTTTGTATAGATTACATCATTGTAAGAGGCAGGCGTTCCATTACACATGAGGACGTTCTTACCAGGAGCACGGGGAAATGCAGCTGACACTGAGCCTAGGTGCTCGGTCTCACTAACTGCAGACAGACCTCAGATGCCTTCACAGTGGGAAGATCTCTGCCCTACAGCCTCCATCCAACCTTCAGCTCAGCCAAGTCCTGACTGTGAGGTTTCTATTTTGAAGCCACACTGAGTGTTGGGTTGTTCACTCACACAACTCCATTTTGGAGAGGGGAGGCTCTCCAGCCACCACTGAACACCTACTTGTTCGTGTATGTGACGTCCACTCCTTACACAGAGAGAACTGCAATCAGCAGCATATAGAGCCCATCCTCAGAGAACATGTGGATAGATGCAGTGGCCTATCCACTGAGACTGAGGGGCTTCCCAAGCCACGGGACTTCCTGTTTCAAAATTAAGGAAAGTTCCTGGTGAAACAGGATGATTGATTACCTACTAATAGAAAAGTAATTAGGGTGGGGGGAGGCACTGAAGGATTGCTTAGTGGTTAAGAGCTACTGTGCCGTCTTGCAGAGACCCAGGTTCGAATCCAGCACCTGTCATGACAACATAAACATCGATCAACTCCAGTTTCCAGGGGATCAAAGTGCCCTTCTTCTGACCTCTCTGGGCATTGCCATTACATGAGTGCACTTATAATCATTGCGGCAATAAATGCGACACATATAAAATAAAATAAAGTAAAAATTACCAGGAAAGTAAGTAGCATCATTGTGTATTTGGAAAAAGACATGCAGACAGTCTTTAGTTTAAGAGTGCTCAGTGCTAAATCTTGGTGATGATGGTGTATGCTTTAATCCCAGCAGCTCGAGGAAGCAGAGGCAGGAGGAATCTCTGAGTGAAGTTCAAGGCCGGCCTGGGTACACGAGTGAGTTCCAAGCCCATGTGTGGGGCTACAGGGAGACCTGTCCTCAAAAAGACCAAAAAATTTTGGGGTCATACTGCACATTTTAATTGAAAATATGAAACAACTCATGCAGCTGAAATCATATGCCGAGATATTGCTTTGCTTTGCAGTGCTGTGGATCGGAGCCGGGCCCTTCAGCATCCTGAGCAAGGGCTCTATTTCTGAGCTTTAACCACAGCCCCAAGGAGTGTGGAACTTGGATTCTTTTTGAGGCCAGCATTGCATGGACAGATCCTCTCTTGGGAGGCTGGGCAGTACCACTGACCACAGCTCTCATGAAGCCTGATGGCATGGGGCAGCCACAGCACCCTGCTGAGCCATTGAACTGGGGTGTTTGGGAAGTCAAGTGGATTAAATGAATGTTTAACCTTTGAGAAAATTTCAGCTCATAATGAGTTTAGCAGGATGTGACCCCACAGCAAGTCAAGAAGCATCTGTGTACACAGGCCTATTACATAAGTGGGTAACACATTCCATAAATATGAAGACAGAATGTGTTACCTACTTATGTAATGTGTTCAAGACTAGGGCCTGCAAAGAAGGCCCCTGGAAATTTCATGGTTAAGGACAGAGAACCAACATCAGAGCTGCCAGCATGGACAGGAGACACTGGGAGAGGCTCCTGGGAGTTGCCCCCCCCCCCGACCCGCGCGCACTCCTCTCTGCCTTCCTGTAACCTGGATAACACCTGACTTAGAAACAGAGACATGTCAGGGACCGAGCTCAGAGCGTACCCCCACCATGCCCAAGCCTCCTGCTGGTGATGCAGCAGCAGTGTGCCAAGAGTCCTGGACCAGCTCCCCCAGACAATTCTGCCCGACTCAGGACAGGTTCGGTCAGAGGCACACACCCTCGGGGAGCACATTTACACCGAGAACCCCCCTTTTCTGCATAGGTGGAAGTAAATATGGTTGAGGAAGATGGAGGGTTTTCATGAAGCTGTGTGAAGGAATCCTGGGGAACTGGAAAGAACAGGAAACGGCAAACAACTTTGTGTTTTCATTATTATTTTTGATACTCACTTGTTAAACAGCCTCTTGTTTATAATCCATCTTAATGTATTCATGCCCATGACGATGCTGTAGCAGAGCCCAAATTGAAATGTGTCCATTGTAACCACAGATGTTTGGCTGCCAGGGGATGGGACACAGCTCTGGTAGAGAGGGAGGCTGGTCAGCAACAACAATGCAGTGCTCTGTGTGCTGTTTACCATCTCCACAGTAGTCCAGATGGACGGCTTTTCAGCTGAGGAGAAGATGCCAGGGAGAGCCGAGGAGAGAGCTGTTGCACGTGGATAGATGTACTGGTTTGAGTTCAAAGAGATGCAGAGCACGTGACTGTGGCCAGTACCCCTGCTGAGCCAGGGGAGAACTCGCTGATAACCTCTAATGGTGTCTTCTGGAGACCACAGATGCCCACACTGTGAAATAAACTATTTAAAGAAGCTTGGTTTAAGTGGTGCACAGAAATAAATTGTTTTTTTCTTCTGTTTATCATTTTGAGGTGGGAATAAATGGTGTCCTGTCACAAGCATGAAATCTAGACTTCCTTATAATGTCAGCAAAACAGGAAATATAGCACATTGAAGAGCTTATTTGTGTTTTTTGATGGTTTGTTTTTTTTTGTTTTGTTTGTCTATTTGAAGACACGGGTCTCCCTCAGCTCTGGGCTATCCTGGAACTCACTATTAGACCGGCTGGCCTTGACTCACAGGAGTTCCACCTGCCTCTGCCCTCCAGTGCTAGATTAAAGGCATGGTGTCCCATGCCCGGCCTTAAAGAGCTTTTTGACTAAAAAAAAGAAAAGTCAGAGCGTTTGTATACCCTTGTGGAATTAAACATAGAAACTTGCCTAGTAAGTAAAAAGGAATCTCCATAAACAAGCAATCCCATGCAGTTTTATTCCCTGCCCGCAGTTGGGTCCTGCCCCCATGACTGAACTCTGATTCTAGAAGAGGAATCAAATATGTCCATATCCTGTATGCTGCGCAGTGACCAGCAAGTAACATAGCGACCCCAGACAATCAGCTGTTAAAGTGTGGGCTGCAGAATGAGCACTCATTATCTGAGGCCAGACCCCACTGCTTTGGCACACCTTGAAAAGGGAACCCGGCTGTAGAATTCCTCCATCAGACCACACTGGCCTGTGGGCTGTGGGGACGTCATGCTGAAGGGGTTTCTTCATTGCTAATTGGTGTGGGAGGGCCCAGCCCATCATTAGGTGGTCCACCCGCTGGGCAGGTGGGGCTGGGCTGTGTAAGCCCTCCAGGTGTCTAGCCTAGAGTCCCGCCCCGGGCTTCCCTGATGATGGCCTTACAAACCTACAAGTAAAAGTAAACCCTTCCTCCCCTTTGGTCCAGGATCAATGCAGCAACAGAAGCCACACTGCAACACCCGCCCATAAATTGTACATCTCATAAAGGACATAAACACATTTAAAAAACTCATGCAATTTAGACTACTCTAATTGACATGGTACCTACATTCATACGCCCCAGGCTGGCCGGAAACTCACTATGTAGACCAACGCTGGCCGTGAACTCACAGAGATCCACTGCTCTGCATCCCAAGGGGTGGGATTAAAGGTATGCACCACCACACCCAACCACAGATAAAATTTTTATTTTTGTTAATTTGATTTTTGTCTTTTTTGAGACGGGTCTCCCTTTAGTCCCACTGGCCTGGAGCTCTCTAGGTAGACCAGGCCGGTGTTGAACTCACAGAGATCCACCTGCCTCGGCCTCCCGAGTGCTGGGATTAAAGGCGGGCACCACACCCAGCAGATAGAATTTTTAAGAAAATCTCTGATCTGCAGTTGGTTGAATCCACGGATACAGAGCCCACAGATGTAGAGGACTGAGTGTACTTATTACAAGGATGGAGAGCAAAATCAGGGCTGGAGAGATGGCTCGGGTTATGAGCACCAGTTGCTCTTGCAGAGGCCCAAGTTCAGTTCCCGCAAACCCACATTGTGGTTGAGAACCATCTGTAACACCAGTTTCAAGGGAGCTGATGCCTTCTTCGGACTTCATGGGCATTGCATGACACAAGGTGAAAACTTATATACATGAAGCAATACACTCAGAATGCAATAAAATAATAAATAAAATATTTTAAAAAAGAGCAACCCTGGCTGCTCTTGCGAAGATCCAGCCAGCTTTGATTCCAGCACCCACATGGTACAAACACCCATCGTTAACAACCAGTCAGGGGAATCTGAATGCCTTCTCGCACTTCCTTGGCATTGTACACAGGGGTGCATTTACAGACATGCAGGCAAAACACTTGCTTGTAAAATAAAAATAATTAAGTTTTTTAAAAAGCAAAGCAATTCATTTAGTCACTTCTCTTTTCTGTGACAAATGCCCAAATGGACCCAGCACAGGGCTCATGGCTGCAGAGGCTCTGCGACTTCTTTACCATGAAAAAACAGAACACTATTGCAGAAGGGTGTGGCAAGGCAAAACCGTTCACCTCATGGCCACAAAGATCCAGAGAGACAGTTCTGGGGGGTCACATATACCCTCCAATTAATTAATTAAAAATTAAGTTTACCTCATGATAAAACTTCTAGTAAACCAGAAGTATAGGCTGAGCTCCTCCACTTGGTAAAGTGTAACTTCAAAACACCTACAGATAATGTCATATTTGCTATGTGATTAATGGTAAGAAACCAGAGCCTTTCACTGTGAAGTCGGAGACAAGGGCGGGCGCCTCTTTACCACTGCTCCTCAGTATCGCACCGGAGGGCTTGGATAACACAGTAAGATGGGAAAGGGCAACCAATGATATACAGTTCAGGAATGGAGTAATAACACTCTTCTTTGCAGATGACATGATCCCTCTATGTAGAAAAAAGGAAAACAAGTTGACAAAAAAATCATCCTAAACTATAATTATAGCTGAATATGGAAAAAAAGGTAAATGCAAAAAGCAAGCACATACCCATAGACCAGCAGTGAACCAGGGCAAGTTAAAACTAAAAGCAATACCGTTTACATTAGCACCCTAAACATGAAGTTGAAATCTAATAAAATGCATGTAAGATCTATATGAGAAAGATGAAAATCTGGTGAAAAAAAATCAAAGAAAAACTGAATAAATGGAGCGATGTTTCTCATTCATGGTAAACAATCAACAGTATGTCAGTTCCTTCCAAACGGAATCGATAGATTCAATGCAATTGCAACCAAAATACCAGTAAGTTATTTTATTGGTATCACTAGTCTGGCCCTGGGTGTTACAATGAGAGTCAGCAGTCTCAGAAGAGATAATGTACTATTAAGGGGGAGAATGAAGGTAGACGAATTACACTACCCAACAAGGCTCATTGTGAAGCTCTGGTAATCAAGTGGGCTTCGCAAAGAATAGACAAAAGACCAACAGATCAGTAAAGAAAGCTCAAAATAGACCCACAAAGATATAGTCAACTGAATCTTTTGACAAGAGAGCAAGACAGTGCAATGAAACAAAGACTTTTCAAAACTGATGCTGTAACAAGTGGACATGGATATGAAGAAAAAAAAAACAGCCAACAAACTCAAGTCTACAAACAGACTTTACATTAGTTGCCAAAATAACCTTCAAAATGGACCACAGATATAAAATAGGAAATGCAAAGTTATAAATTAAACATTAAATGGAAAAAAATCAACTAACCTGGATATGGAGCTGAGCTGAACGTACAGAAAGGCATGAGCCACGAAAGACACAAATTAAACAGGATTTCATTCAAATTAAAATCCACAGCTCTGGGAAAGATTCTGTCAAGTGGAAGAAACAGCAGGCCATGGAAACTGTAAAAGACAGGGCTGGCCACGGAGATCAGGGACAGAACGCTCGCCCAGCATGCAAAAGGGGCAGGTTTGGACCTCCAGCACCACACGAAAAAGAAAAGAGTGAAAGATGAAGAAAGAAATAGAAAGAAGATTCATTTAAAAAAAAACTAATTGCCAAAGCATAACTAATAACTCAATAAATAAAATCCAAATAAACTCGTAAGACGGGCATTGTGGTGCATACCTATAATCCCAGCCACTCAAGAGGCAGAGGCAAAAAGGTGGGAGGGCCAACCTGATCTAATACTTAAAAATGGTTTCAGAAAATATGAAAGGATTCTGGTGTGACACGCCTTTAATCCCAGCCTTCGGAGGCAGAGGGCAGGTGGATCTCTGAGTTAAGAAGTAACCATCCTGGGTCTACATAAGCTGGGACTATAGGGAGGACCCGGTCTTCAAAAAGACCAAAAAAGAATGAAAGGAAAAAGAAGGAAATCCATTAACATCAACACTAACAAGCAATCCAATTTAAAATGTCCCAAAGGACCTTAACTGACATGCCTCACCCAAGGAGACATGAAGATGGCCAATCCACTTAAGAGAAGGTGGTCCATGTGACAGAAACAATACGTGCATATTAAGTGTGTGTGAGGGCGTGCGCAACAGGAACATTGCCAGAAATGTACAGATAGTTCTTACAAAACCAAACACACTGTGTTATCTAACAACTGTACCCTGGGTTATTTACCCAGTGAATAAATAAAAACCTGTGTGAAAATTGTTATAGCACCTTTCTTTATATTGCCCAAGCCAGGAGATAATCAAGATGTCTTTCAAGTAGATGATTGCATAAATACATGGGAATACATGCAAACATAAAATATTACTTGAAGATGACAGAAAAAGAAAGGAAGGAAGAGAAGAAAAAGAAAAAGCGAGCTCTCAAGATGCACAAAAAGACATGAAAAAACCTTTAACTGCACCAGGCTCAGTGCTGCACACCTTTAAGGCCAGAACTCACGAGGCGAGGCAGCAGATCTCTGTGAGCTAAAGCAATGTCTGGTCTATAACTATCAAGTTCCGACCAGCTAGGGCTATATAGAAGGACCCTGTCTTGATGCCTCCTCCCCCTAAAAAAGTCCAATGGGAGTTGGAGACAGCCAAAGTGAACAGGCTGCAGAAGTCAAACTGTGGAGACAGTGAAGCATTAGCAGTGTGCAGAGCAGGATGGACAGGACAGAAAGCAATCTTCAGGTCAGTGACACTTCTGTATGGCGCCTGGTAACGGCTGCACAACACACATCTTGCCAGACATGGAGTGGATAAAACCCAGAGTGAACCTCGTGTGAGCAGAGGACCCTGGGGGATTGCTGCCAGTGCGGACGCACCACCGTAACAGGTGCAAATGATGTGGACGGTGGGCAGGTGTGGGAAGGGTGGGGGAGGGAGACAAGATAACCCCTGTGCCTTTGCTGTGAACCTAAAGCTACTCTAGAAGATAAAGTCTATTAAGACAATATTCAGTCAGGACCTGGTGACACAGGCCTGTAATCCAATGGACTTCGGGAAGGATGGCAGTTCAAAGCCTGTCCCTGCACTCAAGCGAGTTTCAAGAGCAGCCTGTGAACCTTGAGACAGCCTGTCCTCAAAAGTTAAGAAGGGGTTGGAGATAGAACTTGGGGTGGAGTGCTTATGTAACATGCGTGGGGCCTCGGGTTCAATCCCCAGAACAGAGTGAAAAAAATACGGTGAAGGATGAAAAGAACTAAAAAGCTCAATTTACTATGTTCTCTTTAGTAACTATTGTCAAAAAAGAAAACAACATAATGACCCTTGAAAATAATTACATTTTACGCCATTTATTTTTAGATTAAAATGTTTAAAGTTTACATTGTTATGAATTTATTTCCATTGTTCCAATACAATAACCCTCAGCCCTACACTTGACTTTTCCTCAAATCAGTAACTGGGTCACTGTCAGGAAGCAGTCCTCCCCACACAAGGGGCCGTACTCCTACAGGCCAGAATTCCCAGCTGTGTAGAAGTAGCTTCATTTGGCCAGGTGTTTGTGTGTGGGTGCATGTGTGCGTGCGTGTGGGAGTTTCTGGCATGTTTTATGCCTGGCAATGCTGCTCCTCACTGTGATGGGGGTGGGTATCAGGTTCACCTGGTTCTCAGTCATCTTCATCGCTCTGAGTATTGGTGGGAAGAAGCTGGCCAGGAAGCCGGGTTCCTACAAGGAAAGCACCTCATTCGCTGGGCTCCCTTCAAGTTCTACCAACTGCCAGATCTTTGTTAGCCTCCTCCTGAGTTCTTCATGCCCGGGCTCCACGATCCTTAAGTCCTCACACTGCAAGCACACATGATCAGAACATCTCCGGTTCCATCTGCCCCCATGGTCAAAACTCCCTGTGGGAAAACTTCACCAGCCTTGGCCCCATGGGCTCTGGTGTTATTAACGATATCACCCCACAATGCCACCAGAGTGACCCTTCTCCATCACAAGCCACTCTACATCAACAGTTCCAGAAGGTGCCTTCCCAGCTCCAAACCAGAAAACAAAGTATGGAATGACCTCTTCAGCCAGTCACTGTAAGAACAAGACTGTCCAGCCTCTGGAAACTTGTGGGTCACCAACTGAATCTCCTCCAAGCATTGGACTCTTTCCAATTCTTGACACAATTGCCATCAAACCAGTCACAAAGCATCATCTCTCTGCATTGAATCTATTTACTCTAGTCTTGTGACAGCCCCTGGCCGTTTGAATATGTTTCAGAGGTCACTGGCAGCATTGCAGACCACCATAAGGCAGAGACGTCCAAAGAAACGTTGTGTTCTGTCTACTGATCTCACTGTGAGCTTCTCCTACGTGTGGGGGCTGGGCCAGCCTGAGAGGCTTCAGGACTGTATGCTGAGGGTCTACTGCTCTACTGGCCTTGGAGGTCCCTCTCCACATGTAGTCTCTCTCCAACATGATGGCTTGGGCTTCATGGCATGGCAGCTGGGCTCAACAGCATGAAGAGAGAGCCTCTGGGCTTTCCCATGCGCAGGTGCAGTGCCACCTCTGCTACATCCCCTCAGCCACGCAAGGCACAGGGTTGATGGAGAGTTTTCCTTTGCCTGTCTGTGACGTGTGTAGAGAATCTAAGGCTCGCCTTTACCGCATCATGCCCTCCTACCTGCTAGGCCGAGGTGAAGGTCAGACCACAGTCCCCTCCTGGCACCATGCTCGCCTTCCCTGCTCCTGTCCCCAGTGCAGTGTCCAGGATGATGTTATGTTGAAGACCCCTGAGTGACTTCACACAGCAGATCTTTGCTGACCACAACACGGAAGCATGTTGGTCATAGTGAACGAACCCCTCAGTCCTCAGCCCAGAGGCTGTCTCAGCCTAGGGTTTGTTCCCAGCTCAGAACGTCTTCAGTTCAGAGAACCTCTGGCTGGGGTTAGCTCCCAACAGTCTGACTGGTAGGGTCACAGGTTTGCTGCAAAGAATGCTCCTGTCAGTCTGACTGATGGCTCCCTGCTCACTAGGATGAAAGCTTCAGGGTGGTTAATTTTATTTGTCAATTTGATGAGGCTGGAGATCCCAGATTACAGCCCCTGCTTCCCCATCTAAGGTTTTACTGTCTGTGGTTTCAGTTCTCTGCAGCACAACGTGGTCTGAGCATATGAAAGGGAAAAAACCCCCAAGAAATAAAAAGTCCCAGTTCCAGCCCTCCGCGAGAAGCCGGCCAAAGGTCCCCAGTTTTCCTTCTTTACTCCTCCATGGACTGTGAATCAGCACCTTGTCCAGTGGATCATGGGGTACATGCTGCCTCCCCTGAGTCACTCAGTAGCCAGCCCTGGCAGCTATGAGGAAAAACATGGTATACAGAAAGCTTGGGGCCATTTAATGCCTGTGGCCTCCACTGGGGGATAGTGGAACGTGACCCTGTGGGCAAGAGGAGACTGCTGCCTTTAGGAAAGACACCTTTTAGGTGAAATAACATTAGAGTCATCAGACCTGGGGTGAGGAGAGGGTCCAGTCAGTAAATGCTTGCCTGTACACGCATGATGACCTGAGCTGCATCCCATGTAAAAAGGCAGGCATCATGCCACACACTGATAATCCCAGTACTGGGAAGGTAGAGCCGGGGGATCCCTGGGAAACTCACAATCCAGCCACCCTAGCCAACAGGCAAGCCCCAGACAGATGACTGAGAGACCACGCCTTCAAAAACAAAGGCCGGAGGGCTGGAGAGATGACCGTAGCAGTTAAGAGCACCGACTGCTCTTGCAGAGGAACCTGGTTTCGATTCCCAGCACCCACATGGCGGCTTAAGAACCATCTTCAACTCCAGTTCCGGGAATCTGATGCCGCTTCTGACCTCCACGGGCAATGTCATTTCACGACATGGGTGCAACCAATCTAACATGCAGACAGTACACAGTACACTCATACCGTAAAAAATAAAAATAAATTAAAAGCAAGGCGGGTTGCTCCTGAGACACAACATCGGAGTTGTCCTCTGGCATCCACAGGTGCCAGTGAACATGTGTGTACTGGGGGCCACATGGTGGGTGTGTGTTGGTGTGTGGTGTATGTGTTGTGCTACCGTACCACGGAACATTTATTCCTTTTGCAAATTTACTCCCCTCATTCATCTTGAGAGACTTCCATGTTTGCTATTTCTGTTGACAATGATGATGTTTATTTATTCACTCAGGGTGTGCTGAGCGATACCACCACAGTGAGCTTTTGGTACAAAGTACGTTAACAAACAGCTCCAAGTGTCAGCGGACCACAACCCATAACATTTCTGCCTCGTCATCACTCTTCCCGAGAATGTGCTTCTTCGTGGAGTACTCCTGGCGCTCACAGCTCCTTCAGACGTCCTGTGGCTCCCTTACTAAAGACCAGGAATTTCCCTCCAGTTTTTCACTGAATCTTTTCCTTGGTGTCGGTGTCGCTGCAGGCCCTCTGATCGACCAGGGGTAATGACTCCACAGGAGGCCTGGCCAAAATCCCAAGCGATTTTCTAAACGAGGCCGGACATGTGGTGTTTCTCTTTTTCTTTTGCTGCCCGATGCACCGGAGGACTCGTTGTTCCAAAAGGCTGGCGCTAACCCAGGCATTCTCCAGATAGCAGAGGCAGCTCGCTCCCAGCTGAGCTGTGTGCGATTATTACAATTACCATCAGTGGCAGACCACACATCAGAACAGATGACCAGCTGTCTCATTAGGACCATCCTTCCCGTGGGGCGGCGACACTGCAGACAAGGCTCGTTTGTGGGAATGGGTGTCACATCAACACGTGCACCACCAGTGCCTGCTCAACTTCAGAAAGGCTTGTGCCACACTGGCCACTCTCTGAACCCATTGCCCATGACTGATCTCTAGTCCCCAGACCTTCTTGGTATCCCTTAAGGCGAGTCTCTCCTCTAGGTTGCAAGATTACCCAACTGTGTGAGTTAGCTGTAAAGACAAGATTTTTTGTCTGGGACCTCTCCTACTCCGTTACCATCAGAGCCTGACCAGGTAGGCATTGTTCTTATCATTTACAAATCAAAAGCCCCAGGAGGCTACAAACTGATTTTACCTGCTCAGTGTTGGATGTGAGTTAGGACAGGGAGGACGTGACTTCATCTGTGAGAAGTCTTTCCACCAATTCTAACACAGTTTACTAGCTGGGCTATTAAACCGCAAAGCCCACCCCAGTGGTCACTTTTCTTCCTCAAGCTTCCACATCCTAAAGGTTTTTTGTTGTCCAACAATCTTCCAAAACAATGCACAGTTAGGGAACAGAGTGCACAAACACTGAGCTTATGGGGAACATGGTCACTTCAACTACAATGCAGATAGGTAAAACTCACGGGACTAATAGCACGAAACCCAAACCCAGCAAGTAAGAACACACTGGGGACCATTGGAGGTCGCCATGTCATTTCACATTAGTTTTAACTCGGATATTAAAGGGGAAGAATTGAATACCTACTCTGCCCTTTCGACAATGACTGAATTCCAGAGCCACGCATCACGAGAGGAACTTCCCAACAGACAAACCTAGATGATTAATACGGAGGCAACTGTACTGTCAGGTAATGGGTTTTGCAAACCTTGCTGAGATGGAGGAACTTGATGCTAATTATCAGTGACTGTTAAAAAAAAAACTCAGAAGAAAAGGAGAAAGAGACAAGAGCCTGGTGCTAGGAAAGAAGGGGTGGGGGGGGGTGACGTGTGTTTCCCAGCAGTAAAAAGTCTACCTGGAAATAGAACAATGGCCTGCCCTCGAGATGGAGTTGAAAAACAGCTGTCCATCTGTGAGATAAGAGATGGGACACGGCCCGTCTGCAATATGACAGATGTCACTGGAATGACACTGCTCTCTATGGGTGTGACAGTGACATCGGTAGAGCATGACAGGAGAGTGACTCAGAGCCCGGGATCTGCTTTAAAGTATGCTAGGAAGAGTAGCCTTGGGAAGAAAAGGATGGAGCAAGGGAGGCAGGCTAGAGCGGGTCTCTCTCTCGCCCTGGGACCCAGGTTCCCACGCTCGTCACCGGGCGTGGTGGCAGCACCTTTAATCCCGCTAGGCCAGCTCACAGCTCTGGGGACTTGTTACGCTTTAGGTGTGTGCATATGTGAAAACTTTCCACAATGCTTCTCTCTCTCCCTCTCCCCTCATCTCATCCCCGTCTCCTCTCATCATCTCTCTCTCTCTCTCTCTCTTTCAGTTCATGCTTCTTTGCAGCTCGATCTTCTATGAGGCAGCGGTTACAGAGGGAGAAGCAGAGCTACCACTTGTCACAGCTGCCCCCGTCTGAGCAGGGAAGAAGCCACTGGACCTTGTGCTTTTGTGCCCAAAGGACTGTCCTGCAAGGCTGGGTGGGTTTCATTTGTTCTTAAGAGCTCTCCTTGGGACACCCACAGGTCACTCTCAATATGGGCGGAGTATCCAGACCCTGTTGTCTCCTCTACCGACTCGGCCTTCCCAGCCATCTCCCTGCCTCCTCTTTCCTGTTCATGAGATGAGATGAGCTGCTTGCTCCAGCACACCTTTCCTACCATGGTGGGCTGCATCATCACGGGCCACAGCCAAGGAGCCCACCGACCATGGCTGAAACCTCCAGTGCTCTGAGCCAAATGAATCTTCTGTCTTCACACGTGGATGTTCTCAAGTGTTTGTGGGAACATCTTTGGCAGCTAATCTTGATTGTCAGCCTTTAATTGATCTGGAATCAACTACAAGGGCATCTGTCGGGTACTCCTGTGTGCATTTACTTGATTGTATTGTTTGAAGTGGGATGACACGTCCTCTCTGTGAGCAGCAGCCTCCAGTGGTAGCCCAATCAGGACATAGAAGAAAAAAGCCCTTTGCTTTTTGCCTTCGCTCCTGCTGCAAGTTCATCTACTCTGTTGCTGAATTCCTTTACCCGTGGCTCTCCAGGAACCCTCAAGATTCAGTGATACATTGAAGACCTTGCCTGAGCCCCAGCCCGTGGACTGAGCATTTAACTGGATTCTCAGCCTCTCCAGGTGTGAGCTGGACATTTCAGCTACCCAGACCCTATCCTGTAAGCCAATCTAACAAATGCCCTCTGCTATATATTCATTCTATCTGTTCTGTTCCTCTACAGAACACGTAAGAAGTCTGTCACAAAGCTAACACACATTTGAACCACAACACATTGGAGACTGATGGTCCAGACACAGGCTGACTTCATGGTCTCATTGTTTTTAACTCCTTCTGAGAGACACAAATCAGAATGAGGCTGAGGCAGCACGGGGACCGGAGAAGGGAAACAGTGCTGCTTGGGACCCAGTGCAATTTCTTTTTAATATTTATTTTATGTGTATGAGTATAAGTGCCCTAGTATACATGGTGCGCCAATATCACGCAAGGCTCATAGAGTTCAAGAAGGGGGCGTCAGAGCCCCTGGAACTGGGAGCAATGATGGGTTTGTTAGCCACCATGTGGGTGCCTTGAGAACCAAACTCCGGGTCCTCTGCAAGAGGAGCCAGTGATCTTAAACACTGGGGCCATCTCTCCAACCCTGGAAGTGCTATTTCTTGGTGGAAGTTACCCACCAAAGAGTATGTCCACATCTTCTCCTCTCTACCCTTCATCTCTGCCTTGTATTTGGTGAGCTTCTCCAGCCTAACCACAATCTTGGGCATCTCTGAGAAAGTCCTAAGAAAAACTAGTATCTGATACACAGGTCAGGGGGCTTTTGACAACAGAAAAGTGAATTTCTCAATGAGTGGCCACCATGGGAATTCATTATTACTTATAACAAGCATAGAGAAAATGGCTCCACTTTAATGCNGAGAGAGAGAGAGAGAGAGAGAGAGAGAGAGAGAGAGAACGAAAGAAGATAAGAGAATTTTTTGGGGGGTGGTCTTTTTGAGACAGGGTCTGCCTGTAGCCCAGCTGGCCTGGAATTTACTCTGTAGACCAGGTTGACCTTGAACTCACAGAGATCTGCCAGCCTCTTTCCCCTGGGTGCTGGGATTAAAGGTGTATGCCACCATGCCTAGCAAAAATATTTTTAATTTAACCTTATTTTATGTGTATGAGTATTTTACCTGCAAGTATGTAAGTGCACCATTTGCACAGCACCCGAAGAGGGTGTCAGATCCCCTGGAACTAGAGTTTCAGATGGTTGTGAGCTGCCATGTGGGTGCTGGGAACTGAACCCAGGTTCTCTGCAAGAGTCTTCTCTCAAGCCCCAATAAAACAAATTTTTTATGGGACCAGGCATGGCGGAGCACTCAGGAGGCAGAGTCAGGCAGATCTCTGCAAGTTCAAGGCTATCCTGGTATCATAGTGAGTCCCAGGCTAGCCAGGGACACAAAGTGAGATCCTGGAGACCCTGTCTCAATAAGAATAAATAAATAAAATTTAAAAAAACGGGGGCTAGAGAGATGGCTCAGCCATTAAGAGGACTGACTGCTCTTATAGAAGACCTGGGTTCGATTCTCAGCATCCACAACTACCAACTGCCCTTAACTCCAGTTCTAGGGGATCCAATACCCTCTTCTGACCTTCACAGCATTGCTCGACACGGATGGATGCACTCACATGTATGCAGGCAATTCACTCATACACATAAAATAAAAATAATAAAATATTTATTTATTTATTTTGGTCTTTTTGAGACAGGGTCTCCCTGTGGCCCCAGCTGTCCTGGAACTCGCTCTGTAGACCAGGCTAGCCTTGACCTCACAAAGATCCACCTGCCTCTGCCTCCCAAGTGCTAGGATTAAAGGCGTGTGCCACTACACCCAGCTCCTTAGACATGTATTCTTTTATCTTGTTAATGTTGTTAATGATTTTTCTTTCTCCTTCAACTATAATTGACATTTTTGCTGGGTATAGTAATCTGGGTTGGCATCTAAAGTTGTTTAGCACTGGGAATACTTTTCTCCATGTTCTTCAGGCTTTCATAGTTTGCATTGAGAAGTCAGCTATGATTCTGATGGGCTTCCCCTTATATGTAACTTGTTGTTTTTCTCTTGTGGCTTTCAGTATTTTGTCTTTGTTTTGAGCATCTAGTGTTTTAACAATTATATGGCGTGGGGAGTTTCTTTTCTGGTCTTGTCTATTTGGTCTTCTATGTGCTTCTTGTATTTGTATTTTTTCAGTTCAAGGAAATTTTCTTCTAATATCCTGTTGAAGATCTGGTCAATAGTGTTGTCTTGGGATTCTTCTCCTTCCTTTATCCCTATGATGCAGAGGTTTGGTCTTTTCATAGTGTCCCACATTTCCTAGTTGTTCCACTCTTGTGTTTTTTTAGATTTTTCATAATTTTACTTCAGCATTCTAGTTGCTCTATGTTATCCTGCAGGTGTGATATTCTTTTTTCTGCTTCTTCCATTCTGCTTCTGAGGCTTTTCCCCATCTTTTCCTGTTGATTGGATGAACATTCAATTTCCTTTTTCATTTCATCCTGTGATTTCTTTAGATTTTCCACTTCCTTCTGGAGCCTGTCATTCTCATCTTGTAGCTCCTTATTTCACTGGTCAGTTTCTTTTTTCATTTCAGCCTGGGAACTTTTTAGCATTTCCACTTCCTCTGGAGTTTGTCATTTTCTACCCTTAGTTTTCTGATTTGTTCTTTATATTCTTTGAATATGTCTACAATTGTCCTTCTAAGGTCCATGTCTTGGTTTCTTCCAGGGAGATCTCATTATAGGAATCTTCTGTAGGGTTAATAGTGTTTGGTGTGGATTTATTATGAGCTTTTCCCATGTTATTTTTTCTTTGTGACTTTGGCATGTGGATTTGTTTATTTGTTTCTTTGTTTGTTCAGATTCTGGTGCCTCAGTGTTGGCTGCACAGACTAGAATCACTAATAATGCACCTGCTAGATCCTCTGCACCACAGCTCCACCAGGTTGGCGGGGAGGGGGCAGTGGTTGTATGCTACTTTGGCTCATCACCGGTACCCTGTTGGCCTGCTGTCCACAAGTCTAAGTCCACCCACGCTGCACGCTGGCACCCGAAGGTTGGAGGTTTCTGGGTGATACCAAGCCTCCATGGGCCAGAGGGGTTGTGTAAAGTACTAAGGCAGGTGGGCCTCACCTGGGAACACACTGGTGGTGTGTGTGCTGCAAGTGTATATTCACTCATGCCTCGTGCTGGGTGCACACTGGTGTTGTGCTGTCAATGTTTCTGGGTGATACCAAGCCTCCATGGGAGGGGTGTGTGGGGTGTGTGTGCGCAAAGCACCAAGTCAGGTGGGCCTCACCTGGGAGCACACTGGTGTTGTGTGGGCCACTAGTGTACATCCACTCATGCTGCACTGGGCACATGCCTTTAATCCTAGCACTTGGGAGGCAGGGGCAGGCGGATCTTTGTGAGTTCAAGGCCAGCCTGGTCTACAGAGTGAGCTCCAGGACAGCTGGGGCTACAGGGAGACCCTGTCTGGAAAAGACAAAAAAAAATTTAATTGACATTAGTAAGTTGTACATATTTAGGGGGTACAGTATGACATTTCGATAATACAGTAAATAATGTTGATTGCTTGCTATGTCAGATGCTATGCAAGGGCTTTGTATAGATTACATCATTGTAAGAGGCAGGCGTTCCATTACACATGAGGACGTTCTTACCAGGAGCACGGGGAAATGCAGCTGACACTGAGCCTAGGTGCTCGGTCTCACTAACTGCAGACAGACCTCAGATGCCTTCACAGTGGGAAGATCTCTGCCCTACAGCCTCCATCCAACCTTCAGCTCAGCCAAGTCCTGACTGTGAGGTTTCTATTTTGAAGCCACACTGAGTGTTGGGTTGTTCAGCTCACACAACTCCATTTTGGAGAGGGGAGGCTCTCCAGCCACCACTGAACACCTACTTGTTCGTGTATGTGACGTCCACTCCTTACACAGAGAGAACTGCAATCAGCAGCATATAGAGCCCATCCTCAGAGAACATGTGGATAGATGCAGTGGCCTATCCACTGAGACTGAGGGGCTTCCCAAGCCACGGGACTTCCTGTTTCAAAATTAAGGAAAGTTCCTGGTGAAACAGGATGATTGATTACCTACTAATAGAAAAGTAATTAGGGTGGGGGGAGGCACTGAAGAGATTGCTTAGTGGTTAAGAGTACTGGCTGCTCTTGCAGAGGACCCAGGTTCGAATCCCAGCACCTGCATGACAGCTAACAGCTATCTATAACTCCAGTTCCAGGGGATCAAATGCCTTCTTCTGACCTCTCTGGGCATTGCATTACATGAGTGCACTTATAATCATGCAGGCAATACATGTACACATATAAAATAAAATAAATAAAATTTAAAAAGGAAAGTAAGTAGCATCATTGTGTATTTGGAAAAAGACATGCAGACAGTCTTTAGTTTAAGAGTGCTCAGTCTAATCTGGGTGTGATGGTGTATGCCTTTAATCCCAGCACTCAGGAAGCAGAGGCAGGAGGAATCTCTGTGAGTTCAAGGCCAGCCTGGTGTACAGAGTGAGTTCCAAGCCAGTTGGGGCTACAGGGAGACCTTGTCTCAAAAAGACCAAAAAAGTGTTCAACCTAACATCTTTGACTTTAAGAAAATATGAAAACAACTCATGCAGCTGAAATCATATCCGGAGATTTGCTTTTGCTTTGCAGTGCTGTGGATCGGAGCCGGGCCCTTCAGCATCCTGAGCAAGGGCTCTATTTCTGAGCTTTAACCACAGCCCCAAGGAGTGTGGAACTTGGATTCTTTTTGAGGCCAGCATTGCATGGACAGATCCTCTCTTGGGAGGCTGGGCAGTACCACTGACCACAGCTCTCATGAAGCCTGATGGCATGGGGCAGCCACAGCACCCTGCTGAGCCATTGAACTGGGGTGTTTGGGAAGTCAAGTGGATTAAATGAATGTTTAACCTTTGAGAAAATTTCAGCTCATAATGAGTTTAGCAGGATGTGACCCCACAGCAAGTCAAGAAGCATCTGTGTACACAGGCCTATTACATAAGTGGGTAACACATTCCATAAATATGAAGACAGAATGTGTTACCTACTTATGTAATGTGTTCAAGACTAGGGCCTGCAAAGAAGGCCCCTGGAAATTTCATGGTTAAGGACAGAGAACCAACATCAGAGCTGCCAGCATGGACAGGAGACACTGGGAGAGGCTCCTGGGAGTTGCCCCCCCCCCGACCCGCGCGCACTCCTCTCTGCCTTCCTGTAACCTGGATAACACCTGACTTAGAAACAGAGACATGTCAGGGACCGAGCTCAGAGCGTACCCCCACCATGCCCAAGCCTCCTGCTGGTGATGCAGCAGCAGTGTGCCAAGAGTCCTGGACCAGCTCCCCCAGACAATTCTGTCCCTACTCAGGACAGGTTCAGGGTCAGAGGCACACACCCTCGAGGGAGCACATTTACCCGAGAACCCTTTGCATAGGTGGAAGTAAATATGGTTGAGGAAGATGGAGGGTTTTCATGAAGCTGTGTGAAGGAATCCTGGGGAACTGGAAAGAACAGGAAACGGCAAACAACTTTGCTTTTTTCATTATTATTTTGATACTACTTGTTAAACAGCCTCTTGTTTATAATCCTCTGTGAATGTATTCAGTGCCCATGACGATGCCTGTAGCAGAGCCCAAATGTGAAATGTGATCCATTGTAACCACAGATGTGCTGCCAGGGGATGGACACAGCTCTGGTAGAGAGGGAGGCTGGTCAGCAACAACAATGCAGTGCTCTGTGTGCTGTTTACCATCTCCACAATAGTCCAGATGGACGGCTTTTCAGCTGAGGAGAAGATGCCAGGGAGAGCCGAGGAGAGAGCTGTTGCACGTGGATAGATGTACTGGTTTGAGTTCAAAGAGATGCAGAGCACGTGACTGTGGCCAGTACCCCTGCTGAGCCAGGGGAGAACTCGCTGATAACCTCTAATGGTGTCTTCTGGAGACCACAGATGCCCACACTGTAGAAATAAACTGATTTAAGAGTCTTGGTTTAAGTGTGTCACTAGAATAATGTTTTTTTACTTCTGTTTTCATTTTGAGGTGGGAATGGAAATGGTCCTGAACACAAGCATGAATCTAACTTCCTTATAATGTCGCAACAGGAATATAGCACATTGAAGAGCTATTTGGTGTTTTTTGATGGTTTGTTTTTTTGTTTTTTGTCTTTTTGAGACAGGGTCTCCCTGCAGCTCTGGCTATCCTGGAACTCACTATGTAGACCAGGCTGGCCTTGAACTCACAGAGTTCCACCCGCCTCTGCCTCCCAAGTGCTAGGATTAAAGGCATGTGCCACCATGCCCGGCTTAAAGAGCTATTTGACTAAAAAAAAGAAAAGTCAGGCGTTGTTACCCTTGTGGAATTAACATAGAACTTGCCTAGTAATTAAAAGGAATCTCCATAAACAAGCATCCCATGTCAGTTTTATTCCCTGCGCAGTTGTCTGCCCCCATGACTGAACTCTGATTCTAGAAGAGGAATCAAATATGTCCATATCCTGTATGCTGCGCAGTGACCAGCAAGTAACATAGCGACCCCAGACAATCAGCTGTTAAATGTGTGGCTGCAGAATGAGCATCATTTATCTGAGGCCAGACCCCACTGCTGTTGGCACACCTGGAAAGAGGGAACCCCAGCTGGAGAATTCCTCCATCAGACCACACTGGCCTGTGGGCTGTGGGGACGTCATGCTGAAGGGGTTTCTTCATTGCTAATTGGTGTGGGAGGGCCCAGCCCATCATTAGGTGCCACCGCTGGGCAGGTGGGGCTGGGCTGTGTAAGACCTCCAGGTTCTAGCCTAGAGTTCCCGCCCCGGGCTTCCCCTGATGATGGCCTACAAACCTACAAGATAAAATTAACCCTTTCCTCCCCTTTGGTCACAGTGCTCAATGCAGCAACAGAAGCCACACTGCAACACCCGCCCATAAATTGTACATCTCATAAAGGACATAAACACATTTAAAAAACTCATGCAATTTAGACTAATCTAATTGACAGAGGTACCTACATTCATACAGCCCCAGCTGGCCTGGAACTCACTATGTAGACCACGCTGGCCTTGAACTCACAGAGATCCACCTGCTCTGCCTCCCAAGGGCTGGGATTAAAGGTATGCACCACCACACCCAACCACAGATAGAATTTTTATTTTATTTTATTTTATTTTTTGTCTTTTTGAGACAGGGTCTCCCTTTAGTCCCAGCTGGCCTGGAGCTCTCTAGGTAGACCAGGCTGGTGTTGAACTCACAGAGATCCACCTGCCTCTGCCTCCCGAGTGCTGGGATTAAAGGCGTGCACCACCACTCCCAGCAGATAGAATTTTTAAGAAAATCTCTGATCTGCAGTTGGTTGAATCCACGGATACAGAGCCCACAGATGTAGAGGACTGAGTGTACTTATTACAATGTATGAGAGCAAATCAGGGGCTGGAGAGATGGCTCGGGGTTATGAGCACCAGTTGCTCTTGCAGAGGACCAAGATTTAAGTCCCAGCACCCACATGTGGATAACACCCATCTGTAACACCAGTTCCAGGGGAATCTGATGCCTTCTTCTGACTTCCATGGGCATTGCATGACACAGGTAAACTTATATACATGTAAGCAATACACTCATATGCATAAAAATAATAAATAAAATATTTTAAAAAGAGCACTGGCTGCTCTTGCAGAAGATCCAGCTTTGATTCCCAGCACCCACATGGTAGCAAACACCCATCTGTAACACCAGTCCCAGGGGAATCTGATGCCTTCTTCTCACTTCCTTGGGCATTGTACAACATGGGTGCATTTACAGACATGCAGGCAATACAAGAAATAAAAATAATAAGTTTTTTAAAAAGCAAAGCAATTCATTTAGTCACTTCTCTTTTCTGTGACAAATGCCCAAATGGACCCAGCACAGGGCTCATGGCTGCAGAGGCTCTGCGACTTCTTTACCATGAAAAAACAGAACACTATTGCAGAAGGGTGTGGCAAGGCAAAACCGTTCACCTCATGGCCACAAAGATCCAGAGAGACAGTTCTGGGGGGTCACATATACCCTCCAATTAATTAATTAAAAATTAAGTTTACCTCATGATAAAACTTCTAGTAAACCAGAAGTATAGGCTGAGCTCCTCCACTTGGTAAAGTGTAACTTCAAAACACCTACAGATAATGTCATATTTGCTATGTGATTAATGGTAAGAAACCAGAGCCTTTCACTGTGAAGTCGGAGACAAGGGCGGGCGCCTCTTTACCACTGCTCCTCAGTATCGCACCGGAGGGCTTGGATAACACAGTAAGATGGGAAAGGGCAACCAATGATATACAGTTCAGGAATGGAGTAATAACACTCTTCTTTGCAGATGACATGATCCCTCTATGTAGAAAATGTAAAACAATTGACAAAAATCATCCTAGAACTAGTAATTATAGTGAATAATGAAATAAAAGGTAAATATGCAAAAGTCAAGCACATACCCATAGACCAGCAGTGAACCAGGGCAAGTTAAAACTAAAAGCAATACCGTTTACATTAGCACCCTAAACATGAAGTTGAAATCTAATAAAATGCATGTAAGATCTATATGAGAAAGATGAAAATCTGGTGAAAAAAAATCAAAGAAAAACTGAATAAATGGAGCGATGTTTCTCATTCATGGTAAACAATCAACAGTATGTCAGTTCCTTCCAAACGGATCTATAGATTCAATGCAATTGCAACCAAAATACCAGTAAGTTATTTTATTGGTATCACTAGTCTGGCCCTGGGTGTTACAATGAGAGTCAGCAGTCTCAGAAGAGATAATGTACTATTAAGGGGGAGAATGAAGGTAGACGAATTACACTACCCAACAAGGCTCATTGTGAAGCTCTGGTAATCAAGTGGGCTTCGCAAAGAATAGACAAAAGACCAACAGATCAGTAAAGAAAGCTCAAAATAGACCCACAAAGATAGAGTCAACTGATCTTTGACAAGAGAGCAAGACAGTGCAATGAAACAAAGACTTTTCAAAACTGATGCTGTAACAAGTGGACATGGATATGAAGAAAAAAAAAAAACAGCCAACAAACTCAAGTCTACAAACAGACTTTACATTAGTTGCCAAAATAACCTTCAAAATGGACCACAGATATAAATATGATGCAAAGTTATAAAATTAGAACATTAAATGGAAAAAAATCCAACTAACCTGGATATGGAGCTGAGCTGAACGTACAGAAAGGCATGAGCCACGAAAGACACAAATTAAACAGGATTTCATTCAAATTAAAATCCACAGCTCTGGGAAAGATTCTGTCAAGTGGAAGAAACAGCAGGCCATGGAAACTGTAAAAGACAGGGCTGGCCACGGAGATCAGGGACAGAACGCTCGCCCAGCATGCAAAAGGGGCAGGTTTGGACCTCCAGCACCACACGAAAAAGAAAAGAGTGAAAGAGTGAAAGAAAGAAATAGAAAGAAAGATTCTATTTAAAAAAAAAAACTACTTTCCAAAGCATACATATAACTCAATAAATAACTCCAAATAACTCTTTAAGACGGGCATTGTGGTGCATACCTATAATCCCAGCACTCAGAAGACCGAGGCAAGAAGAGTTGGAGGCCAACCTGATCTAATACAGTAAGACATGGTTTCAAAAAGATAAAAGGATGCTGGGTGTGACACGCCTTTAATCCCAGCATTCGGGAGGCAGAGGCAGGTGGATCTCTGAGTTAAGGCCATCCTGGTCTACATAGCTGGGACTATAGGGAGACCCTGTCTCAAAAAGACCAAAAAAGATGAAAGGAAAAAGAGAAACTCATTAACATCAACACTAACAAAGCAATCCAATTAAAATGTCCCAAAGACCTTAACTGACATGCCTCACCCAAGGAGACATGAAGATGGCCAATCCACTTAAGAGAAGGTGGTCCATGTGACAGAAACAATACGTGCATATTAAGTGTGTGTGAGGGCGTGCGCAACAGGAACATTGCCAGAAATGTACAGATAGTTCTTACAAAACCAAACACACTGTGTTATCTAACAACTGTACCCTGGGTTATTTACCCAGTGAATAAATAAAAACCTGTGTGAAAATTGTTATAGCACCTTTCTTTATATTGCCCAAGCCAGGAGATAATCAAGATGTCTTTCAAGTAGATGATTGCATAAATACATGGGAATACATGCAAACATAAAATATTACTTGAAGATGACAGAAAAAGAAAGGAAGGAAGAGAAGAAAAAAGAAACAGCGAGCTCTCAAGGCACAAAAAGACATGAAAAAACCTTTAACTGCACCAGGCTCAGTGCTGCACACCTTTAAGGCCAGAACTCACGAGGCAGAGGCAAGCAGATCTCTGTGAGCTAAAGGCCAGTCTGGTCTACGTATCAAGTTCCTGACCAGCTAGGGCTATATAGAAGGACCCTGTCTTGATGCCTCCTCCCCCTAAAAAAGTCCAATGGGAGTTGGAGACAGCCAAAGTGAACAGGCTGCAGAAGTCAAACTGTGGAGACAGTGAAGCATTAGCAGTGTGCAGAGCAGGATGGACAGGACAGAAAGCAATCTTCAGGTCAGTGACACTTCTGTATGGCGCCTGGTAACGGCTGCACAACACACATCTTGCCAGACATGGAGTGGATAAAACCCAGAGTGAACCTCGTGTGAGCAGAGGACCCTGGGGGATTGCTGCCAGTGCGGACGCACCACCGTAACAGGTGCAAATGATGTGGACGGTGGGCAGGTGTGGGAAGGGTGGGGGAGGGAGACAGCGAACCCCTGTGCCTTCTGCTGTGAACCTAAAGCTACTCTAGAAGATAAAGTCTATTAAGACAATATTCAGTCAGGACCTGGTGACACAGGCCTGTAATCCAAGGGACTTCGGGAAGGTGGCAAGTTCAAAGCCTGTCTGCACTACAAGCGAGTTCAAGAGCAGCCTGGGAACCTTGAGACAGCCTGTCTCAAAAGTTAAGAAGGGGTTGGAGATAGAACTTGGGGTGGAGTGCTTATGTAACATGCGTGGGGCCTCGGGTTCAATCCCCAGAACAGAGTGAAAAAAATACGGTGAAGGATGAAAAGAACTAAAAAGCTCAATTTACTATGTTCTCTTTAGTAACTATTGTCAAAAAAGAAACAACATAATGACATTTAAAATAAATTACATTTTAGACATTTAGAAATTAAAATGTTTAAGTTACATTGTTATGAATTTATTTCCATTGTTCCAATACAATAACCCTCAGCCCTACACTTGACTTTTCCTCAAATCAGTAACTGGGTCACTGTCAGGAAGCAGTCCTCCCCACACAAGGGGCCGTACTCCTACAGGCCAGAATTCCCAGCTGTGTAGAAAGTGCTTCTTTTGGCCAGGGTGTGCATGTGTGCGTGCGTGTGGGAGTTTCTGGCATGTTTTATGCCTGGCAATGCTGCTCCTCACTGTGATGGGGGTGGGTATCAGGTTCACCTGGTTCTCAGTCATCTTCATCGCTCTGAGTATTGGTGGGAAGAAGCTGGCCAGGAAGCCGGGTTCCTACAAGGAAAGCACCTCATTCGCTGGGCTCCCTTCAAGTTCTACCAACTGCCAGATCTTTGTTAGCCTCCTCCTGAGTTCTTCATGCCCGGGCTCCACGATCCTTAAGTCCTCACACTGCAAGCACACATGATCAGAACATCTCCGGTTCCATCTGCCCCCATGGTCAAAACTCCCTGTGGGAAAACTTCACCAGCCTTGGCCCCATGGGCTCTGGTGTTATTAACGATATCACCCCACAATGCCACCAGAGTGACCCTTCTCCATCACAAGCCACTCTACATCAACAGTTCCAGAAGGTGCCTTCCCAGCTCCAAACCAGAAAACAAAGTATGGAATGACCTCTTCAGCCAGTCACTGTAAGAACAAGACTGTCCAGCCTCTGGAAACTTGTGGGTCACCAACTGAATCTCCTCCAAGCATTGGACTCTTTCCAATTCTTGACACAATTGCCATCAAACCAGTCACAAAGCATCATCTCTCTGCATTGAATCTATTTACTCTAGTCTTGTGACAGCCCCTGGCCGTTTGAATATGTTTCAGAGGTCACTGGCAGCATTGCAGACCACCATAAGGCAGAGACGTCCAAAGAAACGTTGTGTTCTGTCTACTGATCTCACTGTGAGCTTCTCCTACGTGTGGGGGCTGGGCCAGCCTGAGAGGCTTCAGGACTGTATGCTGAGGGTCTACTGCTCTACTGGCCTTGGAGGTCCCTCTCCACATGTAGTCTCTCTCCAACATGATGGCTTGGGCTTCATGGCATGGCAGCTGGGCTCAACAGCATGAAGAGAGAGCCTCTGGGCTTTCCCATGCGCAGGTGCAGTGCCACCTCTGCTACATCCCCTCAGCCACGCAAGGCACAGGGTTGATGGAGAGTTTTCCTTTGCCTGTCTGTGACGTGTGTAGAGAATCTAAGGCTCGCCTTTACCGCATCATGCCCTCCTACCTGCTAGGCCGAGGTGAAGGTCAGACCACAGTCCCCTCCTGGCACCATGCTCGCCTTCCCTGCTCCTGTCCCCAGTGCAGTGTCCAGGATGATGTTATGTTGAAGACCCCTGAGTGACTTCACACAGCAGATCTTTGCTGACCACAACACGGAAGCATGTTGGTCATAGTGAACGAACCCCTCAGTCCTCAGCCCAGAGGCTGTCTCAGCCTAGGGTTTGTTCCCAGCTCAGAACGTCTTCAGTTCAGAGAACCTCTGGCTGGGGTTAGCTCCCAACAGTCTGACTGGTAGGGTCACAGGTTTGCTGCAAAGAATGCTCCTGTCAGTCTGACTGATGGCTCCCTGCTCACTAGGATGAAAGCTTCAGGGTGGTTAATTTTATTTGTCAATTTGATGAGGCTGGAGATCCCAGATTACAGCCCCTGCTTCCCCATCTAAGGTTTTACTGTCTGTGGTTTCAGTTCTCTGCAGCACAACGTGGTCTGAGCATATGAAAGGGAAAACCCCAGAAATAAAGAAGTCCCATTTCTCAGCCCCTCCCTCTGAGAAGCCTGCCAAAGGTCCCCAGTTTTCTTCTACTCCATCCTACTGGACTGTGAATCAGCACCTTGTCCAGTGGATCATGGGGTACATGCTGCCTCCCCTGAGTCACTCAGTAGCCAGCCCTGGCAGCTATGAGGAAAAACATGGTATACAGAAAGCTTGGGGCCATTTAATGCCTGTGGCCTCCACTGGGGGATAGTGGAACGTGACCCTGTGGGCAAGAGGAGACTGCTGCCTTTAGGAAAGACACCTTTTAGGTGAAATAACATTAGAGTCATCAGACCTGGGGTGAGGAGAGGGTCCAGTCAGTAAATGCTTGCTGTACACGCATGATGACCTGAGCTGCATCCCATGTAAAAAGGCAGGCATCATGCCACACACTGATAATCCCAGTACTGGGAAGGTAGCGACGGTAGGATCCTGGAACTCACAAGCCAGCCACCCTAGCCAACAGGCAAGCCCCAGACAGATGACTGAGAGACCACGCCTTCAAAAACAAAGGCCGGAGGGCTGGAGAGATGACCTAGCAGTTAAGAGCACCGACTGCTCTTGCAGAGGACCTGGGTTCGATTCCCAGCACCCACATGGCGGCTAAGAACCATCTTCAACTCCAGTTCCAGGGGAATCTGATGCCCTCTTCTGACCTCCACGGCATTTCACGACATGGGTGCACCAATCTACATGCAGACAGTACACTCATACACGTAAAAAATAAAAATAAATTAAAAGCAAGGCGGGTTGCTCCTGAGACACAACATCGGAGTTGTCCTCTGGCATCCACAGGTGCCAGTGAACATGTGTGTACTGGGGCACATGTGTGTGTGTGTGTGTGTGTGTATGTGTGTGTGCTACCTTACCACGGAACATTTATTCCTTTTGCAAATTTACTCCCCTCATTCATCTTGAGAGACTTCCATGTTTGCTATTTCTGTTGACAATGATGATGTTTATTTATTCACTCAGGGTGTGCTGAGCGATACCACCACAGTGAGCTTTTGGTACAAAGTACGTTAACAAACAGCTCCAAGTGTCAGCGGACCACAACCCATAACATTTCTGCCTCGTCATCACTCTTCCCGAGAATGTGCTTCTTCGTGGAGTACTCCTGGCGCTCACAGCTCCTTCAGACGTCCTGTGGCTCCCTTACTAAAGACCAGGAATTTCCCTCCAGTTTTTCACTGAATCTTTTCCTTGGTGTCGGTGTCGCTGCAGGCCCTCTGATCGACCAGGGGTAATGACTCCACAGGAGGCCTGGCCAAAATCCCAAGCGATTTTCTAAACGAGGCCGGACATGTGGTGTTTCTCTTTTTCTTTTGCTGCCCGATGCACCGGAGGACTCGTTGTTCCAAAAGGCTGGCGCTAACCCAGGCATTCTCCAGATAGCAGAGGCAGCTCGCTCCCAGCTGAGCTGTGTGCGATTATTACAATTACCATCAGTGGCAGACCACACATCAGAACAGATGACCAGCTGTCTCATTAGGACCATCCTTCCCGTGGGGCGGCGACACTGCAGACAAGGCTCGTTTGTGGGAATGGGTGTCACATCAACACGTGCACCACCAGTGCCTGCTCAACTTCAGAAAGGCTTGTGCCACACTGGCCACTCTCTGAACCCATTGCCCATGACTGATCTCTAGTCCCCAGACCTTCTTGGTATCCTTGAAGGCGAGTCTCTCCTCTGGGTTTCAGAGATTCCAGCCCCACTGTGTGAGTGAGCTGTAAGACAGCATTTTGTCTGGGACCTCTCCTACTCCGTTACCATCAGAGCCTGACCAGGTAGGCATTGTTCTTATCATTTACAAATCAAAAGCCCCAGGAGGCTACAAACTGATTTTACCTGCTCAGTGTTGGATGTGAGTTAGGACAGGGAGGACGTGACTTCATCTGTGAGAAGTCTTTCCACCAATTCTAACACAGTTTACTAGCTGGGCTATTAAACCTCAAAGCCCACCCCAGTGGTCACTTTTCTTCCTCAAGCTTCCACATCCTAAAGGTTCCACAATCTTCCAAAACAATGCCACAGTTAGGGACCGAGTGCACAAACACGTGAGCTTATGGGGAACATTTCACATTCAAACTACAATGCAGATATGTAAAAACTCACGGGATCTAATAGCACTAAACCCAAACCCAGCAAGTAAGAACACACTGGGGACCATTGGAGGTCGCCATGTCATTTCACATTAGTTTTAACTCGGATATTAAAGGGGAAGAATTGAATACCTACTCTGCCCTTTCGACAATGACTGAATTCCAGAGCCACGCATCACGAGAGGAACTTCCCAACAGACAAACCTAGATGATTAATACGGAGGCAACTGTACTGTCAGGTAATGGGTTTTGCAAACCTTGCTGAGATGGAGGAACTTGATGCTAATTATCAGTGACTGTTAAAAAAAAAAACATCAGAAGAAAGGAGAAAGAGACAAGAGCCTGGTGCTAGGAAAGAAGGGGTGGGGGGGGGTGCTGTGTGTTTCCCAGCAGCTAAAAAAGTCTACACTGGAAAGTAGAACATGGCCTGCCCTCGAGATGGTAGGTGAAAAACAGCTGTCCATCTGTGAGATAAGAGATGGGACACGGCCCGTCTGCAATATGACAGATGTCACTGGAATGACACTGCTCTCTATGGGTGTGACAGTGACATCGGTAGAGCATGACAGGAGAGTGACTCAGAGCCCGGGATCTGCTTTAAAGTATGCTAGGAAGAGTAGCCTTGGGAAGAAAAGGATGGAGCAGGAAGGCAGCTAGAGCGGGTTCTCTCCTTCCTCGCCTGGGACCCAGGTCCCACGCTCGGTCACCTGGCGTGGTGGCAAGCACCTTTACCCGCTGAGCCATCTCACAGCTCTGGGACTTGTTACTCTTTATGTTTGTGCATATGTGAAACTTTCCACAATTCTTCTCTCTCTCTCTCTCTCTCTCTCTCTCTCTCTCTCTCTCTCTCTCTCTTTCAGTTCATGCTTCTTTGCAGCTCGATCTTCTATGAGGCAGCGGTTACAGAGGGAGAAGCAGAGCTACCACTTGTCACAGCTGCCCCCGTCTGAGCAGGGAAGAAGCCACTGGACCTTGTGCTTTTGTGCCCAAAGGACTGTCCTGCAAGGCTGGGTGGGTTTCATTTGTTCTTAAGAGCTCTCCTTGGGACACCCACAGGTCACTCTCAATATGGGCGGAGTATCCAGACCCTGTTGTCTCCTCTACCTACTCGAGCCTTCCCAGCCTCTCCCTTCCTCCTCTTTCCTGTTCATGAGATGAGATGAGCTGCTTGCTCCAGCACACCTTTCCTACCATGGTGGGCTGCATCATCACGGGCCACAGCCAAGGAGCCCACCGACCATGGCTGAAACCTCCAGTGCTCTGAGCCAAATGAATCTTCTGTCTTCACACGTGGATGTTCTCAAGTGTTTGTGGGAACATCTTTGGCAGCTAATCTTGATTGTCAGCCTTTAATTGATCTGGAATCAACTACAAGGGCATCTGTCGGGTACTCCTGTGTGCATTTACTTGATTGTATTGTTTGAAGTGGGATGACACGTCCTCTCTGTGAGCAGCAGCCTCCAGTGGTAGCCCAATCAGGACATAGAAGAAAAAAGCCCTTTGCTTTTTGCCTTCGCTCCTGCTGCAAGTTCATCTACTCTGTTGCTGAATTCCTTTACCCGTGGCTCTCCAGGAACCCTCCAAGACTTCAGTGATACATTGAGACTGCTGAGCCATCCAGCCTTGCGAACTGAGCAACTACTGGATTCTCAGCCTCTCCAGTGTGAGACAGGCACAGTTCAGCTACCCAGACCCTATCCTGTAAGCCAATCTAACAAATGCCCTCTGCTATATATTCATTCTATCTGTTCTGTTCTTCTACAGAACACGTAAGAAGTCTGTCACAAAGCTAACACACATTTGAACCACAACACATTGGAGACTGATGGTCCAGACACAGGCTGACTTCATGGTCTCATTGTTTTTAACTCCTTCTGAGAGACACAAATCAGAATGAGGCTGAGGCAGCACGGGGACCGGAGAAGGGAAACAGTGCTGCTTGGGACCCAGTGCAATTTCTTTTTAATATTTTATTTTTATGTGTATGAGTATATTGCCTGTATACATGTGCGCCAATATCACGCAATGCTCATAGAGTTCAGAGGAGGGCGTCAGATCCCCTGGAACTGGAGCAATGAGTGGTTGTTAGCCACCATGTGGGTGCTGAGAACCAAACTCGGGTCCTCTGCAAGAGCAGCCAGTGCTCTTAACCACTGAGCCATCTCTCCAACCCTGGAAGTGCTATTTCTTGGTGGAAGTTACCCACCAAAGAGTATGTCCACATCTTCTCCTCTCTACCCTTCATCTCTGCCTTGTATTTGGTGAGCTTCTCCAGCCTAACCACAATCTTGGGCATCTCTGAGAAAGTCCTAAGAAAAACTAGTATCTGATACACAGGTCAGGGGGCTTTTGACAACAGAAAAGTGAATTTCTCAATGAGTGGCCACCATGGGAATTCATTATTACTTATAACAAGCATAGAGAAAATGGCTCCACTTTAATGCAGTTGTTCGATGATGTCAGAGGTTTGGGCCAACTTCTGGCTTTCTCTTTGTTTTCTACTCTTGGCCACAAGATGGCTACACAGTTCCAGTCATCACACCATCATACAGCAGTATGCAAAGTGAAGAAGGAAGAGGTACAAAGGTAAGTCTTCCCCTGTGTCTACTTGATCAACTAGAAAATGTTTTCAAAAATTCTCCCAATAGAGTGTCCTTGAACATCTCATTGTCCAAGATGGAGCCTATCTCATCTCCCCTGCACAGCCAGATCACTCAGCCACATCACTAGAAGGGGGAATGGAACAATCAAGACTGGCTTAGCTGATCACAATTAATAAAGGAAAGGAAAGGGACTGGCTTTTTGCCGGTCACCACACTGTCACCACAGGAGCCAAGGACAGCACCCGTGTATTTCTATTTCATGACTTAATTCCGTGCAAATGACAAAACAGCACTCATGAGTTCTTGCATCAGTCAGTCTCGCACATGCGTGACTGAGTTCCCCAGTTGAAAGATCTGTGTCCTCACATGCTGCTCCTTGGGGGTCCTGAACAGACTGAATCAGGCGTGGAAGAGTAGGAATAACAAAGACGGAGGGTGTCAGAACATGACAGAACAGGAAGTAGAAATCCCTGGGAAGCTGTGGAAGTGCCAGGAGCCTGGGAACTTCCTGGTACCGGGTGGATGCTGCTGTTACTATGGCCAGGAGCGGCCAGCGTTGGTGAGAAGAGAGCCCGAGGCTGTGGGAGGGGCCGGGAGGGCCTCTCTCTGGGTTTGTACTGTATCTCCTACCGGTGTCTTCTGTGTTGCTGACACTCATGCAGGTTTGAGGTTGCTAGTTTAACCTGTTTTGAATGTCCATGCATGGGGCTGAGGGATTAATTTTCACGAGTGTAACAGACAAACCAGATTCTTCTCTTGGGGAGTTTGGAGGTGAAATACAGAGTTGGAAACCTGGGGAAGGAATGTAAAAGAGAAGGAGGAAGCTGGGATCATGGGGCTTGAGCAGGTACAGGGAAGAAGGCCCCCCAATACACACACAACAAGGAGCCTTAGGAAATGCACACATGCTCCCAGCAGAGACAGTGCCAGTGTCCTCGACCCAGGGCCCTCCGTGGTGCGCACAGGGTGTCAGGGCAGCACAGGGAAGAGGGCCTACCAGGCCACACAGCCTCAGAGGCTGCGGCCCAGTCCTGGTGTGACTGAAGAGGCTGCCCCAGATGGGGTTTCACACTCAGCAGGAGAAACAGCCTTCCCATTTGGCCTCTCCAGGCCTCTGACACTGGACACATTCTTCACCAAGGAGCCCTCTCTACCTAAGGCAATCAGAGAAGTAACTTTCTTTCTTTCTTTGCTTTGTTTGGGGACGGAACAGGAGCTTATCAAGGCCGTATCTGAGTACTTACTGCTCCCTAGCTTTTGGTTTGTGGCCACTCAGTTTTGAGCCTGAACCAATAAGAACATGCTTCTGATGATGTGTTTCTGGTTCTAATTCCTTTTTTAATTTTTTTTAATTAATTTTATTTATTTCTGTATGTGTATGAATGTACTGTCTGCATGCAAGTCTGTGCACCCATGTCGTGCAATGCCGCGGAGGTCAGAAGAGGGTGTCGGATTCCCCTGGAACTGGAGTTCTCCTGGAATTGGAGTTTCAGATGGTTCTCGGCTGCCATGTGGGTGCTGGGGATTGAACCCGGGTCCTCTGTAAGAGCGGTCGGTGCTCTTAACTGCTAGGCCATCTCTCCAGCCCCTGGTTCTAATTCCTAAATGCTCTGTTTGGTTGGGTATTTGTGACTGATCTATGTCCAGGGACCAAAATAACTCAATCACGAGCTTACTCATTCACTGCCCATATGGTAAGTACCTGACCAGTTCCAGAGACAGGCAGAAGGGGATTCCAGGCTTCTTTATGCTAACTTCAGAAAGAGCAGAGGAAGCCAAAAACAGGTGAGCCAGGAAGGGAGGGCAGACATTTAAAGACCTCGGTGACCTAAAGGAAGAAGAGAGGAGGAAGGAACAGAAGCCCAATCCATCTCTGCCTAGGGATAGGAGTGATGTGCAGGGATGATGGGGTGGGGTGCAGGACAGGTGACAGTGACATCGCTCAGTACTATTCTGTCCTCTCCAGTCCAGGGGCCTGTGCTTGAGGGTCACTTGAATCTTCCCTGTTAGCAACCCTGCATGGCCCTGAGTGTTTCTGTCCCTTGGAGACCAAGCCAGGGACCAGATCTGCCTACACTGGCAGGCCCTAAGGCCACATAACCGGTCAGCACCACACTCAGCACAGTAGCTACTCTCTCTCAGCTTTTAAAAATAAAATAAAACAGTGGAGTGTTCAAGGCCAGGTGCAGCAGCATCTCAGCAGTGCTAATGAGCTATCTAGCTGAGAGGGTTGGGGGAGCCAGGGTTTGTACTTCTTCCAGAGAGAAATCAGAACTTGTGTCAGATGCCAGATCTCCCCAAAGAGAGTAAGAGCTGAATGTGTGCTGGGAACACTGTAAAGGAGGGTCCACTGTAGAGGAGGGTCCCTGGTAGAGGAGGGTCCCCTGTAGAGGAGGGTCCATTGTAGGGGAGGGTCCACTGTAGAGGAGGGTCCATTGTAGAGGAGGGTCCCCTGTAGAAGAGGGTCCATTGTAGAGGAGGGTCTCCTGTACAGGAGGGTCCACTGTAGAGGAGGGTCCATTGTAGAGGAGGGTCCACTGTAGAGGAGGGTCCCTGGTAGGGGAGGGTCCACTGTAGAGGAGGGTCCCCTGTAGTGGAGGGTCCCCTGTAGAGGAGGGTCCCCTGCAGAGGAGGGTGCCCTTTAGAGGAGGGTCCACTGTAGAGGAGGGTCCCCTGTAGAGGAGGGTCCCCTGCAGAGGAGGGTCCACTGTAGAGGATGGTACCCTGTAGAGGAAGGTCCCCTGTAGAGAAGGGTCCCCTGTAGAGGAGGGTCCACTGTAGAGGAGGGTCCCCTGTAGAGGAGGGTCCCTACAGGCAGACCTGTCTCGAAAAAAAGACCACACAAAAAAAAAAGAAAAAAAAAGTTATTCATTAATTGCGGTGGATATAGCTCTGTACGCGCACACCCCTTTAAAAGTTTATTAGATGATTTATGTGTAGGTAAGACTCCCGCACTCCTCCAAAGTTGTGTACCGAAGGCACTTGAGGATTTTGTTAAACTTTCTGGCTCAGTAGGTCTGGGATGAGTGACATAGGAGTCTCAAAGTTTCTTGACGATAATGTTCAGACGCGAACAATTCCTTGAAACAACACTTCCAGTAAACACATCTTGATGGCGATACGCTAACCGCAGGAAGCTAAAATATAAAGGAATGCTAGGTAGGCACAAGAATGCCAAATTATGGGACTAAGGAATTCAAGAAGGGCAGAATCAGGTATTTCAGACAGTATAAAAAAACAGTTTCCTGCAAATGGGGAATTTGGCAAAGTGTGCTCCCTAGAGAAGAGTGTAATAAGTCTTAAAGCCATTTAAAAGGACGACCCGCCCTTGTCCAAACATTTCCGTTATTTTGGCTACCTACCGCGGCAAACCTTTCCCCTCAAATCAACCTAGCCCTGGACATCTTCCAAGTAAACACAGGAGAAGCAACAATCCCAGTCGCTCTGAGAACTAATAATCATTGGGTGATGGCTCGATATCAAGCAGAACCTTACTGCATCTGTGGTTTCGCTTAGATCCTTTAGTATGTAGACCGCACCCTCGGCCTCGCTGCCCTAATATAGCCTCCTGAGAAAACCACTAAAAGTAGAGAGCCAATAACTTTGGCACCGCCACTCGCCAATAAACATGAAAAAATCATAACATCGGGTGGGACTGAAATATGGAAGGACTGTGGATTGGAATTCTTGGGGTTTTTGTTTGATTTTTGTTTTGTTAGTTTTTTTTTTTTTTTGTTTTTTTTTTGTTTGCTTGAGACAGGAGTAAAATCGATGATGTAGGGCCACGATAGGCTGGCGACTCTCTGATATTTATAGACCAGGCTTAGCCTTGAACTCACGAGACATCTGCCTGCTTATGCCTCTGTGCCCTGGATAAAAGGCCTGTGCCAACACCCTACCCCATGGGGCTGGGGTGCCTCTTCTTACTTCCTGACTGCCATTGGCATAGTAAACCGACTCTATAATGTGCCGGTTTCGAGGAACCTCCGAGTGACCTCTATGTTCATATCAAGCCAGCTGACCAGGTCGGCAGATATCTCCACCACCTTCCTGGTGAAATGTATGTTTATACCAACTAAGGTTTCATTATCACCCCCCATCTATCAGATTAATAGGAGTTTTTAGAATATAGGAGATCTGACTATTTATCACAAGATAATATTAGCCTACATTAAAACTTGTTTGATTTGTGAAAGAATTCTGCAGGCAGTATTTCCTAGACAAAATTACTCTTTAAAAAATATTAATTGACGCACGGGTTGCACGCACACTTGCGAGTGCCCAGTACGAGTACATGTCATACACATACCAGAAAATTAAAATAAAATATCCGCATTAAATAAAAAATATTAATTGAATAATATATAGTTTCAAGTACCTTCTTAAGAATGAAAGAGTTATTAGAAAGATTAATGAGATGTTTTCAGATGTATCCCCTGCATGTGTAATCAAGCAAAGAGTGGCACTCTTGGCCGTGCAGTGCCTGCGGAAGATCAGGAGAGGGGCTGGAAATCCCTTGACTGGAGTTAGAGCTATGCTCGTTGTGCTGAAGTGCTTGGGCCGAATTGAACTGGGTCCCTCATGGAAAAGGCAGAAAATACAGTCCTCTTAGAACTCCTGAGGCCATTCTCTCTAAGCGCTCGAGCTCTCTTGTATGATTATGTGATGTAAACTCGCTGCTCGCTGGGCTAAGGCCTAGAGTGTAAATTTCAGTATGAAAGGCATCTTATGCCCACTAAGCCTGATGACCTGAAGATTTTATCCTCAGGATTCCATGATGGAAAGACCAGAACCGACTCAACACCAGTCCATGTGCAAAGAAGTATGAAACAATCCCCACCACCCACACCACACAAAGCTAACTAAATGAATAAATATCAAAAGACAAATGAAAAACAGTTGTTTCACCCGAATTTCTATGTGGTAAATTAATCTCTCTTTGCTACTTTCTCACATGACAAAACCCATGGGTGACACTTTCTCTTTTTCTCCATCTTATGACTTCCACTAAATTCAAATTTTTTTTCCAAGCAACAGGGTACCTTTTTCTAGAAATATCTCCAGTTGCTCCATACTCTGTCAAGGAAAGGGGGCATTAAGATTAGGGACATTAAAGGTCTTCACAAGTAAGAAAATGGGACTTCCTCAACACATATTTATACAGGAATCTGACAGGAGAGAGAAAAGGAATGATGCAGAGAGTCCAGCTGTTAGCTGGTTCTACAATGTGCTTTGCATGAACAGTAGAACAAAGCTGTAAATTGCTTACCTGTTCCTCAATTCGCAGGAGAGGAGGGACCACCACCCTGAAAACCCTGGAAGAGTTCCTAATCAACTGTGTAGATTTGGCAGCCGTGTATGACTCCTGCATGGCATCGTGTGCCGATGTGCATAGAATTTGAACCCTGGTTCTTCTACATTTGGAACACCCCAGTGCTCTTAATTGCCAAGCCATCTCTCCAATCTCCCCCCCACCAGACATTTTTAATTTAAAGCAACCACCAAGTATCTCTATGAACATTTTTCGGTTTGCAGAGGCTGGGAGGAGAATGCCTCTCATGCAATTAAATATATTCGCTTAAATTTCAATCTGAGCTTTCTTAAGTAAACCAACTTGCAGTAAACGAGCACTCTATTGAAAGATAACTTTCTTGGAAACCTTATTGCAATTTTCAAAGAGAAACGCACAATTGTCTTAATTTTCTAAGATTTATTTTTAATTTTTTTTATCAAGATCCCCGACTCAATAACATATGCCCCCCTCACCCTATCTCCCCACCCCAACCAGAGCTCATACAGAGAAAAGAATTTTAGCCAGACGATAGAATTGAGCAAGAGCCTCGTGACGTCAGAAATCTTCTAATGACGTCCTTTAAGGGGTGTTCCAGGACCAAAAAATGAATTCTAAAGATTTGCCACTCCAAGTGCCCCAGTCCCAATTTCTAGCCCCAGAAAAATGGCATTCTGAGGAGAGAGGAGTTAGGAGTTAAGTTTTTGCTGTACTTAGATATAGCCAGAGAGTGAAAAATTCAGTTCCAAATAAAAAGAGACACCCATTATAGAAAATAAGTAACCCAGTTAACTTGTATACTTGATTGCATGGACTGGCATTCTTATTATGCCTACTGGTCATTCATTTATTTAACCAGTGTTCATGTTTACCTGCTAGATTGTGCTGGCTAATCTTGGTTTGTCAAACTTAACTGGATCTACAATCAACAAGTTGGCCAGCCTCTCGGCATACCTGTGAAGGATGTTATTGACGGGGTTAATTGAAGTGGGAAAATCTACCCTAAATGTGGGCAGCACCACCTCACTAACGCCGCTGGAAGATGACTTAGATACAAAGAAGTCTGAGGGGAAAGCTTTGGATTTTTGCCTGCTCCCTTCCTCCCTTTGCTTTTAAGTTTTATTACCCTGCTGCTGCCGCTCGCCACCCAGATAACCAGCTAAAGCCTTGACAATTCGTCCTCACTGACAATGGCCAAGAACTGGGCCTTCTTGGCCTTCCCAGCAAGTGCCATGAAGATCATTGGCTCTACTCTCAGGCAATAGCCTCACCCAGAGTGTCCAAGTTGCAGATTGAGAGCGTATTATAGAAACATCTCCAGACTTAATATGGCTGAAAGATAGGAGGCCAGTCCATGCCAGCAAAGAGCCAATTAGTAAAAACATACACAGGTGACATATCTCGCAGTATATGCTTGTTCCTAGGGGTGATGCAAAAGGTGAGCCCCGTAATGCGTTGATCAGGGTGGACTGTTGTCTTCCTTCCACTACCACACACCATGAATAAGGACTAAAAGCTGGTTTTGAAGCACGCAAAATATTTGTCATTGAATAAGTTTTACGGGACATCAGAGAATTACCCGCCTTTCTATCTTCATGTTCTACTAACTGAATATTAGAACATGTTCCTTTGTAAGTTTCCTCGGCTCATTCCAGCAAGAAATTGTCTCTTTTCTGAGCTCACTGTCTATACTTTGTTATGGCACTTAATTAAAGTTCACTACCTTCTATAGGACTGTCTTCTCCTGATGTCACATAGCCAGTGA
The DNA here is from genome assembly GCA_009823505.1 of Rhizomys pruinosus. NCBI lineage: Eukaryota > Metazoa > Chordata > Mammalia > Rodentia > Spalacidae > Rhizomys > Rhizomys pruinosus. The sequence continues at coordinate 219,263 of VZQC01009601.1, read as the reverse complement.
ACAAGGTACCTCCATGCTGGCTGTGCTTCAAGCCTCCTGCCCATGCCCACGGTTCCCTGGCCACTGCCGCCTTCCTACTGCCTTGGGCTCCCCTGAGTGATGAACTGTGGACGCCAGGAGATGTGAGCTGAATAAACCCTTTCCTCCCCAAGTTGGTGGTTGGTCAGAGTGTTTTTGTCCACGCAATGGAAGACAAAACCTAAGAAATAGAAAAGATTGGAACCAGAATCACCAGAGATGGGGTTATTTGGCCTCTGTGACAGACCTACCTTGGTGTTTCGGGGAAGGATTGTGGAGGCGTTTGGAACTTTGGGCTAAGAAAAATCATTGAATGCCTACAGATCATGGCTGTGGACCTTGGAGCAGTTTTGCTGAAAGGAGTTGTAGAAGATGGAGGCCAGGCTTGTGAAGTTTTCAAAGAGAAGCAGAGATCATCAGGACATGTGTAATCTGTGGGTTCTGGTCAGCTGGGGCTGAAGAACCAGCTGTAAAGTAACAAGAGACCAGAACGTGAAGTGAAATCTATCTTTGTTGTACTGGGACACTACCTGATGCAGGTTAGCTGGGGCTGAAAAATCAAGCTGAAGGTAACAAGAGACCAGCATCAACTGTGGTGAAATCTTCTGGAAGAATTTCTTCAGGGTCAACAAACAGAAGCTATGTTCCAGAAAGGAGCCCTGAAGCCTACACACATCTCCAGTCCAGAAGCAGGACTTGGTAAGAGAGAGATAGTAAGATCATACTAGATGAGTGATACTTGGGATGGTTTTGTAAATTAATGAATGAGGTATCACAAGAGAGCAAGAGCATGTTCCGATGTGCTTGGCACTAGGAAAGGTCAGGAAAGACCATTGGTGGAAGTGCACTTCTGTTGCAGTGAAGACTCCAGAATTGCAGGGGTCATAGAGAGAAGCTGGAAAGGCTTTGCAGCGCTAGGAGAAGCGCCGGAAGAGTATCACCATAGGTGAAAGGTGCTGCCTCAGTGTCTCGGCCATGTGTCGACCTAACCAGCTTTGGAGATGCCAGACCATGGGACCCAAACCACCGAGACGAGAAGCAGCAGGTGTGGAATGGGAGTTTGGCCTGGGTCTGCGAGATGAGCTGTGTGTGCCACGGATGGCAGAGAAGGGGAGCTGCCCGAAACCCTTTGGACCCACAGAAGACAGTGAGTGAATCCCAGATGTCTGCTGTTGAGCTACTTTGCTGGACTTAGGTTTTGTTTGAAACCGCTCGCCTTGATTGGTAGCTCCGGAACTATGCGGGTGGCGCATGAAGCCTTTTAATCCTAAGCACTTGCGAGGAACAGAAGCAGGCAGATCCTTCTTAGTAGTCTAAATGGCCCAGAGCACTGGTCCTAGTTAAGAGAGGTTCCAGGACAACACAACAAGCTGTGCGACTCTGACAGGGAAAAACTCCTAAGTCTTTGAAAAGAAAAGAAAAAAAAAGAAAAAAAAAAAGTGCCTGATTCTTCCCTTATGATAAGACAGTACTTGCTTTGGAATTTACAGCAATCCACAGTTAAGACACTTTTAAAAAACTGCGAACTTTTAAGTGCTTGGACAGGATTTAACACCTAGAACTGTGGGAGAGCTTTAAGCCCGTATGATACTATTCGAGGTTGTGATTAATGTTAACATCATTAATAACTTTGGGGATAAGAACTGGAAAGGAGCTGAAGGTGGTTATAGGTCGATGTCGTTATTGTGTGTCAAAGTTGGAGCACTGTGGAAGGGGTAACTTAATAACACACCTGGGTTGAGGGAGCCCTCAATTGGGGACCTAATAGGCATCCTATTGTGGGATTGGCCTGTGCGCCCTACAAATCTTGGAAAGTAGTTAAGTCTTGAGTTGTCCATGCAGTGTGGGGAGGGCCCAGCCCACGAGAGAATATTGTTTTAATGAGTCGTCCCAGCATAGTGGAGGGCCCAGCCCACAAAGAGGTAGTTGGCCACCCCATTAAAAACTGGGCAGGTTGTTGTGTACAGTATAAGAACCGGAGAAAAGGAATGAGGGCAATAGAGGAATCGAACCCGGAGAAGTAAGCCAGTGAACAGACAGACACTCCTCCATGGCCTGTGAAGCTTTTAGCTCCTGCCTCCGGTTGCTCAGCCCTCTGGCTTATCCTCATCGCCTTGGGCTCCCTGAGACTGTGAATTTCCAGGAGATGTAAGCTGAATACCCTTTCCTCCCCAATTAAAAGAACTGTCATCTCCCACTGAGATGGATGCTTCAAAGTATCACAATAGGCTGTGTACCTTAAGTGCAGTGTGTACATGTCATATATGATAGACAAGTTAGCACCAAATTGTGTTCCTGAAAATCTGGGCTCTTTTTATCACAAATGTTGAGCTGTGGAGTCTCTGGCCATTCTCCAGTTCTGCTGGCCCAGAACCTCTAGGGGTGCAAAAGTAGAAACCTGACACATTTTAATAAACTTACTAGAGTGTAAGAATAGCAGATGAAGAAGCGGAGCTGATGGTGGCACAGGCTTTTAATCTCGCAAAGCAGTACTTGGGAGGCACAGAGGCAGGTGGATCTAATTAGTGAAACAGTTCAAGGCCAGCGCTGGTTACCAGAGTGAGCCTTCCACAGGGACAGCTGGGGCTACATGGAGACGACATAACAAAACACTGTCATTCAAATAAGAGAAAAAAAAAAGAATCATGAAGACAATTAGAAAATATAGACAAGAAAAATACCCCCTTCAAGAGGATCACTAGATAAATGTTTCCATGCACATATATTGTTGGTATTGTACATAATACCTAAGGCCAAGTGCAACTCAGAAAGAGCAATACAGCCACCCCATTGTATAATTCTGGATTCACTGTGTATGCATCTGAATTTTAGTCTTTTCATCATTGAAATAGGTATCTGCTATGACTCTGCTCATATCTCTGGACTGTTGTAAGAAGCACTTACAATGCCTTGTCTTCTCAAAGATAGGAACATGCAATGATCATCTTCAACTTCTGAGGTTTCAAACTGGTAAGAATTCACTATGCCTGTTGAGCTGATTCTACTTATAACTCACTGACCTGCAATGCTTGTTTGCATGATAACCCTTCACTACATTCAAAGGTGTTTCTCAGTCTTCAACTTTTTGTCTTTGTAACAAAAACAAAATTGATAAGATCATTTAGTAAGGTATGCATGCATGGAGAAACCAAGGTTTAAGAGAGTGAAACACTGGAGCTTTCTTAAAAAGAAAAGATAGACAAACACATTAACGAGATCAATGTCGGTAGAAGAGTGGTTGTTATTTAGCTATACCGCGGAAAAACAACAAAAGTTCCACATTGAGAGAGAGCGGGGAGGAGAAGAGAGAGAGATTTCTTAAATGCGTTTTTTTTTTTTGTTTTGGTTTTTGTTTTTGTTTTGGTCTTGGAATATCGACGAGACATGGGTCTCATCATTAGTCCAGACTCAAGCTGGCCTGGAGCTTGCTATAGACCAGGCTGGCCTTTGAACTACAAGATTCTGCCTGCCTGTGCCTCAAACGGGAGAATGCGGGATCCAAGAAGAGAGCCGCTAAAGCACTAACCTCGTATGTCCCAACCTGATTCCATCTTTTTTTTACCCTACTGAGCAATTGGAACAAAATAGCAATACAAACCAGACAGATGGTCATCAACCTAAGGGCTATCATTTTCTTTCCCAGAGGAAGTTGGAGGATATATGGACACACAAATGAGGAAATGGTATGACAGGAGCCATAGACTGTTGTGACACAGACAGCCTGAGGCAGCACAGTAAGAAGGAAGCAAGGATGTTACTGCCTTCTACCACCTAAGAAGCTCCATGTAAGGAATCTGATGATTCTCTGTAGATCAGCTCCCTAGGGCATAAAGACAGTATTTTTACTCTTAGATGAAATATTCAACGGTGTATTACTTGCTGTTAGATGAAGAGAAATCAGGTGCAACTACATTGTGCGAATGAGGTGCCTGTATAAGACGAGTAGTCAAGATCGCCTAAAAGAACTGGATGTTACCCAGATGTGAAGTATGCCTATTTAGCTGTCAAGTAGTTAGGGTGCTGGAATTGCGCCACACGCAGCGTTTCACTCTGACAAGAGCAGTCAACGAAGTGGCTAGGTATCCTCCGCTCGAGCCATAAATCGTCCGAGCGCCTTTGTATACTAGCCGACGTTTACCCCAATATAAAAAATTCTATCATGCTTTCTCAGGCTGAAAGACGCTGTAGATTGCTTAAGGGTTGGGATTTCAGAAGTGCGACTGTTTACTATATTGAAGATGTAATAAACCACTATTATATCTACTATAGTTGCCAGTCCTTTCCTTTAGTGCCTGCTGGTCATTCTTAAAGAGCAACCTAAATGATGAGTAAGTAGAAAATAAACTCACTCTCAATGCATTGTGTGTGTGTGTGTCGTTGGCTGTAAGGTTCAAACTCAGACCCTTCGATCCAGGCTGCTCTGATGGGCACAGAATTAACAGTAATCCATTTATCCTGAACTGAACTCCACTCCTCCCCAGAATTCATAGGTTGAAGCCCTGACTCCCACTGTGATTGTACTGCATTTGGAAATGAGCCTTAAGCCTCACTAAATACTATCTTACGCTCTACACACTCAAGTCATAAGGAAGGCTCCTAATTGTCATTGTAACTGGCAATGTGATCTACAATTCATTCTTGGTGGTGGTAGAGAGGACTCCAAGAGGCCTAACGAAAGACAAATTGTTGAGACTAAACCATCCTTTCTCAGGCTTCTATCCAATAAGATTTACTGGAGAGGCTAACCTACTATGAAAAAAAAATTTAAAGGGCTGATCCAGAAGTGAAGCGGCCAGAAATATTAATGACTTGAGGACTGCTCAAACAGAAAGACAAGATACACTTGAAATGAGTCCAGTGTAAGTATCAGAGGAATGCACCCCAATGTCTCAGTAGTAGCTATTTAGGTGATTTGGTGGCTTTGAAGCTACTTAAATTCCAGATAACACTTTGAGTTTGCACGTAGAGTGAGATGAGAGTGAGTTGCCTTCAACATCTGACCATGAAGAAACAAGAGAGGCACCTCTAGCTGGAACCTTCTCAGAAAGCAGGTTTTAATGTTCCCAGGACCCCCTTATAACAGTCATTCTCTTTCTATATCGTTCCTCTTTCTTCCTTAAAAATTCCCCAAGACCAGGAAAGTTCCCACGTCTATTTTATCCACTCTCTCCGCTCCTAATCCACCTTCTCCACCCAGGTTGCATGGCCTCAGTCTATTGATATCATCTGGCCTAATCTTGCATACAGGGTGCACCCGCACAGCTCAAACGGTGAGCATGACATTACTTGGAGGTAGGAGGGAACCAGGTGTTAATAATAAGACTCAGGTGTTAGCCATAAGACTCAGGTGTTAGTCATAAGATTTGGCTAAAGTCCCGGGCGCCATCTTGGGACTGTCGTCACACCCGCTCCCCACATCTCCCCTTCTTTATTATTTTAGCAGACAAAATGCCTGTCTTAGGTTTTATGCTTTCTTCCGTTGGTGTGCTAGCTCAAGTGTCTTCCTTCACTCCTTTGCCAATCATCGGAGAACAAACAGCGACTGGTTTGTAGTTCGCTGTCTTCACAGGTTTGGTGGCATGCCCCAAGAGAGCTTTAGACCGCGTTCTGTTGTGCTACTTTTCCGTACCTAAGCATGCTAGCTCAAAACACTAAAATGAGGAGTACTGTCCTGTCCCTAACTCTGCGCGTTTATGTTGAACAGCTGAAATCCACAAACGGCAAACAGTGCACCCTCGCCATCCAAAGGGCGTGCGCAGGATTAAACTCAAGGTCTCCTGTAAGTGAAACGCAAGAAGCGATAACCTTGGGCGACGAAGGTTCCGACAATGTCCCGGCCCTCATGGCCTTGAAGCACACTCTTATTATATCGAAGTCTACGCATCCTGCGCTAAGGCACCGATGCGGTATGCCTCCATAGTGCTAAGGATGCCAGTTTGTCAGAAAAGCCCACCAGGCCATGTGGGGGCAGCAACTCGACCAGGACAAATATTCCTTCAACCCTTAGGGATTGATCGAGGCAGTTGATGTAGCGAACCACAATACAGTGGATTATGTCTGAGGTCCCGCGCACCATGCAAAAACCGATCATCCATTGCATTGACTGCAGAGTTGGATTGCACATGACGCGAGATGCAGGGAATGGTATAATATGTAATCATGTATAACAGACCATAAATGAGCTTAAGATGAAAAACGCATATCATCAATCTCAATTGTGTAGAAAAGCTTTTAAACAAAATCCAGCATCCCTTTCATGGGCTTAAAGTTCTTTAGAGGGGAAGTGGACTGGAGGGATCAATTCTGCAATGTAATCAAAGGCGCCCCCCAAGCCATATACGAAAGATCCCACACAACATCATTCCTAAATGGAGAAAAGTTGGAAGCATTCCCCTTAAAATAGTAGGAACACATGGCAAACTGTCCACTATTGCCACTCCTCTTGCAATTATAGTGCTTTTAGAAATGCTGCATAGGGGCACAATAAAGGCCAAGAAAGTGAATTATGATAGGAGTAACTAATGTGGAAAAGAGGGAGTAAACACTACCCTTTTTGCAAGAGATAGATAGTTTACCTAAGGGAATCCCTAAACACACTCTGCCCAGAAAACTCTTAGAAATTATCAAAGATTTATAAATGCAGGATACAAAGTAAACCTAGTAAAATCAGTAGCTCTTCCTTTTACGAGCCAACAATCAAGATGGAGAAGGAAATATAAGGGAAGTAAACGTTCCCAAATCAGACAATAGTCCTATCAAAAAATAAAACCTAGGAATAAATAACGAAAGACACCAAAGAGCCTCTACTACAAAAAATTTTAAAACCCCTGAAGGAAGGATGTCGAAAAAGACATCAAGAAGATGGAAGAGACTTCCCATGCTCATGTACTGGATTGGAAAATTAATATATAAGGTAAAAATGTCCTCTACCCTAAATTAATATACAGTATTCAATGCAATCCCAATCAAAAATCCCATGAGCTTTTCAAAACTTAGAAAAAAAATTCCTTAATTCAATAGAAAAATCAAAGACCTGAATAGCTAAAGCAAACCCTGAGAGTGAAAAGTGCCCAATAGCTTTGGGGGATTACATTACAGCCCAGACTTCATAAGTCTTAGATTACAGGGCTACAGGTCAAAAGAACACCTTGGAGTAAGGCGGCAAAAAATAGAACCAGTTGAGCAACGGAACAGAAAATTTGAAGATCCCAAACTTGAGCTCATATAACTTCAGCCATCCCTCCATAAATTTGAACCAAAAGGGGCCAAAAAAGCTCAATGGAGAAAGATACATCTTCAACAATGGTATTGGCAAAACTGATCACCATTTGTAGAGAATAAAATTAAACCCCTCGGGGGCTGGAGAGATAGCCTAGCGGTTAAGAGCCCGGACCGCTCTTACAGAGGACCGGGTTGATCCCCAGCCGCCCACATGGCGGCTAAGAACCGTCTGTAACTCCATTCCAGGAGACCTCCAGTTCAGGGGAATCCGAGACCCTCTCTGAGACCTCCGCCCGGCATTGCACGACACGGTGCACAGACCTGCATGCAGACAATACATTCATGACATACAAAAAATAAACAATAAAAAAAAAAACAAAGTCCACAAAAAAAAAAATACAAATAAAATAAAATAAAAAATAATACCCCACCTCTCACCCTGTAAAAAAAAAAAAAAAACTCCTAGTGGATCAAAATCTCAACCTAAAACCTAAAAATTGAGGTGATAGAAGAAAAAGTCAGCAGCACCTACAAGCATAGTGTTATTTGAAAAAGACTTTCTATAAATCAAAGCGCAGCTGCACAGGAAATAAGGACAAACACTGACAGGTGGGACCCTCATCAAACTCAAAAAACGCTTCTGTATCACTAAAGAACAATGAAGGAGTGAAGAGAAAACACACGAGTGGGAGGAAACCTTCAGCCAACTGAACACATCTGACCAGAGCATTAACATCCCAGACTATATAAGCTACTATAAAAACAAAAGAAAGAAACATAATGACGCTACTCAAAAGATGGAGTAAAGAGCTGAACAGAGACTTCACATGTAAGGAAGTAAGATGGCTGAGAACATCTAGCAGGCGGAACCCTCCTCTAGCATTCAATGGACCCTCCTCTACAGGGGACCCTCATCTACAGGGGACTGTCCTCTACAGTGGACCGTCCTCTACAGGGAACCCTCCTCTACAGTGGACACCCTCCTCTACAGGGAACCCTCCTCTACAGGGGACCCTCCCTACAGGGGACCCTCCTCTACAGTGAACCCTCCTCTACAGTGGACCCGCCTCTACAGGGGACCCTCCTCTACAGTGGACCCTCCTCTACAGGGGACCCTCCTCTGCAGGGGACCCTCTACAGGGGACCCTCCTCTACAGTGGACCCTCCTCTACAGGGGACCCTCACTCTACAGTGGACCCTCCTCTAAAGGGCACCCTCCTCTGGCACCTCCTGGGNTGTCTGTCCTTGAGGGTGAGATGGGTTTCTTGGAGGCAGCATATAGATGGATTCTGTTTCCTAATCCATTCTCCCAGTCTATGTCTTTTGATTGGGGAGTTTAGACCATTAATATTTAAGGTTATTATTGAGAGATGTGTGTTGTTTCCTTTCAGCTTGTTTTTCAATTGCATTCTTGGTCTAAGTATTTATTTACTCTGTTATGCTTTTGGTAATTTTTCTCTTGGGTTGCTTAAGGATAGTTACTCCTTTCCTCTGTTCTTTGTATTGCTTCAAGTATTTTCTGAAGCGTTGGGTTTTTTTGACATGTGTTCTTTCATTTTGTTTATGTCATGAAAGATTTTTCTTTTTCCTTCACCTATGATTGACATTTTTGCTGGTTATAGTAATCTGGGCTGGCATGTAAAGTCATTTAGCACTGGGAATACTTTGGTCCATGTTCTTCTGGCTTTCATAGTTTGCACTGAGAAGTCAGTCATGATTCTGATGGCTTTCCCCTTATATGTAACTTGTTTTTCTCTTGTTGCTTTCAGTATTTTGTCCTTGTTTCGAGCATCTAGTGTTTTAACTATGATATGACATGGGAAATTTCTTTTCTGGTCTTATCTATTTGGTGTTCTCTGTGCTTCTTGTATTTCTATGGGTTTGTCTTTTTCAGTTTGGGGACGTTTTCTTCTATTATTCTGTTGAAGATCTGATCAATACCATTCTCTTGGGATTCTTCTCTGTCCTCTATCCCTATGATGCAGAGGTTTGGTCTTTTCATAGTGTCCCACATTTCCTGTTTGTTCCACTCTTGTGTTTTTTAAATTCTTCATAATCTTTACTTGAGGTTCCTAGCTGCACTGTGTTATCCTGTAGGTCTGATATTCTTTTTTCTGCTTCATCCATTCTGCTTCTGAGGCTTTTTCCCATCCTTTACTGCTGACTGGATGAATGTTTAATTTCCTTTTTTATTTCCTCCTGTGATTTCCTCATTATTTCCACTTCCTTTAGGAGCTTTTCATTCTCTTCTTGTAGCTCCTTGCTTTGCTGGTCAGTTTCTTTTTTCCTTTCAGCCTGAGATCTTTTCAATGTTTCCACTTCCTTCCGGAGTTTGTCATTCTCTCCCTCTAGTTCTTTTCAGAGTTTGTATTTCTCTTCCTCTAGTTCTTTTCTGAGTTTGTTGATCTCTCCTTTTAGTTCTTTCTGGAGTTTATCATTCTTTCCTTCTAGTTCCTTCATGAGTTTTTCATTCTCTCCCTTTAGTTCTCTGATTTGGTCTTCATAGTTTTTGAATATGTTTACAATTGTTCTTCTAAGATCCGTGTCTTGGTTTCCTTCCAGGGAGATCTCATTGTTGAGATCTTCTACAGGATTGGTTGAGTTCGGTGGGGATTTATTTTGAGCTTTTCCCGTATTGTTGATTTTCCATTGTGCATTTGGCATGTGTATTTTTGTTGTTGTTGTTGATTTTCCCCCCTTTATTTATCTGCCTTCTGTTGCTAATCTCAAATGTTTATATGGAGGACTAGTTGGTCACTCAGTTTGCTTCCTGTTGGTTTCTTCCTCAGTTTTGGCTATGCAGCCTCGAACCACTGACACTGCTGGATCCTCCCAAGGGCAGTAAGCTGCAGCACCAGCAGTTTATACTTTCCACTGACCTTCTATCCACACACACAGTGCCTCTCTATGGTTCTAGCGTTGGATGGCAGCTGCTGAGGTGGGCCAGACAGCCAAATGCCTGCACAGCACAAACCTTCCTGGGTGGCTAGGCAGCAGCTGCTGAGGTGGGCCAGCTGGCCAACAGCCTGCATGGCATAAACCCTCCTGGGCAGCTGGGCACGGAGTGTGTGCAACCCTGACTCTGACACCATTCTTAGGACCAGTGAGGACAATGGTCCCAGCTCCCATCTACCCACAAATTAACACAAGCCAGTATGGGAAAAGCTAGCAAGAAACAGCCTTGACTTCAGAATTGGAGTGCAAAGATGTTTTTAAAAGTCAACTTAATAATCTGAATAAAACAAAACAAAGCCATTATAAGTAAAATTTTTGAATAAGGATTTCAATGAAACATTTTGACTTTTTTTTTTTTTGAGACCAGGTCTCCAGGTAGCCTCAGCTGGCCTGGAATTCACTATGTAGACCAGGATGGCCTCAAACTCAGAGAGGTCTGCCTGCCTCTGCCTCCTGAGTGCTAGGTCCTCCGTACCACCACTCCTTTATACTTTTTATAATGACAAAATTCTTCTCACCATTTGCCCTTATAGATTGCTTCTTTCGTGTTCTTCTAGAACATTCTGTGTATATGAAAAAGATGTTTTGTGGGAAAACTGACCTAATATCTTAACCTTGTATTTTATTGCCCATTTTCCCTCCCCAAATACACTGCTTCACTTACATAGAATGTTCTAGAAAGATGTGAAGCAAACCATGGCCATGAGTCTGTCCTACCCTAACTCTGGCCAGTCTCCCCTTCATCCACTGGGCTCTAGGCACCTGTTTCCCCAAGTTCCCTTCTTCTGTAGCGAGCTTCATTCTCCACCAGTCATCCCACTTCTGGCTCCAGGTGAGTCAGGGCTCCCCTAGAAAACAATGCCCTCATCACTACCACATACTCCCACTAAGAAGTTCCCTGTGGCTTGGATGTGGCCACTCAGGAGGCTGAAGCAGAGTTCCAGGCCAGCTTGACTATATATTGAGACACTGTCTCAGAACAAGACAAAGTTTCCTGCAACCACTCTCGGGCACTCTGTGCCTTTCTTTCCCAGCACATATCTCAACTGTAAATGGATGCTCACTGGTCTAACCCTCTTCCTATGGACCAGAAGCTCCATGAGGCAGACCTTCACCTGTCTTGTTCTTCATCATCACCAGTACCACAATGACTACTTGAAAGGAAGGAGGAACAGAAAGGAAAGGAGAAGACAGGCAGGGGTGGGGATGGTCTGGAGGGTGTCAAAGCTGTCACACAAGAAAGGCCTCTACCACCTGCAGGAGAATTAGAGGGAAGTCACAGAAACTCATGGTAAATAGACCTTATTATGACTCACTAATGTCCCATGTTTCAAAGAAAGTCTACTTGCCTCAAAACCATGTTGGTTTTTGAGGAGTTAATCAGAAGGAGTTAATCAGAAGGAGTTAACTGTGTAAAACTGAGTTAGGTAAAGCAAGCCTGGTTTCCATGACTACCTCTACAACACACCCTCCTACCTTACCGCAAGAGCACATTCCTTCTATTCTGCCCATGACTCCCCAGTTTCCAGAGCGTTTCAGGTCAAGATGAACTTTCCCAGTCCTAAGCAAGTGCATTCCACTCCCCAAGAGGCTTCACAGTACAAACCACAACCAATCAGCTTAAAGGTCACCACTGCTTGCTTTGTGTTTCCACAGCCTCACAAAAATCCCCTAGTTTGTGGTTTTTCTCTTTATAACCCCCCTGTAGCAAACAGTTGGCGTTGCACTCTTCCCTGCCTGGAGTGAGTGCATCCCTGGTGCACCAGCTCAATTGGCAATTCTTCTAAATAAATTTTGTTTCGAAGACTGAATGCTGGGCTTGAGAGTTCTTCTGTGTGATTTTTGAACCCAACAGTTTCACCATCTGTAGCAGTTACTTTCCTGGTGCTATGGTAAAATACCCTGACAAAAGCAACTTAAGGAGAAAAAAGGGTATATTTTGGCTTACAGTTCCAGAAGACTGGAGTCCATCATGGTTGGGGGGGCTCTGCAGCAGTTGGGGAGAGCAACAGCAGGAGCAAGAAGCTGGCAATCACGCTTTTATCCTCTTGCAGGAAGTGTGGCGAGGATAGGAAGCTTCAGAAGCAGTCCACCATATGACCTACCTCCTCCAGCAAGGCTCCAACCCCTAATCGTCCCATGACCTCACCAAACAGCACCACCAACTGGGGACCAAGTGTTCAAATTCACAAGCCTAGCTTCAAACTCTGAGTGGTCCTCCCATCTCAGTCTCCTGAGTGCTGAGATTACAGGTGTGCACCACCACATCCAGCCTTATGCTGGATGTCTTTCGTGTCAACTTGACATACCTGGGTTGAGGGAGCCTCAATTGGGGAATTGGCTCCATTGGATTGGTCTGTGGCCACATCTGTGGAATATTGTCTTGATGGTCGAGCAGTGTGGGAGGGCTCAGCCCACAATGAGTGGTGCCACCCTGGGCAGGTTGTTGTGTACCATATAAGAAGACAGGCTGGGCATGAGCCAGGGGAGCAAGCCAGTAAACAGCATTCCTCCATGGCCTGTGCTTCAGCTCCTGCCTCCAGGTTCCTGCCCTGAGTTCCTGCCTTGGGCTCCCTGAGTGATGTACCGTGACCCAGGAGATGTGAGCTGAATAAACCCTTTCCTCCCAAGTTGGTGTCAGTCAGAGTGTTTTGTCACAGCAATGGAAGACAAACCAGAACAAGCCTTGATTGCGCCATGCTAATCATGAAAGCTCAGTCTTCTCATAGGCTCCCCTCGAGAGGAGTGCCCAGGTGTATGGATAGCATTTTCTTAAGCCATTTCTTTTTTTTTTTGTCTTTTCGAGACAGGGTTCTTAAGCCATTTCTACAAGATCAATAGTCCACACACCAGTGTAGATTCTCTGACAGAGATCAGAAAACAGGCCTGCTTTTTCTAGTTTGAGGAGCTGCCTTCCTCTGCAGGCTAGCCAGGGCCCTATACTGCTCTTAGCTCCTTACAGAGAGTAAAACAGTGGTAACTGCCTGCTGAGACCAGTCCTCAGGAGAGCAGGACATGCTAGAAGCTTTGTTGCCAGTACCCCCATTCTGCTGGGCACTTGTGAACTCAGGTTAGGACTCACCTTCTCCTAGCTGCCCTCCTTCATAAGGTGAGACCCACAATTCCTGTGGCAGAGGGCAGCTGCCACCATCAGGAGTGTGTGTACTGTGTCAAGCCAGAGAAAGCCTGGGTAGGGACTGACTGTGGTGTCCACCAAACCACAATGGCACTGCAAGGATGCACCTGGGTGTTTTCCAGCCTACAAATGCATGAGCCCAGAAGTGTGTGACCTCATGGGTGAGTGTACAATGTGTGACCACACAGAGGTGTGAGCCTGTGAGAGTATAATCCCATGAATGTGTAGCCCTTTGAATATATGTGTGTGTGACCTTGTCAATGTGTGAGCCCATCATTTGATGTATTAGTCACTTTTCTGTTGCTGTGATAAAACCACCATGATCAAGGGAACTTATAAAAGGAAGAGTTTATTTGAGCTTATGATTGATAGTTCCAGGGAATTAAGAGTCCATTGTGGTGGGGAGGCATGGTGGCCAGGGCTGGAGCAGAAAGCTGAGGTTCACATCTTCCAATGAGCACAGGAAGCCAAGAGAGAGACACTGGAGTCTGCAAGGCTTGTTGACTGCTTTTTTTTTGGGGGGGGGTCTTTTCGAGACAGGGTCTCCCTGTAGCCCCAGCTGTCCTGGAACTTACTCTATAGACCAGGCTGGCCTTGAACTCACAAAAGTCTGCCTGTCTTTGCCTCCTGAGTGCTAGGATTAAAGGCGTGTGACACCACGCCCAGCTTGCAAGGCTTGTTGAATGCACTAAGCCTGCCCCCAGTGACATACTTCCTCCAGTATGGCCACACCTTCTAAGACCTCCCAAAACGGTGCCACCAACTGGGGACAAAATATCTGAATATTTAAAGCCTATGGGGGACACTCTCACTCAAACCACCACATCGATTTTGTGTGTATATAAAATATGTGTGTGTATGACCTTATGAATGTGTAAGCCAATATGTATGTGAGCCCACGAGTCCACATGTGTTAGCCCACAAGTGTACACCCATGACTGTAGGTAGTGTGTAGCATCACCAGCTGGTGGCTTTGACTACGCTTGTGTGTCTGCGTGTATATGAGCCCAGACACATGCCTATGCATTTGCTTATTTCTGTTCATTGTTGGGGGGGGAGTGAGGTATGAGTGGCAAAAATGTATCCTTCAGGCAGGCTTTGTCCAGTGTGCTGTGACCTTGAAGGAGAAGAAAGGGCCACAGTCTGGCATTAGGGCCCAGGGTTCCACAGCCCACATGGAGACTGAATGAGGTGCCTGCAGCAGCCTTGGCCAGCCTGTCTCACAATGACCTGAGCTCACTGCGCTCCAGAAATGGGCACCAGACAGCATCACCCTGGGGTACCAGCTCTATGCCTGGGACATCTGGAAATGCTGATTCATCTTTCTGAGCTGATTCCATAAATGTCAATGGAGAATACAGCAGTATGACCCATGGAAACAATTCCCAAGACACTAGAACACTTGGACACTTGGAACCACATTACCAAACCATGTAGATACTATGTTTCTCCTATCACACATACCTATGATAAAGCTTCATTTATAAATTAGGTACAATAACAGATTTATAATCGTAAAATTGAATAATTGTAACAGAGTGACAAAATGTATTTAAAATGTGTTATTTCTGGAATTTTCCATTTGGTATATTCAGACCTTGATTGACTGGATTACAAAAAGTGCCAGGAAAAATGGGGACTGTGGAAAGTCCCCTGGTCCATGCTCAGCCTGCTTTCTTATACAGTACACAAATTCCCCAGGGGTGTTACCACCCACAGTGGGCCAGACCCTCCCACATCACTCACCATTCAAGAAAAAACTCCACAGACACAGCCACAGACCAGTCCAATGGAGGCAATTCTCCAGTTAAGGGTCCCTCAACCCAGGTGTGTCAAGTTGACACTAAAACTATCCAGGGGGGCTGGAGAGATGACCTAGCAGTTAAGAGAGCCAACTGCTCTTGCAGAGGACCCGGGTTCGATTCCCAGCACCCACATGGCGGCTGACAACCATCTTTGACTCCAGGTCCAGGGGAATCCGACGCCCTCTTCTGACCTCCGCACCATTGCACAACACGGGTGCAGACCTGCATGCAGACAGTACATTCATACACATAAAAGAAATAAAATTAAAAATATATATATTAACAAAAAACTATCCAGCACAGAGGGCTACCCCGTGAGAGCTTTGGGGTTCAGCTCTGTCCAACATTCAGCATTGACAGCCCTGGTTCCCAGGAACTGGCCACAGAACCTTGCCAAACTTTCCTTCTGCATTTGGAGCACAGGATAACTGGTTCCTTCAGCCCCCAGCTGTGGGGAAGAGTAAAGGAAAGGGACTGGGAGAGGGGTGTTCTGAGCACCAGCAGGCTCTCTCCAAATGTAAAGTGGAATCCTTCCCTCTTTGGGGGTAAGATTTTCTGTTTTTCTCCCTAGCATGGCGCTGTAAGTCGTGTCACTGCGTGTCCCAGGGTGATGGAGAGAACTGAAACCAAGGGAAGATGAGAGTGATTTTCTAGTTCTTTTTTTAAATTTTATTTCTGTATGTGTATGAATGTACTGTCTGCATGCAAGTCTGTGCACCCGTGTCGTGCAATGCCGCGAAGGTCAGAAGAGGTGTCGGATTCCCTTGGAACTGGAGTTCTCCTGGAATTGGAATTTCAGACGGTTCTTGGCCGCCATGTGGATGCTGGGGATGGAACCCGGGTCCTCTGCAAGAGCGGTTGGCGCTCTTAACCGCTAGGCCATCTCTCCAGCCCGATTTTCTAGTTCTTAGACTGCCTCTGTGGTGATCAGGGCCAGTGACGCAGAGCAGAAGACTGAGCAGGAGGCTGAGCAGGAGCCTGAGCAGGGTGCTGTCCACAGAACCCCTAAGGCTGTGAACCGGGTCCTTCAAATGCTTTGACTTCCTGAGCACTGTGGAGAGAAAATATGATGGATAAAGCATTTCTGGAATAGTGTTTCTGCAAATCTTAATATAAAATAATATTTAGTTGAAAGTGAAGTATGAGAGTCATGAATATGTCATGTAGCTCATCAGGCAGACCGTGGTCCCCGGGCCACAGAAAGTGGGTCTGTAGCCCATCTCTCACTTGGCTCTGCGATTATCTTGAAACTCACAGTCTCTTCCTACGGGTGGTGATTAAAGATGACATTTCTAATTTGGGGAAGCACATTTGTCCAGCTCTGGTGCCAAAATATGAAGAAGTATTGGGTGTGAGAACTGCAGAACGGTTTGGGGGTGTTCCCCAGACACAGAAGGTATATTTAGGGAAAATATTGGTGCAGGCCGGACATGTACCCCGTAACTTTCTCCACATCTCAACTGCACATGCTCAGAATTTCCCAGCACTGAAGGGAAGAGGGGTGGAGAGTGGCGCAGACTAGGATGCAGCTGGTTCACCCTGGCAGTGAAACTCAGCCTCACCTTCAGATATATCTTCAGTCTCCTCCGGTGGAACCCTTGAGGTCACGCAGGGGTATCCCCTGCCAGGACTGTCCATGTGAGGTGTGTGAGGGGTGGGTGTGTGCCAGGTGGTTCCGCATCCACACCTAAAGGTTCCAGCACCTCCCAGTATAGTGCCACAGGCAATAACCAAGACTTCAATATACAGGCCTTTGGAGAGCACCCCAGATAAACTCTATAACAGTGTGATTCATGACAGTACGTGGACCTGGGGAAAGCTGCCCCACCCCTTCCAGAGAGCCCCTGGTGATAATAGAATAACTGCTCTGATTGAAGGCAAACTAAAATCACAGAAAAGTATGGTCTGCACGAATGGGATGAGAGCGATGTGCTCATGACCCACAGGATGGCCCATCACTGCCATCCCACTTGGTTTCTGTGTAGAATCCCTCCTCGGTTTGCAGGGCACTCTGGGTCCCTCATGCACCGTCTCCAAGCCAGTGAATCAGCCCTCCACAGAGCTGCTCCACTACCGCCTCAATGACACACCATGAAGGAGCATGTTGGAGACTACTGACCATGACAGATGGCTTCAAAGAGATGCGTCTGTGTGTCAGCAAAGGTGAGGGAGAGAGTTGGTTTTTTTTTTTTAAGATTTTTAATTTTGTTTGTTTGTGTGTGTGTGTGTGTGTGTGCATGTGTGTGCATGTGTGTACATGAGTGCAGTGCCCACAGAGCCCAGAAGAGAACATCAGATCCTCTGGAGCAGGAGTTACAGACGATTGTGAGCCATTTGACATAGGTACTGGAAACCAATCTTGAGTCCTCTGCAAGAACAGTCCATGCCTTTAAGAGTGGTTACTTAGCCGGGCATGGTGGCACGTGACTTTAATCCCAGCACTCGGGAGGTAGAGGCAGGTGGATCACCGTGAGTGAGTTCAAGGTTGATGGCAGATGAAAGAGGGGTGGTTTTTCAAAGACAATGCCACAGCCAGGTGCAAAGGACAAGTGCTGAAGAGCCCTGCCCTGGTCGTAGTTCTGACCCCTTCCACTCCTGAGAGGGGCCACCTATCATTCTATCAGTAGAAGGACCTGATTGTCATGGGGAACCCAGATGGCAGACCAGAAGGAAGCTGTGTGTTGCTGTCGGCTGGAGCCCAGGGCCTCGTGCACGTCAGGCAAGTGTCCCCTCCACCTGGATCTGCATGCTGTGGGCTGGAGCCCAGGGCCTCGTGGACGTCAGGCAAGTCTCCCTCCTGATGGTGACAGTCTTGACTTTTATTTCAAAATTTTTGAATAAATGCTCCCATGTCATTTTTAACAAGGTCAGAATAACCTCACTTTAACAGTTTTAAGACAACCCTAAAATGCAGCTTCCAGAAACCACTGTGATTTTGCTCACAGTCTGAGGGTTCACTAGATAGTCCACCTCTGACCCACAGTGTAAGCTGGGAACTGGGGGTGAAAGAGCCACTTCCTGCTGTCTTCTTCCCTTTTGAGTCTGGCCCAACCCGCTCTCCAGTCTCTCCCTGTCCACCTGGCAGCTCTCCTGCAGGGTCTCTCCCTGTCCACCTGGCAGCTCTCCTGCAGGGTCTCTCCCCGTCCCCTGCAGGGTCTCTCCCTGTCCACCTGGCAGCTCTCCTGCAGGGTCTCTCCCCATCCACCTGGCAGCTTTCCTGCAGGGTCTCTCCCTGTCCCCTGCAGGGTCTCTCCCTGTCCACCTGGCAGCTCTCCTGCAGGGTCTCTCCCCATCCACCTGGCAGCTCTCCTGCAGGGTCTCTCCCCGTCCGCCTGGCAGCTCTCCTGCAGGGTCTCTCCCCGTCCCCTGCAGGGGTCTCCTGTAGGGTCTCTCCCCGTCCACCTGGCAGCCCTCCTGCAGGGTCTCTCCCCGTCTGCCTGGCAGCTCTACTGCAGGGTCTCTCCCTGGGCTTTGGCTTCTTCAGCAGGGTGGACTCAAGTGTTCCCAAGAGTCCTACATGATGTCTGGCACACCTACATGGGCACTTCGGGGGTTTGGAGAGGCTGAGAGATGTCTGAGGGCCTGGATCTGGAACTTGACATGCGACTTCTGCTGGAAGCCACTGACCAGGGAAGACAGGAATGCTAGCCTAGACTTTTCCTCTCACAGGGCAGGCGTGGCCAGGGAGGGAGGGAACAGATGCTGGTGTCGAGGCACAAGCTACCATTGTCCCGGGTTTCGTTGTCCTAGAGCCACTGGCCTCCCCCAGACTTGCATTCTAAACTTTTTAAATAGTAGATGAGTTTCTGGCTTGGCCTGTTTTCCATTGCTATCATAAGATACCCAGTACTGGATAATTTATACAGAACTGAAATTTATTTTGGCTCAGGGTTCAGGAAGTCTATAAACATGGTGCCGAACTCCAGGCAGGGCCTCCTCAGTGTATCACGTGGCAGAGGCCGTCACATAGTGAGACACAAGATGCATGCACAGGGCTCCTCTTATACAGCTACTAATGCCATCCTGGGGACTCCACCCTCATGACCTCATCTAATCCCAATTGCCCCCATCAGAGGCCCCACCTCCAAACCCCATCAATATATGAATTCAGGGATCAAGTTTCCACAACAGATTAAATTTAGTGGACATATTTTCAATACATCACTTTATATCCTGAAATAGTTCCAGTGACCAAAGCTTGAATAACTTGGGCAATAAAACAAACAACATGGTAAGCCTTTACAACCCAAAATATAAAGCAATCATTAGTTCTTACCAGTACAAATAGTGAATAGGCAAGTGGAGCCGATTAAGGTATGTAACCCTCAGGAATGAATTCCAGACAATTCATGTGCATGGTCTTCCCACAAGGAAGTGCCTTGAACCCCTTAAGTATGGGACACACTTGCTTCCAAAAAGCAGATTGTGGGAAGGTGGGAAATGGACCCTCTCCAGTCAGTTAGAGAGAGAAAAGGGGGGAGGGGTAAAAAGTCATAGGGGCTGGGAAGATGATTCAAGAGGTAACGTGACTGTGTAAGCAGGAGGGCCAGAGTTCAGTTCCCCAGTCGGTCCAGAACCCACGTGAGCCCACAGCGGCACACCTGTAACCCCACCCAAGGAGGCAGAGAAATAGCAAGATGGTAAGTCAGGGTTCAGCAAGAGACCATGTCTCAATATACACGTGGGGGGCGCCAGAGGAAAACACTTGATGTCAAACTCTGGCTTCCATTTGTGCACACACACACACACACACACGCCCCTACACACAAACACAAACACTCACATGTATGCACACCACATACACAAGACAAAAGAGTCCAATGACTATAGCCAAAATATCATTTATAGATGACTTAGGGAAAGAGAAAATGGAAAGGCAATCATGACCGTAAAGCCTCCTGTGTCTGTTAAGGTGACACAAATGGAATCAAAAGCACTTAGTGTCTTTGACAAATGTAATTAAGTCTGATTCGGGATTCCGGTGTTTGGAATTATCTGGGACTGTATGTGGAGTAATCAATTATAACAGATGAACTAGACAGTGATTCAGTTGAGATCTGGGGTTTCTGAACTTGCTCCTGCTCCACTAGGCCGTCCCAGCTTCACACATCTCTGAACTGTAAATTGCATTGACCAGGACAGCAAAGGGGCTTGGATTACAACATCCTCTCCGCAAACAACTACATTCATGAAAGGGCTGAGGGAACAGTCTTCTCTGGCATTCTGTGGTATCTAATCCACCACACAGGATGAATTCCAGTGGGGAGCACTGCTGGGAGTTTGCAGATCTAGAACTTTTAACTCCCAGAGCACCAAGGACCACGCTGGGGACGCTGGGACAGCAGCTGCACTTTCCCACCACTGTCTCAGTGGAGATGGTCCTCAGAGCCTCCCCCAGCCTCACTCAGAGCGAGCGGGTCACTGCTTCTAACCCTGCTGCCCCTTGAGTGGCAGCTCAGTGGGAGGCTCTGATGAGCACAATGCGGGCCTGCTCTTCAAGGCCAACTCAGTAATCATGGAGCTCTTTTTCCCAGGCCAACGATGCTGGGCGATGGCCCTTCTTTACTGTCTCATTGTTGCCTTCAATAAGCTAGCAGCATTCATACGGACAGAGTGGTAATAGCACAGTCTTGATCCTACACTTGGTTTTGCTTTGGTAAAGAGGACAAGGGCTCCTTTCATTACATTCTGGCATGACACATGGGGAAGGATCACAGAGGGTGGGGGGGTGGATTCTATTCTGTGAGTTCCAGGACTCCTGGAGAGGTGCAGATGTGTGTGCTGGGAAACTTAAGAGGCCTGCCTGGAACTGGAGGAGGTTTACTGGCTCTGTCACTGCCCTCAGTAGTTTACGTGATGTGGTAGAATATTGGGATCAAAGGAAGTCTTGATCCCCTGAGAGGATGAGGAGCACCTCACATGGGATGGATCCTGTCATAGGCAGGTTTGAGGAAGGAAATCTTTTGACTTCTGGGGCAGCAGGGAGCATCTTCTCACTTAGCCAATCAATGAATATTTATTTAGTACTAGCGACGTGCACAGATTCCATGGTGGGCTATGACTCCTAATGAGCCAGACTTGCATGCTGAGCTCCAGACACTCACAGCCCAGCAAAGACACTGGCTGTAAAAACCAAGGTTTCATGGGTTTTACTTAGTTACTCCGTGACTAGACAGTTGTGATGGTTAACCCTGGGTGTCAACTTGACTGGACTAAGGGACAAATAAGAGAAAAAGGGTCTTCTGATTGGACCGCCTCAACCCGGATGGCCCACCCCAAATGTGGGCGTTACCTTCTGCTGGGAGGCAGTATTTAAGGCCACAGCAGAAGGAGCTGGTCCCTTTTTATTTTTTCTCCTGCGGCTTGCCTCTCTCATCTGGTGAGTTTGTCTTGCTGCTGTGATCAACCTTTCGGATCCCAGCATGCACTGAGACCAGCAGATCTCCTGGAACCCATTTGGGCCTTCAGCACTGGATTGGGACTACTAAGACATCCAGCCTTGCAGACTGAGCAGTTCCCTGGATTCTCGTCTTGGCCTTTCCAGTGTGGTGCAGCTACTGTTGATATCCTTGAACTCTGTCACGTGAGCAAATCAATAAATTGTATATAGCTATATATATTCATCCTGTTGCTTCTGTTTCTTTAGAGAACCCTGACTAATACAACAGTTAAATAATTTTATAGCAAATTCTCTGTGGATTCAGGTTCTTCCATCATCTGTAAAGGGTATAAGATGTAAAGACAACTTTTTGGGGTTTTTTGTTTTTTGTTTTTTTATTTATTTTTTTTTTAATTTTTATTTTTAAGGGATTCTACAATATAATGACACAGTTGTTTGCAGATAACATTGATGTTACTCAGTATGTCATACAATTAGGTAATTGGTGCATTTTGCAAGTATCTATGTCCAAATTTTGAACAACCCAAGGTTCCCATATTCCAGGTGGAGAAGCTTGATATGCACAGGCAATGTGATCAATCAGGAGCCAGACTATATTCTGTAGTTTCATGATCACCCCTATCTCTCAACAGCCCTTACAATCTACCACGCCTCCTCCCTCTTCCGCAGTTTGTTCCCTGGGCTTTGGGAAAGGGGCATAAGTGGGTGAGAGAAAACAGTCTAATTTCTTTGGAGTTGATAAAGACAACTTTTTGAAGGCTAGAGAGATGGCTCAATGGGTAAGAGCAAGTTAAGTCCCAGCACCCATATCAGTGGCCTCACAGTCACCTGTACTCGTTCCAGGGAATCGGATGCCCTCTTCTGGTCTCTGTGGGCACTGCACTCTCTCTCTCTCCTCTCTCTCCTCTCTCTCTCCTCTACATACGGTTCTCCTACTAATCTCATCTTATTAATATAATATATATAATTTTTATTTAAAGAAACTGTCAAAGTGGAATAAATTCAGCAAAGTCAACAGTTGATCACACAGATGCCTAAGAAGACAATACATAGAGTCTCATTTGTCTGCTCGCTCCATCTTCTTAGAATCTAAAACTTACACCAAGATTTAAGGGTCTGATTAATCCCAAAGTGTGTTTTAATGAGGGTAGATCACTCTTTTGATTTTGACCTGAGCACCATTAAATTCTACATAGTGGCTAGTCTATGTTGAATAAAATAACACATGAATACATTTGAGCCAAAATTAAAATAGAATAAAATGTGTTGGCCAGAGGAAATGACAAATAAAATTAGGCAGACTGGATAGAAGCATTCCACTATTCCAAATAAGTACATTAAGCAATCAACAAATAGAACCAAAGGAGGGGTATTATAATAACAAAATATAGACAGATGAAATGCTCATATGAACAAGAATCATCCATCCCATGGAAATGCAGTTAGCCTGATCCTCCACACATAGGAACTTACCTTATTGTTTTTTTCATTTTGGCAAAGCCTGGCCAAACTTTATCGTGGTCTGAGGTCAGCAGCAGCCCACAGTCCAAATTTGGAGCCACTAGCTGGAAAGTAACATCAAAACCAGAAACCCTCAGGGCTAGAGAGATGGCCATGGGGGAAGAGCAACAGAGGACCTGGGTTCAGATCCCAGATCTCCATGGCAGCTCAGAACCATCTGTAACTCCAGCTCCAAGGGATCGGATGCCCTCTTCTGGTCTCAGTGCAAACCAGCCACACACAGTACACATATATGCATGGAGACAAAACATTAATCCATATAAAATGAAATATTAAAAAAAAAATAACCAGAAACTGGGCTGGAGAGACGGCTTAGCACTTAGGAGCACTGATTGCTCTCAAAGAGGGCCCAGGAGGCAGCTAACGAGTGTCTGCATCTCCAGTTCCAGGGGACCTGATGCCCTCTTCTGACTTCCTCCGGCATTGCATGACAGGGATGCAAGTTACATACATGCAGGCAATATTCTACATAAAAAAAAAAAAAAACAACAACAACCAGAAGCCCTTTCTCTTATCTTGTGTGTGTGCTCATGAGTGTCCAGTGCGTGCGGAGGCTAGACCTCACTTGCTCTTCAACGACCACCTACCTTGTTTCTGAGACAGTGTCTCTCATTGGCCTGGAGCTGCCCGAGTAGGTTAGGCTGGCTGGCCAGTGAGGCCGGACCTTCTGGTGTTTGCCCTCCTACTCTGGGATTACCAACATCAACCACTGTACCTGGATTTCCCAACGTGGGTTCTGGTTTTCATGCTTGTAAAAGAAGCACTTTACTGACTGAGCCCCAACCCCACCCCAAAACCTCTCAAGTGAAACTGTATAAGGTACATGAGTTTTCTCCTGCTGTGACAAATTTTCTGAAACAACTTAAATGAAGGAAATGTTTACTTTGGCTCTT
Organism: Rhizomys pruinosus; assembly: GCA_009823505.1. Taxonomy (NCBI): domain Eukaryota; kingdom Metazoa; phylum Chordata; class Mammalia; order Rodentia; family Spalacidae; genus Rhizomys; species Rhizomys pruinosus. The sequence continues at coordinate 195,314 of VZQC01009601.1, read as the reverse complement.
GATTCCAGGCGTTCCAGTCCCGGGTCAGCCAGCTCTGTTCCTACAGAGCTGAGGGAGGTAGAGCGTGATGGGAAGAGGACACAGCTGCTTATCCTAAGGCAGCTAAGAAACAAAGGGGGGCAGGGGCAGACTTCCAGTGTTCCCTTCCAGGCACCCCCCTGACCTATTTCCTGTAGCAAGGCTGCAGCTCTGAAGCGTCTGTCACCTCCAGGTACCAAGTATTCAACCTTTGCTATTTGGAATGACATTCAGGACCAATCTACAATAAAAGTGTGCATGCTCTGTGTGCCTCTTTCCTGATCTGCACTGACTACCACTGCTACTGAGTGCTGCATGTCCTCTGCACCTTTGCCAGGAAGAAGGGCCACCTCTGGACATTCTTCCATTCAGTTCCGCGGGCCCATAAGATGCAGATCCCTCCAGCGATCAACTCCTGATTTCTTTTTCCAAATAGGAACACTTAAAGGTCTCTTGTACCAATTGATATTGACTCCTTGGGTATTTCTTTTCTCCAGCTACCCTTTAAATAGCACAAAGACTCTGTTGTGTGTTTCATACCCCACAACACATTCGACCACCTGCCTTACCTAGCACTTACTTTTAAGATGAATTTTAAGCAAAGCTGCCCTGCCTGACAGCCCTTCAAATTTCTCTGCGATGGTCTTCCCAGTGTGGGAAAGAGACCAAATCAAATCCCCAAGGAATAGTAACACTTTCTTAGTAAGGCAACTCTGGTCTATTTCTGAGTCATAACAAACTTTTTGTTTCAGGCCCAGTAAAGAAGGCAGAAGTTTTCAACTGCAGAGCTAAAAGTTCTCAGATTCTTGCCTTGTATACAGTCACTTTACTAATTTTTTTTTTGGGGGGTATTTTCGAGACAGGGTCTCCCTGTAGCCCCAGCTGGCCTGGAACTCACTTTGTAGACCAGGCTGGCCTTAAACACACAGAGATCCGCCTGCCTCTGCCTCCTGAGTGCTGGGATTAAAGGTGTGCACCACCACGCCAGGCCACTTTACTAATTCTTATACTAAATGTTTTTCTGATTATTAGAATTCTCTTGGGAAGATGACAATACTGGCTACACATTTTTCTTTTAAATGTTTAAATAATTATATACTTTAATACTCTCTGGCATCTTATTGGACAGCCCAGAACTTCCAGGCAACAGCACATAATCATGGCAATAGCAGACATTGTTGGGTTTCGTTTCTGATTTTCACAGAAATACTTCTATGGACTCACCTTTAAGCTAGCTGCTGTGGAGCACAGTGAGAAATTTTCTCTACTTACCTATTGTTCTAGTTTGCCTTCAATCGCTGTGACAAAACACTCTGACCAATACCAACTTGGGGAGGAAAGGGTTTATTTGGCTCATATCTTCTGGGACAAAATTCATCTCTGAGGGAGCCCAAGGTAGGAACTTAGGGCAGGAACCTGGAGGCAGGAGCTGAAGCACAGGCCATGGAGGAACGCTGCTTACTGGCTTTCTTATATATTACAAAACAATCTGCCTAGGGGTGGCACCACCCACAGTGGGCTGGGCCCTCCCACATCACTCGACAATCAAGAAAATACCCCACAGATGTACCCGCAGACTAGTACAGTGAAGGACATTCTCCATTTGAGGCTCCCCTCACCCACAGGTGTGTGAAGTTGACAACTGACGCTGTCAAGCACAGCTGACCCTTGTCAACTCGACACACCACCTTTTATTTTAAACCACCTTTCCATTTCTTGTCCAAGATATGATGTTAACATTAATATCACAACATAAGACAGTACAACCTTAAAAACTCCACACTATTTAAAAATCCAAATAGTTAAAAGTTTCTTAACTGTGGGCCCCTATAAAATCCAAAACAAGTACTGTCTTATTTCAAAGGGAAGAATGGGGCACACCTAAGCAAAACCTAAGTCCAGCAAAGTAGCTCAAAGCTGAACATCTGGGATTCACCCATGATCTTCTGGGGTCCAAAGGGTTTCAGAAGCGCCCCTTCTCAGGCTCTGCCGTCCGTGGCACACACAGCTCATCTCGCAGGCCCAGGCCGGCTCCATTTCACACCTGCTGCTGTCCTTGGTGGTTGTCTCATGGTCAGGGAGTCTCCACTGAAACTGAGGCTGAACCTTTATTAATAGGCTCTTCTGTCCTTGCAGGGTGCCAACTTCAAATTGTCTTCATGAGGGGCTGAAGAGATGGCCTAGCGGTTAAGAGCACCGACTGCTCTTGCAGAGGACCCGGGTTTGATCCCCAGCACCCACATGGCGGCTGAGAACCGTCTTTAACTCCAGTTCCAGGGGAATCCGATGCCCTCTTCTGACCTCCGCGGCATTGCACGACACGGGTACACAAACCTACATGCAGACAGTACATTCATACACATACAAGAATAAAAAACAAAAACAAAAACAAAAACAAATTGTCTTCATGACCCCTGCAATCCTGGGGTCTTCGTTGCAACCAAGTCTGCACTTTCACCAATGGTCTTTCCTGACCTCTCACAGTGCCAAGTCTCAGCTGCTCTCTGTGACCCCTTCACATTTCAACATCAAAACCAGGCAGGAGACTCATACACATTACCAGGTTCTGCTTCCGGCTTGAGGTGGAGGCTCAGGCCCCCTCTAGACCACATCTTCTGTGTGCTGACCCTGAGGAAATTCTTCCAAGAAGATTTCACCAGTGATGCTGGTTTCTTGTTACTCACATATGAGTTTCCAACCCCAGCTAACCAGCATCAATTGTCCAGTAAAACAAATGCTTCACTTCAGGTTCTGGTCTCTTCTTTTTTTATTTTTTAATTTTTAAAAATTTTTTATTTATTTTATGTGTATGAATGTACTGTCTGCATGTAGGTTTGTGCACCCATGTTGTGCAATGCCAAGGGGGTCAGAAGAGGGCGTCGGATTCCGCTGGAACTGGAGTTAAAGACGGTTCTTAGTGCTGGGAATCAAACCCAGGTCCTCTGCAAGAGCAGTTGGCGCTCTTAACCACTTCTCCAGCCCCAATCTTCTTTTTTTTTTTTTTGTTTTTTCGAGACAGGGTCTCCCTGTAGTCCCAGCAGTCCTGGAACTCACTCTGTAAACCAGGCTGGCCTTGAACTCACAAAGATCCGCCTGCCTCTGCCTCCCAAGTGCTAGGATTAAAGGCGTGTGCCACCACACCCTGCTGCCCCAGTCTTGTTATTCACAGGTTATTCTTCAGCCCTAGCTGACCAGAACCCAAGGATTTTCAATTCAAAACCTCACACAAACAGCCGGGATGGTCTCTGCTTCCCTTTGAAACATCATAAGCCAGGTCTCCATCATCTACAACTTTTTCATCATAACTGTCCCAAGCTCCACAGCAACAAACTCTAAGCACTCAATGGCTTTTCTAGCCCAAAGTTCCAAATGCTTCCATAATCCTCCCCAAAACAACTGGGTCAGGTCTGTCACAGCAATACCTACGATCCTGGTACCAGTTTCTGTTCTAGTTTGCCTTCAATTGCTGTGACAAAACACTCTGACCAACAGCAACTTGGGGAGGAAAGGGTTTATTCATCTTACATCTCCCAGGTCACAGTTCATCACTGAGGGAGCCCAAGGTAGAACTCAGGGCACAAACCTGGAGGCAGGACCTGAAGCACAGGCCATGGAGGAATAGGGCTTACTGGGCCGTTGGCCAGCCTGCTTTCTTATTCAGTACACAGTAACCTGCCCAGGGATGGCACTGCCCTCAGTAGGATGGGCTCTCCTACATCACTCAACAATCAAGAAAATACCCCACAGACATGGCCACAGGCCAGGCCAATGGAGGAAATTCCACAGTTGAAGCTCCCTCTACCCAGGTGTGTCAAGTTGACACTAAAGCTATCACACTTATCCTTAGAGTTTTAAGGATTTTTCTGATCCTGAAAGGACAAAAGCTCTAAGTTTCATAAATATCTCTCCAGGATCTAATATATAATGTAATATATATCTTTTTTAAGTCATTGATCTGATTCATTAATCTATTTTAAATGTTATTTCTGTAGTAGGCCCTACATGATCGTAGTCAGTTTTTAGTACTGTTAAATGTCCATCATTTATATAAGGTTTCATCTCTGTGTTTAAAGAGGAGGCTATCCCTATGGTCCGCTATTTCATGTTTGGCTTTTGGGGTTCAAGTCAGTGAGGCACATCTGTTATGGGGACCTCACATTGGAGATTTAGACTCTGTGCCTAATGTTGATTTACCTGCAGGTGGCAGAGCTGTGAAAAACTGGAAAAGTCCAGTTTTGAGAAATTTTATGCTGTCTGAGGGCACCTAGAGCAGGTAAATGATTATAGACAGCAGAGACAGCTAGTGTGGCCGTCCACACCAGACGGCACAGATGGGGTCTCTGACAAGGCAAGGAGCTGGGACATAAAGGGAAGGAGCTTGGCTGGGAAGAGAGCACAGAGCCACAGCTCCCGGCTACCACAAGCTTTCAAGGGCAAAGAACAAACAGAAGAACGGGGTGGGGGTGGAGGAGGCAGTGTTAAAAGAGGCAAGGGAGGCACGGTGGAAACGCTGAGACTTCCAGACTGCGGAGACTAGGCTGTGGCAGTGAATACACCATAGGACCAGTCTGCCAGACACTTGGAGCAATGGAGCAGGCCTCTGTCCATTCTTGCTGCTGTAATAAATGCCCATCAGGTAGTTACTATGAAAACGCATTGCTCATGATTCGGGAGCAGGCTGGGCACTCTGTGCTGCTGTGCAGTCTATGGAAGGAAGCTTCCTGCTGTCCACACGTGCTGGAACGAAGGGCCAAGGGCACCCTAGTCTCTTGTAAGGACATAAATCCCATTAGTGCCAAGGCAAAGCCACGTGGTTTAAGCACTTCCCAGAGGCCTCACACAGCTCTTGACACCATCACACAGACACATTTAGCTCTGGGGTGTCCCCCTCTCACCGCCTCCACTGCAGTCTCCCCTGAGATGATGTTCTGAGTGTGCCTAAGAAGCAGCTCTTGGGGAGCCTGACTTCTGATATTTTCTTTCCAATAATTGAGTAATAGTGCTTTTACTCCTAAAGTTACTCTGATTAATCAATTAATTAAGTAATTAATTAACTGTTTTGCTTATTTCTGATTTTAGGCTTAGCTCACTTGTTTACTCCTTTCCTTGAACACAGATTTCTGTATGTCCTATAAAGCAGAAAGGTTTCTGCTTAGTTTCTCCAGATAGCAAAAGTCTGGCAGCTAATGGTCTGATATCAATAACCCTCATTTTGCCTGGTCAAGTCTCAATAGGGACAACTGTCATCTTTTTTAACTTGTTTATGTTTGAGAAACTTCCTACAATAAAATGCAGAACCCTATATTAAATGAAAATCCCAGATACTTGGCCAGCCCCCTGTGTGCCAGGACACTGGCCCAGATTCCCAGTCAGAAGCTGGGGCAGCGAGGACTGCAGCCACACGCCCACACCGCAGGGTGGTACCTGGAAGCCAGTAGCAGAAAGTGGTCTGTGAGACGGAACAACACCATGCCAAATATCCTAAATGAGCCAGACCCAAGGACGATGAAGAGTGCCCAAGAAGTGGCACAGGATGAGGGTGGGAGCAGAGGCTGAGGCATGCCCACCGACGCAGCTCTGTTCTCATGGAGCAAGGAAGCCTGGCCCATCACCTGAGAGGAGAGAGGCAGGAAAGAGGCCGGCAGCTGGTCATGCAGGCACTGGAAGGAGACATCTGCTCCTGAACGTGTGCCTTTTTGAGATTTCTTCAGCTCATGCAAACTTTCCCAGTGTTTAAAAAATTGTGTAGTAGTAAAATTTCAATTACATGCGAGTATATTTGTTTCAAAGAATATAAAAATAAAAGGTGATCAAAGCACATCCTACTTCAGAGCCAACACTGGGAGATGGAGCTTCCTGGTGGCTGGAAATAGCCCTGAGGCCCAGATTGCAGCGTGGCTCAGTGGACATGTCATGCTGCCCAGACTGCAGTGTGGCACAGTGGACATGCCAAGCTGCCCAGACTACAGGGTGGCTGAGTGGACATGCCAAGCTGCCCAGACTGCAGGGTGGCTCAGTGGACATGCCAAGCTGCCCAGACTACAGGGTGGCTGAGTGGACATGCCAAGCCGCCCAGACTGCAGGGTGGCTCAGTGGACATGCCAAGCCGCCCAGACTGCAGGGTAGCTCAGTGGACATGTCAAGCCGCTCAGAATGCAGGGAGGCTCAGTGGACATGCCAAGCCGCCCAGACTGCAGGGTGGCTCGGTGGACATGCCAAGCCGCCCAGACTGCAGGGTGGCTCGGTGGACATGCCATGCTGCCCAGACTGCAGGGTGGCTGAGTGGACGTGTCATGCTACCCAGACTGCAGGGTGGCTCAGTGGACATGCCAAGCCGCCCAGACTACAGGGTGGGTCAGTGGACATGCCAAGCCACCCACACTGCAGGGTGGCTGAGTGGACATGCCAAGCCGCCCAGACTACAGGGTGGGTCAGTGGACATGCCAAGCCACCCACACTGCAGGGTGGCTCCGTGGACATGCCAAGCCACCCACACTGCAGGGTGGCTCAGTGAACATGCCTTGCAGGTAACAAGGGCTGAGCCTTGTGGCTGTGCTGGATAGCTTGAACCCTAGTAGAAGCTGGTCTTCTATTATTTCACACTCAGCCTTTTCCTTACTGAATAAAACATGTCTCCTACACCCAGTGAACATACATTTTTAGTGTGCTCTATCAGAAACCTCTGCTGTCCTCTGTGGTCTAAGTGCTTTTCTTTAAATGTACTCCTATTCCATTTGTGAGGTGGAAGAAGTGTATAAATATTTGAGATGGCTAAAAGCAGGCTTTTCCTGTCCAAACAAAAGCCTTAAGACCCCCCCCCCCACCTTGACCTGGATGCCCTGACAACACTTCCAATCTTTTGAGGTTTGGGATTACTGGCCTTCACTTTTTAAAGTTTAGAGCTAGGTGTGGTGGTGCACACCTGTAATCCCAGCATTCAGGAAGCTCAGGCAGGAAGACTGTGAGTTTAAGCCAGTCTAGGCTACTACAGTGAAAGATCCAGTCTCAAAAGCAGCAGAGGGACTGGAGAAATGGATCAGTGGTTAAATGCACTGGGTGCTCTTGCAGAGGACCCAGGTTTGGTTCCCAGCCCCCACGTGGTGAACAACAACCATATAAAACTCCAGTTCTGGTGGATCTCACGCCTTCTTCTGACTTGTGTGGGCACTGCACAGACAGATGCACCTACACACATAGACAAAAACTCATACACACAGAATAAATTTTTTTTTTTGTCTTTTTGAGGCAGGGTTTCTCTGTAGCCCCAGCTGTCCTGGAACTCACTCTAGACCAGGCTGGCCTTGAACTCACAAAGATCCGCCTGCCTCTGCCTCCTGAGTGCTAGGATTAAAGGCGTGCGCCACCACGCCCGGCATAGAATAAAATTTTTTTAAAGCAACAGAAAAATGAGAAAAGAGGCTCTCCACATGTTTGCTATGATGTTGTCATTTCTGCGAAGATACATAAACATCAAATAATTCACAAATTAATTGTAAATTACATCTACTGAGATCCAATTAAAAGTATAATTATGAAGTAAATCAGTTATAAAATACAAAATCATAAAAATGAAGTAGAAACTAACTCTATATACAAAAGTGATGACTTGAAAGCCAACTACTACGACTGAGGGTTTTCGCAGTGCTCACATTTACAAAGGGTTAACTGACTACCTGACTCTCACCTGTCTTCCTGGCAGTGTTAAGTGTGACTTATTAGGATGGCTAATCTTAGTTGTCATCTCGACATAACTGGGAAGAGGGAACGTCACCTGAAAAATTACCTCCATCGGACTGGCCCATGGCCTTGTCTGTGGGACATTTCTTGGTTGCTAATGGGAAAGGTTGTGGGTGGTGCCTTCTCTAGGCAGGTGGGCCTGGGCTGTGTGTAAGAAAGACTGCTGAGAGCTGGGTGCGGTAGCGCACGCCTTTAATCCCAGCACTTGGGAGGCAGAGGCAGACGGATCTTTGTGAGTTCAAGGCCAGCCTGGTCTACAGAGTGAATTCCAGGACAGCTGGGGCTACAGGGAGACCGTGTCTCGAAAAGACCAAAAAAAAAAAGAAAGGCAGCTGAGCATGCCCCTGCAAGCAAGTCAGTAAGCAGCCTGCCATGGTTTCCGCTACCATCTCCTGTCTTGAGTTCCTGCCTTGGCTTTCCTCCTGATGGACTCTCTCTTTTCCAAGTTGTTCCTGGTCATGGTATGTTACCATAGTAACAGAAAGCCAACTAGAACACTCCCTAGAAAGACCAGATGCACCCAGTCTGTATCCCAGGAGAGCCTGGAATGGGAACTCCAAGGTCACCCTGAATACTTCCCACTTCTAGTTCCCAAATACATAATGCAAGCCAGTGTGGAGGACACTGACCAACTTACAAGTCAACCTTTGAGGATATAAACAAAGAGGACAAACTCCATGGTTCTGGAATAGAGGGGATGGCTCCGTTAGCTTATCACAAAGTGTAAAGACCCGAGTTCTATTGCCAACACCAACCCAAGATGCTGGTATGGCACTGCTTGCTTGTAACCCCAGTGCTGGGGAGATGCAGGCACGGAAGTACCTGTGGTCTGCTAGCCAGACAATCCGGTTTAATCAGTGAGCCTCCTGTCCCAGTGAGTGGCCATGTTAACAGAAATCAAGGTGGATGGTTCCTGTGCTGGGCAGCTGCAGCTGTCAACTTGACACACCTGGGTACAGGGAACCTTGACCTAGGAATTTCCTCCATTGGATTGGCCTGTGGGGCATTTTCATGGTTGTTGAGTGATGCAAGAGAGCATCACTGTGCCATCGCTGTGAGTGGTGCCACCCCTGGCCAGGTGGTCCTATTGAATAGGAGAGCAGGTTGAGCATGGACTGGGCAGCAAGCCAGTAAGCAGCATTCCTCCATGGCCCATGCCTCAGTTCCCTCAGTGATGAACTGTGACCTGGGAGATGTAAGATAAAATAAACCCTTTCCTCCCCAAGTTGGTTTTGGTCAGTGTTATTCTCACAGTCACCATGGCAACATAGCAAGAGTGAAGCCAGCCTGGGCTACATGAGAACTTACCTCAAAAAAAAATGGTGGTCTCTTAGAAATAAATAATAAACACATAAATAGCCAGTGATAGGGAAATAAAATAGTAAGATTTAAAGAAAGGGGAACTAGGGCCATGGAGACAGCTCAGCAATTAGCAACATCTGCTCTTGCAGAGGACCTGGGTTCAATTCCCAGCACCCATCCCTAACTCCAATTCCAGGGGATCTGATGCCCTCTTCTGACCTCTGTGGGGCATTGCATGACACAAGTGCACTTACATACATGCAGGCAATACACTCATACACATAAAGATAATAAAATATTTTAAAAGAAAATGGTAGGTTTTCAGGACACAGTCAACCACCAAAGGACTAGTCTGCCTAACTGATGCCTAGTGGACACAGGAGCCCCTTCTTGTCTGTGCAGGAGTCACAAAGCCAGGCAGGGCTCTTTCCTGAGCTCCACATGCTGTGGCCCAGCTTCCTACAGCCATCTGCACCAATATCCACACCCAGCCTTATCCCTCAACTTGAGTGACAGCCATCTGAGAGACACCAGAAATCCCACCCTCATGTTGACCTCATCCTCGAGTCAGTCTTTTTGGTTCTCCCCAACAACACTCTCTGCTCCTTCCCACGTAAGACATCGGGCATGCATGTGCTTTGTCAGTGCTGTGTGCTTGTCATTTTCACTTGCCCTCTGGCCTGAGACCCTCTTCCCCCTCCTCAGTGCAAAGCAGGAGTAGAACCTGTGAGCAGAGCATTGATCTGCAGCAGGACTAATGGAGCCAGTGAGAGGAAAGAGCAAAGCCTACAGAGATGAAAACCTTTGTTCCTGAGGGAACCCAGACCTTCATCCTATCCAGACGTTCCTTCCTGAGAGTGCCCAGACCTTCATCCTGTCCAGTCGTTCCTTTCTGAGAGCGCCCAGACCTTCATCCTGTCCAGCATCTTCTCAGGCACAGACTGCCTCTGCTATTGTGCAGACTTTGGATATTTCAGAATGACCCATGAGTTAAAGCCTGGTGACCATGGAGGCACCACAGGGAGGTGGTGGAAAGATTAAGAAGTGAGGCTTAGTAAGAGGCCCGCAGTTGAGTGGAGGCGATCTTGAAGGGACCTAGACCCTCAGGCTCTTCCTCATCACTCTCTTCCCAGCTGTTACTTGAATGGCTTAGCTCTGCTCCTGCTTCTGCGTGTGTAGCCAACATTACCACTACCACAGGCTTCAAAACCGGAGGCGGATGTAGCAATTAACTTATAATGCATAGCTGGGCATGGTGGCACTCGCCTTTAATCCTAGCACTTGGGAGGCAGAGGCAGGTGGATCTGTGTGAGTTCAAGCCCAGCCTGGTCTACATAGTGAGTTCCAGGACAGCTGGAGCTACAGAGAGACCTTGTCTCAAAAAAGAAAAGTTATCACACGTGTGCAGCCTTCCACGAGGTGTTCCTCCCCCCTGGACCAGGGCTCGTAGAGCCTGGGTCTAAGCCCTAGCAGGGAGGGTGGGGATTCTGAAGTGAGGCTAGAGAGAGAGAGAGAGAGAGAGAGAGAGAGAGAGAGAGAGAGAGAGAGAGAGAGAGAGAGAGAGAGAGAGAGAGAGAGAGAGAACAGACCCAGAGGCAGGGACTGGGAGCAATTCCCCAAGGGAAATAACTCGGTTTATTGCTGTAATCCAGGGGTTTTATACAGAATCTTGTGGGGGTTGGGATATACAGAATTGGGACATACATGCAGGATTTCAGGCCATATACTCCAGATCACTACAGGAATGTGACAATGCTTTGCCCAAAGCATCAAAGACAGTTGGTGCCAGGCAGGTTTTCACAGGCAAGCAGGAGACCAACAGGAGCCCAGGTTTCGAGGTTGCTTGCTGACTCCCTAAGTGTTTTTGCCAAACAGAAACCCTACATCTCCTCCTTTTTCTTTTATTAAAAAAAAAGCTCTGCTGCCACATAGTGTTATTATTTTTTCTTCTGGGATACTCTGGGAAGTGTGACCAATGCAGCTCCTACTGTGGGACAACAGAACCTGGGTGTGTGTATAGTAAGCTGGAAGTATGACTCACACTCCCTACATCAAAGAGGGAGCCCACAGGGTCTGGGGCTTTGTCCCAGGTGAATCAGGAATACTGCATATCCCAGCCCCCCAGGGAGGCTCCAAAGGAGGGGGGCCTGCAAGGGGGGTGATCGGGACAGTGACTGCAGGCCCTGCTTCAAGCCAGACAAAAGACTCAGCCCTACAGCTCCCCCTTCATTTTTACTAAAAGGGAGCAGTGTTGTCATATTTCTCCACAGAACTTTCAGGGATGGCTTGATATTGGACTAGGACACTCTGGGCTGTAACCCCAAATTGGCTTTTGACAAACCAGGAAGCCAACCTCCTAAGGTACAGATTATTCTTAACAAAAGGGCTTATTTAGGTGGCCTAGAGGGACTTGGGTTGGGGGCAGGCAATAGGGCTTTGTCAACAACCCATCTATAAAGATAACATTTTTCCTCCCCTCTATAAAGACAACATTTTTCCTCCCATCTATAAAGACAACATTTTTTCTCCCCCCAGAGACACAGGCATCATTTGATTCCCCCTTAACACACAGAGGCAGCAAAGGCTGCAGAGGCAGCTCCAAAGCTCTCAGAGCTCAAATGCTTCTACACCTACCAAGGGAAGCACAGAAACTGGTGTCAGTGCATCACAAACCAACCATGTGAAGGATGTGAAGAGACTTTAAACTGAGCATGCACCTTCTCCCTCAAGTGGTGGGAATTTAAAAAATGACAAAGCAAAAGTAATACTTTTTCTCCTCCCTAGACACATACAGGTATTATTTGGTATCCCTCTTAACATAGATGGTGATTTTAATTGTACCCCCCCCCAAAGTCTTAAGTTTGGCTGGAAAAACCTGTATATGTAACTATATTGATGGAATAAAGTCCAATCTATGAGAGTCCACAACTATCCTTTTGGCCTCTGGCAGGTTTTTTCTTTAGTGAGCAGCTCCTAGGCTTTGGAGAGGCAGGAAGAAGGGTGGGTGAGAAGCAGAGCAATCCAGTCTTTGTTGTTGAAGTTAGCACCTAGGGCCTTGTAGTCAGTCCCAGCCTTTTCCCAGCAGGAGGTGGAAGCTCAGCTCTGGCTCCAAGTCTTTACCAGAGGGCAGAGGGCTGTGGGCCTGGAGTGATGTGGGAGCCCAGCAGGTGGCCTCAGGCTGAGCAGGAGTTTAGCCTTCCAGGGGGTGTTTTCTGAAATTTACTGATGGAACATGAATAGTAAAAGCATAGACTCTTAAGTAAAAATTATTTATTATGTTAGGTTATGCTGTTGGTATGGCACAGGTGGTTAGAAATACCATTCTTTTTATGTTACTGTATTTATAGAAAATACCTCGTTTATCATTTTAGTAGATAAACAGATGATGGCTAATTAAAGTCCTTTTAAGAAGAAAACATCTTAGCCCTTTAACATTAAGTTTGAAAAACAAAATGTTTCAGTTTAGTACTTGGGGTTTTACCCATGGCCTTTTAGACTTGATAGATTTATTGGGCCTGATTTTTGGCTTGATAAAAGACAGCTGTAATTTTTTTTACTGATGTAATTGGCTGTTGGGAGAAATCCCAGCCAGTATAGTACCTGGCCTTGATACATATTTTATAGATGTTTTTGAGAAATGGAATATCCTTCCAAGAGATTGTATGTCTCTTAATGTAAAAAAGATGTTAAGCTGTCCTTTGGAGGGTATTACATTAATTTTACCTTATTTTGGGAGAATATTTTTTTTTTGAAAACTGTAGTACCACATACATAACCATATGGGAACCGATGTCCTGAGGTCCATTGTTGATGAAGAGATGAAATACTGTCTTTTAAAACTAAATTATCTTGTAGATAAAAGGGGATGTTACAGATAACATTATAAAAGGACATTGAATNGTTTGGGATTACTGGCCTTCACTTTTTAAAGTTTAGAGCTGGTGTGGTGGTGCACACCTGTAATCCCAGCATTCAGGGAAGCAGAGGCAAGACTGTGAGTTTAAGCCAGTCTAGGCTACTACAGTGAAAGATCCAGTCTCAAAAGCAGCAGAGGGACTGGAGAAATGGATCAGTGGTTAAATGCACTGGTGTCTTGCAGAGGACCCAGGTTTGGTTCCCAGCCCCCACGTGGTGAACAACAACCATATAAAACTCCCGTTCTGGTGGATCTCACGCCTTCTTCTGACTTGTGTGGGCACTGCACAACAGATGCACCTACACACATAGACAAAAACTCATACACACAGAATAAATTTTTTTTTTGTCTTTTTGAGGCAGGGTTTCTCTGTAGCCCCAGCTGTCCTGAACTCACTCTAGACCAGCTGGCCTGAACTCACAAAGATCCGCTGCCTCTGCCTCCTGAGTGCTAGGATAAAAGGCGTGCGCACCACGCCCGGCATAGAATAAAATTTTTTAAAGCAACAGAAAAATGAGAAAAGAGGCTCTCCACATGTTTGCTATGATGTTGTCATTTCTGCGAAGATACATAAACACAAATAATTCACAAATTAATTGTAAATTACATCTACTGAGATCCAATTAAAAGTATAATTATGAAGTAAATCAGTTATAAAATACAAAATCATAAAAATGAAGTAGAAACTAACTCTATATACAAAAGTGATGACTTGAAAGCCAACTACTACGACTGAGGGTTTTCGCAGTGCTCACATTTACAAAGGGTTAACTGACTACCTGACTCTCACCTGTCTTCCTGGCAGTGTTAAGTGTGACTTATTAGGATGGCTAATCTTAGTTGTCATTCGATCATAACTGGGAAGAGGGAACGTCACCTGAAAAATTACCTCCATCGGACTGGCCCATGGCCATGTATGTCTGTATTTCTGCTGTTGGTGATATGGGAAGAATGTGGGGTGCCTTCTCTAGGCAGGTGGGCCTGGGCTGTGTGTAGAAAGACTGCTGGAGCTGGGTGCGGTAGCGCAGCCTTTAATCCCAGCACTTGGGAGGCAGAGGCAGACGGATCTTTGTGAGTTCAAGGCCAGCCTGGTCTACGAGAGGAATTCCAGGACAGCTGGGGCTACAGGAGACAGTGTCTCGAAAAGACCAAAAAAAAAAGAAAGGCAGCTGAGCATGCCCCTGCAAGCAAGTCAGTAAGCAGCCTGCCATGGTTTCCGCTTACCATCTCCTGCTTGAGTTCCTGCCTGGCTTTCCTCCTGATGGACTCTCTCTTTTCCAAGTTGTTCCTGGTCATGGTATGTTACCATAGTAACAGAAAGCCAACTAGAACACTCCCTAGAAAGACCAGATGCACCCAGTCTGTGTCCCAGGAGAGCCTGGAATGGGAACTCCAAGGTCACCCTGAATACTTCCCACTTCTAGTTCCCAAATACATAATGCAAGCCAGTGTGGAGGACACTGACCAACTTACAAGTCAACCTTTGAGGATATAAACAAAGAGGACAAACTCCATGGTTCTGGAATAGAGGGGATGGCTCCGTTAGCTTATCACAAAGTGTAAAGACCCGAGTTCTATTGCCAACACCAACCCAAGATGCTGGTATGGCACTGCTTGCTTGTAACCCCAGTGCTGGGAGATGCAGGCACGGAAGTACCTGTGGTCTGCTAGCCAGACAATCCGGTTTAATCAGTGAGCCTCCTGTCCCAGTGAGTGGCCATGTTAACAGAAATCAAGGTGGATGGTTCCTGTGCTGGGCAGCTGCAGCTGTCAACTTGACACACCTGGGTATAAGGGAACCTTGAGGAATTTCCTCCCTTGGATTGGCCGTGTGGGGCATTTTCATGGTTGTTGAGTGATGCAAGAGAGCATCACTGTGCCATCGCTGTGAGTGGTGCCACCCCTGGCCAGGTGTGTCCTATTGAATAGGAGAGCAGGTTGAGCATGGACTGGGCAGCAAGCCAGTAAGCAGCATTCCTCCATGGCCCATGCCTCAGTTTCCCTCCAGTGTGAACTGTGACCTGGGAGGATGTAATAAAAATAAACCCTTTCCTCCCCAAGTTGGTTTTGGTCAGTGTTATTCTCACAGTCACCATGGCAACATAGCAAGACTGAAGCCAGCCTGGGCTACAGAGAGACTTACCTCAAAAAAAAATGGTGGTCTCTTAGAAATAAATAATAAACACATAAATAGCCAGTGATAGGGAAATAAAATAGTAAGATTTAAAGAAAGGGGAACTAGGGCTGTGGAGATAGCTCAGCAATTAGCAACATCTGCTCTTGCAGAGGACCTGGGTTCAATTCCCGCACCCATCCCTAACTCCAATTCCAGGGGATCTGATGCCCTCTTCTGACCTCTGTGGGGCTTGCTGACCAAGTGCACTTACATACATGCAGGCAATCACTCATACACATAAAGATAATAAAATATTTTAAAAGAAAATGGTAGGTTTTCAGGACACAGTCAACCACCAAAGGACTAGTCTGCCTAACTGATGCCTAGTGGACACAGGAGCCCCTTCTTGTCTGTGCAGGAGTCACAAAGCCAGGCAGGGCTCTTTCCTGAGCTCCACATGCTGTGGCCCAGCTTCCTACAGCCATCTGCACCAATATCCACACCCAGCCTTATCCCTCAACTTGAGTGACAGCCATCTGAGAGACACCAGAAATCCCACCCTCATGTTGACCTCATCCTCGAGTCAGTCTTTTTGGTTCTCCCCAACAGCACTCTCTGCTCCTTCCCACGTAAGACATCGGGCATGCATGTGCTTTGTCAGTGCTGTGTGCTTGTCATTTTCACTTGCCCTCTGGCCTGAGACCCTCTTCCCCCTCCTCAGTGCAAAGCAGGAGTAGAACCTGTGAGCAGAGCATTGATCTGCAGCAGGACTAATGGAGCCAGTGAGAGGAAAGAGCAAAGCCTACAGAGATGAAAACCTTTGTTCCTGAGGGCACCCAGACCTTCATCCTAGTCCAGACGTTCCTTCCTGAGAGTGCCCAGACCTTCATCCTGTCCAGTCGTTCCTTTCTGAGAGCGCCCAGACCTTCATCCTGTCCAGCATCTTCTCAGGCACAGACTGCCTCTGCTATTGTGCAGACTTTGGATATTTCAGAATGACCCATGAGTTAAAGCCTGGTGACCATGGAGGCACCACAGGGAGGTGGTGGAAAGATTAAGAAGTGAGGCTTAGTAAGAGGCCCGCAGTTGAGTGGAGGCGATCTTGAAGGGACCTAGACCCTCAGGCTCTTCCTCATCACTCTCTTCCCAGCTGTTACTTGAATGGCTTAGCTCTGCTCCTGCTTCTGCGTGTGTAGCCAACATTACCACTACCACAGGCTTCAAAACCGGAGGCCGATGTAGCAATTAACTTATAATGCATAGCTGGGCATGGTGCACTCGCCTTTAATCCTAGCACTTGGGAGGCAGAGGCAGGGGGATCTGTGTGAGTTCAAGCCCAGCCTGGCTCCACTACCTGAGTTCCAGGACAGCTGGCTACAGAGAGACCTTGTCTCAAAAAAGAAAAGTTATACACACGTGTGCAGCCTTCCACGAGGTGTTCCTCCCCCCTGGACCAGGGCTCGTAGAACCTGGATCTAAGCTCTGGTGGCGGGGGGAAGGGGGGGATTGGAAGTGAAGCCTGATAGAATAAGTGAGAAAGGGAAGAGAGACTAAAGAAGAGATGAACTCAAATGAGACAGGGAGCAATTCTCCAAGGGAAATAACTCGGTTTATTGCTGTAATCCAGGGGTTTTATACAGAATCTTGTGGGGGTTGGGATATACAGAATTGGGACATACATGCAGGATTTCAGGCCATATACTCCAGATCACTACAGGAATGTGACAATGCTTTGCCCAAAGCAATCAAAGACAGTTGGCGCAGGCAGGTTTTCACAGGCAAGCAGGAGACAAACAGGAGCCCAGGTTTTCGAGGTTGCTTGTTGACTCCCTAAGTGTTTTTGCCAAACAGAAACCCTACATCTCCTCCTTTTTCTTTTATTAAAAAAAAAGCTCTGTGCCATGTGTTATTATTTTTTTTTCTGGGATACTCTGGGAAGTGTGACCCAATGCAGCTCCTACTGTGGGACAACAGAACCTGGGTGTGTGTATAGTAAGCTGGAAGTTGACATATGCTCCATACATCAAAAGGGAGCCCACAGGTGTGGGGCTTTGTCCCAGGTGAATCAGGAATACTGCATATCCCAGCCCCCCAGGGAGGCTCCAAAGGAGGGGGGCCTGCAAGGGGGGTGATCGGGACAGTGAACTGCAGGCCCTGCTTCAAGCCAGACAAAGACACACAGCCCTACAGCTCCCCCTTCATTTTTTACTAAAAGGGAGCAGTGTTGTCATATTTCTCCACAGAACTTTCAGGGATGGCTTGATATTGGACTAGGACACTCTGGGCTGTAACCCCAAATTGGCTTTTGACAAACCAGGAAGCCAACCTCCTAAGGTACAGATTATTCTTAACAAAAGGGCTTATTTAGGTGGCCTAGAGGGAATTGGGTGGGGCAGGAATAGGGCTTTGTCAACAACCCATGTATAAAGATAACATTTTTCCTCCCCTCTATAAAGACAACATTTTTCCTCCCATCTATAAAGGACAACATTTTTTCCTCCCCCAGAGACACAGGCATCATTTGTTCCCCCTTAACACACAGAGCAGCAAAAGGCTGCAGAGGCAGCTCCAAAGCTCTCAGAGCTCAAATGCTTCTACACCTACAAGGGAAGCACAGAAACTGGGGCCAGTGCATCACAAACCAACCATGTGAAGGATGTGAAGAGACTTTAAACTGAGCATGCACCTTCTCCCTCAAGTGGTGGGAATTAAAAATGACAAAGAAAAGTAATACTTTTTCTCCTCCCTAGACACATACAGGTATTATTTGGTATCCCTCTTAACATAGATGTGATTTTAATTGTACCCCCCCAAAGTCTTAAGTTTGGCTGGAAAACCTGTATATGTAACTATATTGATGGAATAAAGTCCATCTATGAGAGTCCACAACTATCCTTTTGGCCTCTGGCAGGTTTTTCTTCTTAGTGAGCAGCTCCTAGGCTTTGGAGAGGCAGGAAGAAGGGTGGGTGAGAAGCAGAGCAATCCATCTTTGTTGTTGAAGTTAGCACCTAGGGCCTTGTAGTCAGTCCCAGCCTTTTCCCAGCAGGAGGTGGAAGCTCAGCTCTGGCTCCAAGTCTTTACAGAGGGCAGAGGGCTGTGGGCCTGCGATGGAGTGATGGGGAGCCCAGCAGGTGGCCTCAGGCTGAGCAGGAGTTTAGCCTTCCAGGGGGTGTTTTCTGAAATTTACTGATGGAACATGAATAGTAAAAGCATAGACTCTAAGTAAAAATTATTTATTATGTTAGGTTATGCTGTTGGTATGGCACAGGTGGTAAGAAATAACCATTCTTTTATGTTACTGTGAGTATTGTATAAAAATACCTCGTTATCATTTTAGTAGATAACAGATGTGGCTATTAAAGTCCTTTTAAGAAGAAAACATCTTAGCCCTTTAACATTAAGTTGAAAAACAAAATGTTTCAGTTTAGTACTTGGGGTTTTTACCCATGGCCTTTTAGACTTGATAGATTTATTGGGCCTGATTTTTGGCTTGATAAAAGACAGCTGTAATTTTTTTTTTTTTTTTTTTTTTTTTTTAGTCTTTTCAAGACAGGTCTCCCTGTAGCCCCAGCTGTCCGGGAACTCACATTGTAGACCAGACTGGCCTTGAACTCACAAAGATCCACCTGCCTCTGCCTCCCAAGTGCTAGGATTAAAGGCATGCGCCACCATGCCCGGCTCCAGCTGTAATATTTTTTACTGATACAATTGGCTGTTGGGAGAAGCCCCAGCCAGTACAGTACCTGGCTTTGATACATTTTTTTAGTAGATGTTATTGGAGAAATAGAATATCCCTCCAAGAGATCTTATATCTCTTACTGTAAGAAAGATGTTAAGCTGTATTTTGGAGGGCATTAATTTTTACTTCTATTTTAAGAGAATATACCCTTTTTGAAAATCATAGTACTACATACCTATACAGGAACTGGTGTTTTGAGGTCCATCGTTGATGAAGAGGTGAAATATAGACTTTTTTTTTAATTTTAATTTTTATTTATTTCTGTGTGTGTATCAATGTACTGTCTGCATGCAGGTTTGTGCACCTGTGTCGTGCAATGCTGCGGAGGTCAGAAGAGGGTGTCGGATTCCCCTGGAACTGGAGTTCTCCTGGAATTGGAGTTTCAGACGGTTCTCAGCCGCCATGTGGGTGCTGGGGATCGAACCCGGGTCCTCTGCAAGAGCAGTCGGTGCTCTTAACCACTAGGCCATCTCTCCAGCCCCCGAAATATAGACTTTTAAAGGTAAGTAATCTTGTAGATAAAAAGGGGATGTTACAGATAACATCACAGAAAGACATTGGGAACACTGGTATACATCAGTGTTAAGGCTGCCACCTGGAAATCTAGTATGAATTAGGAGTAAGAGCAATAACATCTTGTATTTTCAATAAATTTAAGTGTGACCAATCTATTATGTTGATAGCATTTGACCAATTTTTAAACAACATAAGTAGTTTAGCTTACCATTATATAATGTGTGAATAAATTTTGGATAAAAGTAAACATAAGTTAGATAAACCTTGATTGAACATACATTGTTAACCAGGCGTGGTGGTGCGTGACTTTAATCCAAGCACTTGGAAGGCAGAGGCAGGCAGATCTCTGTGAGTTCAAGACCAGCCTGGCCTACAGAGCAAGTTCCAGGACAGCTGGGACTAAAGGGAGACCTAGTCTCAAAAATAACAAAAAAAGGGGAAAAAACTGAACATACATTATGATCTTTAAGTTACCTGATTAAGACTTGATCCTGAAGAAATAAAGTTTATGTATATAATTTTAACTTTTAGTTATGACAACCCCTAGATACATTACTACTAAGGTATAAATTTAATAGAATGGGTTTTACAGATCCTTTTTGGGTGGGTCGTAACCAGCAGATGACAGTACATAAGCAATAAAACTTTGAACTATCACATGTGTAAGTTTATATTTACCCTTAATAAATTAATTTATTATTTATTTAAATATACTACGAGACCTGAGTTAGGGAGAAAAAAGGTCAATGTTGGTTCTAGAGTTAGCCTTTGCTGAATTTAAACACTAAATTTATGTAAGCAGTAAAATTACAAGAAGTTAATTTTTAATCCACAACTTGAGTATTTTTAACTGAGTTGGTTTTTGTTTATTTGTTTGTTTGTTTATGACCAATAGTTGCTGAAGAACATTTTATTAGTGTTAAAGCCTTTTGTCAGACCAGGCTGGCCTGAAAATCTCCATACACATTAGGATGCTGAAGTAGAAAAATGGTGTTATTTAACATAGTTAAAGGCAAACATGATTTAGAATGACTCGTTATTTCAACTATATTACAAGTCACGCGGATTTTTTTATTTTATTTATTTTTGTATGTGTATGAATGTACTGTCTGCATGTAGGTCTGTGCACCCGTATCGTGCAATGCTGCAGAGGTCAGAAGAGGGTCTCGGATTCCCCTGGAACTAGAGTTCTCCTGGAATTGGAGTTACAGACGGTTCTTAGCCACCATGTGGGTGCTGGGGATAAAACCCGGGTCCTCTGCAAGAGCAGTTGGTGCTCTTAACCACTAGGCTATCTCTCCAGCCCAAGCCATGTGGATTTTAAAAGGTGAAAGCAAATTTAAAAGACTCCAAAATTGTCTTTTTAATTGGACCTTTTTAATTGAGTTTAGAATTGCCTAGGACTTTTTAATTGTGCACATTTTATTTAAAGATGCTTTTTGGGGATACCCATGTGTTATATTTAGAAATTTAATATCTTAATATGTATGCTTGAAATAGAATTTAATTTAACAGATTTTGAATGGCCATATTATAAAAATATTACATCGAGATAAAAATTGATATGCAAGGAACAGTACAATTAATACTCAATTTGAATAAGCACCATAAGATAAAGCACCGTAAGGTTTGAAGGTACATTTTTTTTCTGTGTATTTTTGGGAGACCTGTTTGAGAAAGAACGCAATTAAATCATTGGAATCTTGACGTTTTTCTCTGCCTCTTGAAGCATTCTGGGTATTGTAGTTGGCTGACTTGGACAGTTAGTAAAAGGAAGTTAACATGGCTCAAAGAATTCTGGGGTTTGTAGTCTCTTGGCACATGCATGGAAAATAGTCCCGGGCCAGCTCTGGACCTCAGCAACCCAGCCCAGGGGCAGGCGGCCCATGCTGCATTTCTGTTTCTGGCCTTCTTGAACTTCCCCTGTACTTTGCTGCAGACTTGGCAGGCCACAGCTCCATCCCCCCAGCAACCCAGCTGGTGCTGTGCCATCGCTGGGCATGGCCTCTGTTCCCTTTATCTGAGTCTAGCTGGTGCATGTGTGTATGCGTGTGCATGGATTTATTTAGGATGGAAAGGGAGAGAAATGATAGTAAACAGAAAGAGCTTACAGGCAGAAAGCTTTTGCAGCTGCTGGGCTCAGCAGGTGGGAACCCAATTAGGTTAGTGATTGCCTCATGCCTGCGGGAACCAAAGTTAAAGGTTAGAAAAGCTAAAGACAAGATTGAAAGCTTATCCTCCATGAGAAAACTCTATGCCTCTGCCTTTCAGGGGTGGCTCACTTTCCTACTCTGAATCCTCCAAAGTTTTTGTCTCACTCAGGAGAGACATTGGGGCTCACAGACAGCCTGAGCCGAAATGATGCCCTCACTCAGGAGGGGGCCGGGACTGGCTGAGTCCAACAGGGGCACTTCCCACTGACCTGCCTCACTCAGGAGAGTGAGGATATCATGAGCTATCTATCTCCCACCCTCTTCTGAGACTCTTGGACAGAAATTATCATATTTTATTTTTATATTTTTAGTGTCTTACATGTCTGAGCCATTAGGTCAGTAATGAAAATTTTCTTTAAGAATGACATGTACATTGGCTACTTGGTCATAAATCAACTGACTTGTGATGTGTTTAATGCATGTGCCACTTAACGAGGAGACATAAACACTAGAACTCAGTGTCTGGTCAAAGGAGGCAAATGAGCAGAGAGGAGGCTACAAATATCTGGGTGCTATTCGTCCACACTCACTCCTCCCTACCAGGCAGAGCAGCTTTTTCTCTTTTCTTTTTATATTTTATTCATTAAACTGTAGTTCTGGAAGGGAAACTGCTATAAATTTTATTAGCTCAAATCAAACCCCTCAGGAAATCAAAATTCACAAATTAGTGCTGAATCAGAGGCTTTGGAGGAAGAGACCCTGGGAAAGGGGAAATGGAGGAGAAAATGGCAGACAAGAAATTGGGTCAAACACTCAGCGGAAACAAGGAAGAGAACAGAGGCAAACAGGAGCTTCTCGAAGAAGGCTCTTCTCCAGCAGCCACAGAGGAAGAGGAACATGAAACATTTATTAACTACACATTTTCAGAAATCATCTGGCAAAGCGCCACCTGGCGTGACTCCTAAGCCCAGGCATCTAGGCCCTGCTGCGCTGCGACAGCGCACACAGCCTTGCTAGGGGCCGACTCCTCTGCTGGACAGCACATGGGCCGTAGTAATGCAAATACCTCCTCACTATCCAATGTCCTTGGTATCTGGGTCGACACTCACATTTTAAAGTTCTAACCTACTTCCAATTACATAAGGCACTAAAATATATGGATTAAACACTTGCCTGCAATTGTAAGGGAGGAAAGAGTATTAAGAGAGCAATTCTAGCAAACTGAAGCATTCCAGGATATTTAAGAATTTAAAAAATCATGCTTGGTATGTGTATTTTAACATGATGCTCTTTAATTCCCTCTGTTTTTTAACTTCATTTGAAACTGGGAGAAAATGACTGAGAAGTCTGGACAGTTATACACCTCCTCCCATCCATCCATCATCCATCCTTTATCCATCCATGCATCCATCTACCCATCCACCCATCCATCCATGAGATCCACTATGAATAGAGTCCAATGGATCTACTGCTGGACACCAGACATTGTGTTTAATCCTTGAGGATAAAAATTTGCTTCCTGCCACAAAAAGGCTTATAATCCAGGACAAAAAAATCCCTCATATTTTTCCTTTGCTATATCCTGTCTACAGGACATACTTAAGATCTCTAATATGTTCAATTATTGTAGTGAAAGGTTATCGAGGTAAGTTAAGGCATTTTTTTCTTCCTGTCACACTTATCATCTCACTAACTCATTTCCCATGAGCTCACAAAGCCACTGAAATTTTCTTTCTGTGTCTACTAATTACTGAAACTGCACCACTGTCAACTTGCTGGGGTGCAGAATCCCCACAGAGAAGAGCCTCTGGGTGTGTCTGGGAGTGATTTTTGTGTGTGTGCTGCCTTTTTGGATCATTAGTTTTGGTTGACCTCTATCCCCTCCTCTTTGAACTCCGTGCCCCCCCCCAGCTTAACCTTTCCACCTTCCGTGTTCCCCTTCCACTTTGGAATCACATTTGTTCTACCACCCCATCCTCCTCCACAAAGAATCTTCTCCTCAGTTGCATGACCCCCTTTCTGCTTTCCCGGACTCTACACACACCCTGCAAAATATACATACATAAGCGTTAGAGGCTAGACTCCACATATGAGGGGGAACGTGCAGTGTTTATTTCCAGGTCCATCCATTTCCTGCAAATTTCATAATTTCACTTTTATTTATGGCTGAGCAAAATTCCATTGGGTATATGGCCCCTGTTTTCATTAGCCACTTGTGGGCATGTCTGACCTGAGCTTAGATGTGTGTGTGAGCTAACATTTCCAGCCAGCATGTCCCAGAGGCACAAGTGAGGGTCACAGGACCTTTCTGTCTATGCCCACGAATGGGGATGATGTGCTGCTACAAGGGTCTGGGATTGGTCCCTGGAAGATGATGTCACATTGCCTATGTAATGACATGTTGCATTGGACTAAATGGCCATTTTGCTTGTGGAATGGCTCTGTGCCATGTGTCCTTGTGCTCTGTGCTTCCCCATACTTTCTCCATGGCCCACCCCATTGTGGGACTGAGCACTTACTATAGCCACTCGTGTTGATGGACATACAGGCTGACTCCATGTCCTTGCTATCATGAATCAGGCAGTCATATGCACGGATGAACAAGTCCTCTGTAGTAGGATGCACACAAGGCAAACGTTCATGCTGGGGAGACCCCAGCATTCATCCTGTAATCCTGTGAAACTTTTCTTGACTGAAGAAGTTAAAGACACACAACCACCAAGTTCAGTATGTCATTCTAGACTGAATCTTGTTTTGAGACAGGGTCTCATGTAGCCCAGGCTGGCCTCAACCTCACTACATAGCTAAGCTACTCACAACCTAGCTCGGGCTGACTGCTTAACTCCTGACCCTCCTGCTTCCGTCTCCTGAGTACGTCCCATCAGGATCTTGCTCTCAAAGAGATTTGGGGAAAAAAAGCTTCTTCTATGGGCNTCTACCACCCCATCCTCCTCCACAAAGAATCTTCTCCTCAGTTGCATGACCCCCTTTCTGCTTTCCCGGACTCTACACACACCCTGCAAAATATACATACATAAGCGTTAGAGGCTAGACTCCACATAAGAGGGGGAACGTGCAGTGTTTATTTCCAGGTCCATCCATTTCCTGCAAATTTCATAATTTCACTTTTATTTATGGCTGAGCAAAATTCCATTGGGTATATGGCCCCTGTTTTCATTAGCCACTTGTGGGCATGTCTGACCTGAGCTTAGATGTGTGTGTGAGCTAACATTTCCAGCCAGCATGTCCCAGAGGCATAAGTGAGGGTCACAGGACCTTTCTGTCTATGCCCACGAATGGGGATGATGTGCTGCTACAAGGGTCTGGGATTGGTCCCTGGAAGATGATGTCACATTGCCTATGTAATGACATGTTGCATTGGACTAAATGGCCATTTTGCTTGTGGAATGGCTCTGTGCCATGTGTCCTTGTGCTGTGTGCTTCCCCATACTTTCTCCATGGACCACCCCATTGTGGGACTGAGCACTTACTATAGCCACTCGTGTTGATGGACATACAGGCTGACTCCATGTCCTTGCTATCATGAATCAGGCAGTCATATGCACGGATGAACAAGTCCTCTGTAGTAGGATGCACACAAGGCAAACGTTCATGCTGGGGAGACCCCAGCATTCATCCTGTAATCCTGTGAAACTTTTCTTGACTGAAGAAGTTAAAGACACACAACCACCAAGTTCAGTATGTCATTCTAGACTGAATCTTGTTTTGAGACAGGGTCTCATGTAGCCCAGGCTGGCCTCAACCTCACTACATAGCTAAGCTACTCACCACCTAGCTCGGGCTGACTGCTTAACTCCTGACCCTCCTGCTTCCGTCTCCTGAGTACGTCCCATCAGGATCTTGCTCTCAAAGAGATTTGGGGAAAAAAAGCTTCTTCTATGGTCTTTGCAACTTTTCTCTATGGTTGAAACTGCTTCAAAATGGGAGGAACACAAACAACAAAAAAACAACAGAAAACTCTGAGACCCTGAGAAAGAAAAGCAGTAAGGCAGAATCAGACCACTTCCGAGCCCTGAAAAACACAGCTGTGTCACTACAGGGTGTGTCCTGGATGGCTTATGTCAACCCAACACACCCAGGAACAGGGACCCTCAGCTAGGGAATTGTCTCTACCCTGCAGCCATGTGTGTGAGACATTTTTTTGATTGTTGAGTGATGTGGGAAGGCTCATTCCACCATGGGTGGTGCCACCCCTGGGCAGGTGATCCTGGGTTGAGCACAGGCTGGAGGTGCAAGCCAGTAAGAAGCGTTCCTCCATGGTCAGCTCCTGCCTCAGGTTCCTGTCCTGAGTTCCTGCCCTGGCTCCCTTCAAGGATGAACTGTGATCAATTATGAGCCAAACAAACTCTTTCTTCCCCAAGTTGTTTCTGGTTAGTCTTTTATCACAGCAACAGAAAGCTAATTACGACAGGGCATTTTGGTTTCCATGTTTAGTTTTTTTGTTTGTTTGATTGTTTGAAACAAGATCTCCCTATGTAACTCAGGTTGACCTTAAATTTAAAATCTGCTGCCTCAGCCTCTTGAGTGCTGTAACTATAGGCATGTTTACCACACCTGGTATGTATAGCTTTGATATGTGGACAGATACTAATGCCACATGAGAACCCAGAACTACAGAGAAGGGACAAATCACAGGCAAGAAGATAGTAATAAAGATTCAAGGCCTGGTATGGTGGTGCATGCCTTTAATCCCAGCACTCAGGAGGCAGAGGCAGGCAGATCTCTGTGAGTTCAAGGCCAACAGGGCCTACACAGGAAGTTCCAGGCCAGCTGGGGATACAGGGAGACCCTGTCTCAAAAAGATAAAAATAAAATAAATGATTCAGACAATTAAATATCAATTTGAAAGTCTGGATCCATTCATCTTTCTATCTGTAAGCATAAATCCTACATAGCTCAAGCAAGTGTGTGTGTGTGTGTGTGTGTGTGTGTGTGTGTGTATGTGTGTATAACTCCTGTAAGTAATGACACTCCAGCAGCAATGATCACAGTGTCTAGTTTGGTTTCTAAATATCTTTCCTTGATAAAAGAATACTTCTGCCTTAGAAAAATGACAGATAACACATTAATTTTAATTTTTTTAATTAATTTTATTTATTTCTATATGTGTATGAATGTACTGTCTGCATGCAAGTCTGTGCACCCATGTCGTGCAATGCCGCGGAGGTCAGAAGAGGGCGTCGGATTCCCCTGGAACTAGAGTTCTCCTAGAATTGGAGTTACAGATGGTTCTCGGCCGCCATGTGGGTGCTGGGGATCGAACCCGTGTTCTCTGCAAGAGCGGTCGGTGCTCTTAACCGCTAGGCCATCTCTCCAGCCCCAGATAACACATTAATAAGGACCATATTTCACTAGATGTTACAAACAATGCTCTGTAGTTTGAATGTGAAGTGGTCCCCAGGTGGGAGTGCTGTTTTGAACATGGGGCCAATCTGGCAGACCTAGAGTCATAAGGCCAGGGCTAAAGGACTCCAGCCCACCCAGTTCCTGCCATCTGGAGATGTCTGCATCCTGACTGGGCCTATTATGTAATCAGCCACCTCAAGTTCCTGCAATAGCCACAAGCCATCATGAATTCTGCCACACTTTCCCCTCCATGACTGACTGCACCTGCTCAAACCATAAGTCAAAATAAGTCTGCCTGCTATTATAGTGATGAGACCAGCAATTAAAGATGGTAATAATTTTCAAATATTGCCCATTTTGAAAACTTTTACGTGTGTGTGTTGAACTGTCTTGCCAGCCCCTAGGTTTTTCTTTTTTCCTGTGGCGGCCAGAAGGGGTTACTTGATCTCTTGAAGTGGTTGCGAGCTGCCTGACATGGCCTCTTCTGTTGAATAGGCCCAATGCTGTCCAATTCTACTCTTCATTGTTATGCAACGCTGTGGTCTCAGCCATATCTACAGAAGCAGAAACTAAGACTGGGAACTCAGAGTCTGCCACAGCTTCTGAAAGCTGTCTTCAGGTATGCAGCCTGCTGTTAATGTGCAAAAGGATGTTTCACTTTCCTGGAAATAAGAGTCACACTAGCACTGTTTACTAAATTACCAGGCTTTTGTGTTTTATTTTTAAGGTAGAAAGTATATGAAAGATAGATTTCTCTTTTTAGTTAATTATTTTAAAGTCTAGGCTGTCTTCTAGAGAGGATTCTAAAGTTTAAGGATTATAAATATACTTAATTGAGCTGTACTAACAGTCCTTGGACTTCCACATGGAAAAGCAAACAAAATAATTAAAACTTGACCAATGAAAATGCAACTGTCACCCTCAAAAGTCTTTAGGGAATGTCCTTCTAATATTACAATATGACACTGTCATCTGCTGATGTGTTGGGCACATTTATTCCTCTCTTAAGACATATAGCCTGAACAGGCTGCAGGACGGACATGCCTGTAAAAGATTCTAAATGGGGGCTGGAGAGATGGCCTAGCGGTTAAGAGCGCCGACCGCTCTTACAGAGGACCCGGGTTCGATCCCCAGCACCCACATGGCGGCCGAGAACCGTCTGAAACTCCAATTCCAGGAGAACTCCAGTTCCAGGGGAATCCGAGACCCTCTTCTGACCTCCGCGGCATTGCACGACACGGGTGCACAAACCAGCATGCAGACAGTACATTGATACACATACAGAAATAAATAAAAATTAAAAAAAAAAAAAGATTCTAAATGGTCGTGTAGGTAACTTAGGGCTGCCAGCGGAAAGTTTTCAGAATTCTAAAGCTGACAAAAAAAAAAAAGGAGGGATAAAAGGTTGAGGCTGACTGACATTCTCACTCACCAGACTGACATAAAAGGCTGAGGCTGACTGACATTCTCAGACTGACATAAAAGGTTGAGGCTGACTGACATCCTCAGACTGACATAAAAGGCTGAGGCTGACTGATATCCTCAATCACCAGATTGACATAAAAGGCTGAGGCTGACTGACATCCTCACTCACCAGACTGACACAAAAGGTTGAGGCTGACTGACATCCTCACTCACCAGACTGACACAAAAGGTTGAGGCTGACTGACATCCTCACTCACCAGATTGACATAAAAGGCTGAGGCTGACTGACATCCTCAGACTGACATAAAAGGCTGAGGCTGACTGACATCCTCACCCACCAGATTAATATAAAAGGCTGAGGCTGACATCCTCAGACTGACATAAAAGGCTGAGGCTGACTGACATCCTCACACACCAGATTGACATAAAAGGCTGAGGCTGACTGACATCCTTACTCACCAGATTGACACAAAAGGTTGAGGCTGACTGACATCCTCACTCATCAGATCAACAAAATGAGGGAGAAATACAAAGGGAGGGGAGAGCATATCATGCTTTTTACTCACAATTCCCCACACTGCTTCTCTGCTAGCAGACCTGGTCAAAACACTCTCAGCAAAGCCGTCCTATTCTTGGCCAGAGCACTTCCTCTTCCTGCTGGTATAGGATCCTTGGGGTCCTCTCACCTTGAACATATCTAACTCAATGGACTTGGCCTTCCAACAGCAATAGAAGAGGCTGATGAAGTGTTGTCGGAACATACACCACTGATGGTAGCAAATGAACTGCCTTGACACTGTCACCTCTATCCACTGAGCCTTCCTATCACTTGATGTTGTCACCTCTATCTACTGAGCCTTCCCATCACTTACCTGGGTTGAATACTTGGAAATTATTTTTGTATTTAATAGGAATTATGAATAATCTTTTTGGAAAATGAAATGCTCAAAGCTTCACTGTTGTATTAAGGTAATATCTAGGACTATTTGCCTACATGAGAAAAGCAGTCACAACTGGACCCCATTCATTGTTTCCAAAAGAAAAACAATCAGAGTAAAACATGAACATTTAATTGCCTTTAAATAATGTGTGAAATAATTTACATGCTGTACATTCCAAATCACAATGAACATAAATCCAATTTTATAAGACATACACACAGACTTTTGCGAACATACACGCTGTAGGTCAATCTGGATGTTATCTGTGTGAGCATGTAAATGTGTATGTATACACACCAGCAGTTAAAGGTCAGCATAATAACCAAAATGATGAACCACAGAAGATCCTAAAATCACAACCTGACTGGAACCAAGGCACAGAAGTTTCCCATTGTGGCCGCAGAGATTAGGTTTCCTTTCCCAATGTCTAAACATGGTTAATCATATGTTGTATTTATAGTACATTTCTGTTATTATTTCAATGTCTTTATTACATAAGGTATTATAGAAGTGAATTGGAAAAATAAATAGGATTAGATAAAATCACATACAATAAAGTTTTCTTTCATTTGCAAAAGATGGATATGTTCAAAACTAAGACAGCATATATCGAGGAGTAACAAGAGAGATTTATAAGGGATCCTGTACAAATTTCTTAGTACCCTTAAATTGTACCTTAGGCCGCCCATGGCACTTAAAACGGTCTGTTTCAAAGCCAGCTGGTCATGTGGCCAACTGCAGTTGATGTTTTGTTTCTTAATCTAAAGATATGTCCTAGTGAGCAGCGAGTGCGATGAGGCAAAATTAAATCCTTCCCACAGCTCAGGCTCCTCTGTTGGACACTGACTGGGCCCTTAATTTTCCTCTTCCTCTCTTCTATATTTAACAGAAAAGGGAAAAAAATGTTCCACATAAAATTGTTTTAAAATTCACGTAACTAAGCAAAATCTCAACTCTCAGCACTTCCCTTTTTACTTTATTCAAAAGTTTCTATGTACAGTGAAGTTCAATCTTTGAGAAATAACAATTTATTAGGAGATAAGGCAGTTTAAAAATATACGATGTATTTAATACTCAAAACAGTTTAGAGCTTTACCTCTTTAAACTTACATAGTTATCAGAAGATCAGAGCCCATGACAAAATAATAGAAAGCAGTAAACCACAGGAGTCAAAGGTGCCTGCACACACTTGAGAAAGCACTCCTCTGAGCTGTAAGTGATCAATAGTCAGCTGCTGCACTAAGCAAATGACAACCAGAACAAAGCCTTCAGGTGCATTATGTTAGAACACAGAAGTGGGGGTGGCTCAGTGTAACCAGACACGGTGCTCCTACAACGTTCTCCACTGGACTTCTGCAGTGCGCAACCCTGAGGAAGCGAGAGTGTGATTTCTTATGCACAAAGAAGGCTGAGCAAGTGAGAAAGCAAACATCTGGTCGTCAGCTGGAACATTTAAAGACAAAGAATAAACTGAGACTTTGTTTTTAAGGCTGTCTTAGAAGAACTTCTCATGGCACTTCAATGTTAAAACATCACTAAGGGGCAGGCTGTGTAAACGTTCAATTGCACACTTAAACAGAGGAAGGTACACGCCCTATCAGTTACTACAGTTTCACTTTCTCAGGTTTTGTTTTTCTCCAAGTTAAGCACACTTAAGGAGAGCTACTGGTGTTTGGCTGTCAGGAACCTATAAACCACAGAAACATCAGTTCACCTGGTGTACTGTGCGGCTGCTTTGAGTAAATCCACCCAGTCCTACTCACTTCTTGCAGACTGAGTATCATTCCTTGCTAGAAAAGCAATTAAGTCAATTTTTCCTCTCACTAGAGCAGTTATCCTTTCCTCAGTATTTACCCGCTCCTAGGCCCCAAGGTTATTAGAAAATCTCTTTGGCCAGGTGCACAGAGCATCCTTACAATTTCTCATTTCTTGTGCTCCGGTTGGCCCAGAAGACTCTGAGGGAGTCTAACAGGTCATTCTCGCCACGCCGTGCTCCAAGCTGACCACAGCAGGCTCTGACTTGGAAAACTCTTCAGCGTAGTCACAATACCGGTTGTCCGCTGGGTTGCTGCCCTCTACAGTTCGAAGCACATCGTTCAGGGGAAGCAGAGTCTGCTCTTTGAGACACAGGGAGGTTTTGAGGGTGGGTGACTCAGGAAGAACTTCATGCAGCAATTCCTTCGTGAAGATGCCATTTTTGCATTGCTTAATTTTCTAAAACAAAAATTGAGAAAACATTGGTAACTACAGATAGTATGTGATCAATCTCTGTTGAGTGAAGAAAACATGCTTTTGCAAATGTTCCTCTATACATGATACACAATCATAAACTTAGTATGTACTGAGCATGATACAACTGAAAATCCTAATTGTTTATAATTTCTGCAGAAGAAAATGCTGTTATATTTATCAATTAATCAGTCTAGCCATAGTTGACTGATAGATTACTCTGCTTTCACATGCCAGAAGGGCATATACTTTAGAATTTAATAAGTAATCATTTTACAAGGAATTATTAAGATATGTACAACCAGAAATCACTACATAATATAACTTAGATCACAAACTCATTCAACTAAAGGTCCTGCTGCCCATGAAGGGCCTCTTCCAGGGTGTCCCTACCAAGGGCTGCCAAGTGAACACACCAGGCTTCAGAAGGTAATAGGGCATCTTAAAACACAAAAACCCCTTTGGTAGAGCATCAAACTCTCTGAACCCCAGACTCATCTCCAGATGACGTCTTGTGCGTGCGACCCCTCCTTGGCCCTCTTCGTCTTTAGCATTAACACGCAACCTACAGTGTACTCAAGCTGTGGCCACTTCTCACCTCAGACCAGGAAAAGACATCAGTCCCTAAGGCACGAGGACAGTCTCACTGAACGAAAAAAACTGTCTAGCATTTCAAAAACACATGCTATCCACTAAGCCTTTTGGGTTATGGATTATGGCTAAGAAATGTCTTAGGGTAGAAAGAGATTTAATATATGCACAAAATGAAACAAAAGATTGATCAATTTGCCATGAAAATTCAAAACACCTTTATAAATCTTGCTATAAAAAAAGTGAAGAATAGGCCAGACAAGGCCATTTTCAATAAACATAACAGAGAATCGGTGTCCAGGACAGAAAGAGTGCTTACAAACCAAAAGGGAAAAAGCGCAAATGAGCCAAGAGAAAAGGGAGGGAGGGTCGGGAGGTTGTCTACAACAAGGGAAGACAGTGTGGGTAATAGGCTCAGCTGCATTTGTAATTATGGAACTCCAAAATGGAAAACAATTTTGTATGGTAAGTTATGCTAATTTTATATTCCAAATATGTTGTACTGGACAATTCAGGATACTTACAGACTCTAGGTCTTTAATATCTTTCTCAAGCTGTTTATTTTGTTCATTCATATTCATAATCATATTCAAAACAGACTGCCTAGGATGCAGTGTTCTGTCAAACTGGTGGTACATGTTTCTCCAAAACCTTTATGACAAAATGAAGAATAAGTTTGTTCTAAAACACCATTAGATAAAAGTAACAGGCTCTAAAAAAAAAAAAAAAAAATAGAAAGGGTGAGGCTAGTTTGGAAGAGGAAAAGAAGTATTGGGGGGAGGTGTTTGGAGATGACCATTAGATAAAAGTAACAGGCTCTAAAAAAAAAAAAAAAAGGCTCTAGTAATAAATGAAATAGTAACAGTTCACCATAACCTATTACGTTTTATGACTAGCTAGGACAGAGGAGATTGCAGGAGGTAATGATAAGGAGATTGCAGGAGGTAATGATAAGTTGAAAACACTAATCACTGTTATTTAATTAGTACACAAGGGCTGGAGAGATGGCCTAGCGGTTAAGAGCACGGACTGCTCTTGCAGAGGACCCAGGTTCAATCCCCAGCACCCACATGGCGGCTGAGAACCATGTGTAACTCCAATTCCAGGAGAACTCCAGTTCCAGGGGAATCCAACACCCTCTTCTGACCTCTGCGGCATTGCACGACATGGGTGCACAAACCTACATGCAGACAGTACATTCATACACATAAATAAACAAATAAAATAAAATAAAAAGTTAATTAGCACACAATACACGCTAGCACTGAAATAGCACATTGTGCCTTGTAAATATATGCCATTATGTGTTAATCAAAAATTAACAAAACAGTTTAAAAATACAGAGTTGCTGACTCCCGATGTGATCATTACAACTACACATGTTGTATACAGTAATTACACTGTACCACATAAATGTTTAATCAAAATAATCATTTTAAAGTTTCAAATATTGCATTTAAGACAAATGACATATAAACATTTTGGTGATGCCAACTTACTTAAAATTGAAAGAGACTGTATTTGGCTCCAAAACTGTAAATCTCTGAGATTTGGAACTATACAGAGGATTTAAGTACTTCTTTTTATCATCCAAAAGAAATGGCCACAGGGAGTAAGTCTTCTCCTTCGACCTTAGGGAGTAAGAAAGCAAAGATCTTGCTGAGAGATAAAAAGGGCTCCTGGGAGCACTCACCTGGTACCGGGTGGACTTCAGCTTTAGTCTATTAGTCTAGTCTGGGAATGCTCAGCTGCTTCCGGGTGGATCAGCTTTGGTCTAGCCTGGGAGCACTCAGCTGCTTCCGGGTGGATCAGCTTTGGTCTAGCCTGGGAGCACTCAGCTGCTTCCGGGTGGATTTCAGCTTTAGTCTAGCCTGGGAGCACTCAGCTGCTTCCGGGTGGATTTCAGCTTTAGTCTAGCCTGGGAGCACTCAGCTGCTTCTGGGTGGATTTCAGCTTTAGGGTAGATTTCAGCTTTGGTCTAGCCTAGGAGCACTAAGCTGCTTCTGGGTGGATTTCAGCTTTAGTCCAGCCTGGGAGCACTCAGCTGCTTCCAGGTGGATTTCAGCTTTAGTCTAGCCTGGGGGCACTCAACTGCTTCTGGGTGGATTTCAGCTTTAGTCTAGCCTCAAGTGGAGTTTTGGGAGTAGAAGAAGCAAGGCATCCCTTGCTTCTTCTACTTCACAATATGTAACAAAGCTGTGTCTTGAGCGCAGCACAGCTCTATCACTTTCCTCCCACCTGTCACTCTAGGGATGCCTCTCAAGTCAAGGGACTGCTAACCTTGGAATGAGGCACTGACATAGTGTCCTTTCTGCCTTATTCTCACAGCCCTGAATGAGGGCCATCAGACAGAGGGTACAAAATCAGGACCTGATGTGAGTTTTAAAAACCAGCTATCAGGGCTGGAGAGATGGCCTAGCGGTTAAGAGCGCTGACTGCTCTTGTAGAGGACCTGGGTTCAATCCCCAGCACCCACATGGCGGCTGAGAGCCATCTTTAACTCCAGTTCCAGGGGAATCTGATGCCCTCTTCTGACCTCCATGGCATTGCATGACACAGGTGCACAGACCTGCATGTAAGACAGTACATTCATACACATAAAGAATAAAAAAAAAACAAAACAGCTATCTGCAAGTCTAAAAGCATATAGGTAATACAGATGATAGAAGAGGTGGATCTCTGTGAGTTCAAGGCCAGCCTGGTCTACATAAGGGAGTTCCAGGACAGCTGGGGCTACGGGGAGACCCTGCCTCAAAAAGACCGAAACAGAAAAAATATGCATTTTTATTTCCATCCTCTCATTTTTGAGAATATTTGGCACTAATGGAGTTTTTTTTTCCTAAAATAGTTTTGTACCCCCAAAACATTCACCTGCCTCAAATTACACCTAAGCATTCTCAATGCAGCACAAGGCCGGTCTCCCTGGTCTTTACTTGTTCCTCTCTGCACACGCCACTCCTTCCTTGTTGACCGGAGCTAGTGCCTCTGTATGTCACTGTTACTATAAGAAACCTAAATGCACACTCCAAACGGAAAAGGGCAAACAGGACCTCTCAGTCTAAACTCAAGTCTCCTCTGCACCTGTAGTTCAGCCAGGCTCCCCACCCCCAACCCCACCTGGCTGGAGCACAGCATTCGGAGCTTACATGAGACCCCTGAGGCAGGCGCACAGCCCATGTCAGCAGACCTATTTCCCATAGCAATATATATACATATATATGTGTGTGTGTGTGTATACATACATATGTATGTATGTATATATGCACTATATATGCACAAACTGAGAAGGAGCACCAGGGAAGCTTCTAGTGGCAGGTGAGAGCTACTAAGCTACACTCTTAGGAGAGATACGCACTTTTCTGGATATTATTATACTTCAAAATACATTTTAAGATGCAGTTTTACTATTACCTGGCAGGTGAGGGACGTCAGTAGGGTACTTAACTTCAGAAATACAGATCATGAAAACTACAGTAAAATTCAGTTCTAGTTCACATCATCAAACATCTCATTAAATCAGCCATGATCTGGCTGAGTGACTTCCGCAACATAGGAGGAAAAAAGGCTACTTTCATCAAATCACTTACTTGAGTTCTTCTCTTTCCTTCTGACAGTTTCCAATGAAGTTCCCAAATTGACATGAATGAATGTGCTCATGGATCTGAAGAAGAAATGCTTCATTGAACTCAAACGCTTGCGGGAACTGCTGGGTCAAATGCCACACACACTCCAAGAACTGAGTAAACACTGGTGAAACTTCCTTTGGGTCACCATCCAAATGGCCACACCTAGCCCCAGAAAGCACAAGCTTTTAAAAATGCCTTTGAAAGTTCATTGTTTAGGTATTTTAAACAAACATACACACAAAAAGAATACATATGTGTATTATATGGAGTCTATATACATCCAAAGTCCTAAAACAGTTACCACAAAACAGTCAATTTTTTGCAGAAGCCATTTATAACTATGGCTTTATAACCTCCCCTTCCAAGGAGCTGCTACTTTTGAAACACTCCAACAGAGCAGGGCGCGATGGCGCACACCCACAGTCCCAGTGCTCAGGCGGGGAGGCAGGAGGGCCAGGAAGGAGGGACAGGTCTGCCTTGGTGCCAAGATTCTGTCGCAAAAGAACCAGACCAAAGCAGACCAAATCTAAGTAGTCATGAAAATGAACAAAGGTACTAGACTGAGATTACAGAAAATTTAAATCTGATTTCATCTATAATACAAACCCTCAGTACTGCCACTACCATCACACATGCACATTCATAAAGAAACAAACGCTGTAATTTTATAAAGATGTAATTGCCACTTACCTCTCTGAAAATTTATGTCCAAATGATATCCAATCTTTTTCTATTAAAACCTAATGAGAAACGCAAAATCAACTACAAAACTATTTTCAACTTTAAAAAAAATAGTAACAATCCCACTAAGTTAAAAACAGCATTTATACCTTTAATTTAAAGTTGTAAAACAGTAGACTTGATTGGAAATTTTGTATGAAATGCACACACAAAGCTTCAATAAAAATTGGCTTTGAAAAAATAAAGTTGTAAAACAGAACAAAAACCAGTATCAGAAAAGTACAGGCAGAAGATAGCCAGAACCTGGATTAAAACTATGGCTAAAGAGTGAAAATACTTAAGAGTGGTCTGGAGACAAATTTTTTTCTGTTGTATTTATTATATTTTAAGTAAAAAGCATGTACAGTCACATCAAGAAGATCATCCATCATGACCAAGTTGGATTCATACCAGAGATGCAGGGATGGTTCAACATACGAAAATCAATAAACGTCATCAAACACATAAATGAAATGAAAGACAAAAACCACACCATCATCTCAATTGATGCTGAAAAAGCCTTTGACAAAATCCAGCATCCCTTCATGCTTAAAGTCCTAGAAGGAATTGGATTGGAGGGATCATTCCTCAATGTAATCAAAGCCATATACAGGAAACCCACAGCCAATATCATCCTAAATGGGGAAATGACAGAAACATTCCCTTTAAAGGTAGGAACTCGGCAAGGCTGCCCCCTATCACCACTCCTCTTCAATATAGTGCTTGAAACACTTGCTAGAGCAATAAGGCAAGAAAAGGATATTAAAGGAGTACTAATTGGAAAAGAGGAAGTCAAACTATCCCTATTTGCTGATGATATGATTGTTTACTTAAGAGATGCAAAAAACTCCACCAGAAAACTCCTAGAAACGATTAACAGCTTCAGCAAAGTGGCAGGATACAAAATTAACCTTAGAAAATCAATGGCCTTTCTTTACACCAAGAACAAGCAACTGGAGAAAGAATTCAAAGAGACCTTCCCACTCACAATAGCCTCAAAAACAATAAGATACCTAGGAACAAACCTAACCAAAGACACCAAAGACCTCTACAACAAAAATTTTAAACCCTTAAAGAAAGAAATTGAAGAAGACCTCAGAAGATGGAAAAACCTCCCATGCTCATGGATTGGGAAAATTAACATTGTAAAAATGTCCATTTTACCAAAACTCTTGTATAGATTTAATGCAATCCCAATCAAAATCCCCAAGAGTTTCTTCACAGGCTTGGAAACAAAAGTTCTTAAATTCATTTGGAGAAACAAAAGACCCCGAATAGCCAAATCAATCCTGAGTGAAAAGAGCTACACAGGAGGGATCTCTATACCAGATTTTAAACTATACTACAGGGCTATAGTCATAAAAACAGCCTGGTACTGGCACAAAAACAGACCTGTTGACCAATGGAACAAAACCGAAGATCCAAATCTGAGCACATACAATTTCAGCCATCTCATATTTGACAAGGGGGCCAAGAAACCACAATGGAGAAAAGACAGCATCTTCAGCAAGTGGTGTTGGCAAAACTGGATCACCACTTGTAGAAGAATGAAATTAAACCCCTACCTCTCACCCTGTACAAAAGTCAACTCCAGATGGATTAAAGACCTCAACGTGAAACCCCAAACTCTGAAGGTGATAGAAGAAAAAGTTGGCAGCAGACTACAAGACATAGGCGTAGGAAAAGACTTCCTAAATCAGACAGCAGCTGCACAAGAATTAAGGTCGACAATTGACAAATGGGACCTCATCAAACTCAAAAGCTTCTGTACATCAAAAGAAACAATCAAGGAAGTGAAGAGAAATCCCACAGAGTGGGAGGAAACCTTCACTGCAGATACATCTGACAAAGCATTGATTTCCAGAATATATAAACTACTCAAAAAACAAAGAAAAAAGAAAACAAATGACCCGCTCAATAGATGGAGCAAAGAACTGAACAGAGACTTCACAAGCGAGGAATTAGAGATGTCTGAGAAACACCTCAAGAACTGCTCAACATCACTAATCATTAAGGAAATGCAAATGAAAACCACTTTAAGATATCATCTTACTCCAATAAGACTGGCTAGGATCAAGAAAACAAATGATACCAAGTGCTGGAGAGGTTGTGGGGAAAGGGGAACACTCATCCACTGCTGGTGGGAATGTAAACTCGTACAGCCACTATGGAAAGCAGTGTGGAGAACCCTTGGAAGACTTGGAATGAACTTGCCACCCGACCCAGCCATACCACTCCTGGGCATGTACCCTCAAGACTTACGCCACCACAGAGATACATGCACGGCCATGTTTATTGCAGCTCTCTTCACAATAGCAAGGAGCTGGAACCAACCTAAATGCCCCTCAACTGACGAGTGGATAGAGAAAATGTGGTACATCTACACAATGGAGTTCTATGCAGCAGTAAAGAAAGACGACATCACGAGCTTTGCAGGAAAATGGCTGGAGCTAGAGGACATCATGCTGAGTGAAGTAACACAGTCCCAGAAAAACAAACGATGAATGGTATCCCTCATCTGTGGATGCTAGTGCCAATTACCTAGTTGTAAGTATTTCTTGTGCCCGGCCCCTTGAGCTTTTGTCCAAGCAGTTGGGAGTGATGCATATTGGAAACAACAACAACAACAACAACAACAACAACAGAAAGGACTGCATCAAAGAACTGACTGAAACAGTGAACTTCTGCTCAAAACAGTCAACTTCCACATGGAGAATATTGAGAAAGACTGAGAGAGATGAAAAGCAAGTAAAAAAAAAAGTTTATTCCTGGTTAAACTGCCAACCCATGAAAGGAAACAACCTGAACTGATCAGAGTCCAAAACGACATCTCCAGAGAAAGTAGATTGCTTTGCTTTGTGCCCACTTGTGCCCCTTTTCTAAAGCCTAGGGAACAATCTGAGGAAGAGGGGGTGTGGTAGAATGAAAGGGCTGTGATAGGGTTGAATTGTGAAACTATAGCAATATAGACTGGACTCTTATCTGATCAATATGCTTGTACATACAAGTCCCTCCAGCTGGACAATGGGGACCTTGGGCTGTACAAGTTTGGGCATAGCTACTTGCAAATTGGTTTTCCATGAAGGATGCTTGTATTAAAGAAAAAAAAAAAAGCTTTATTAAAAAGATAGAAAAAAAAAAGCATGTACAGTAAGCCAGTGTTATATCTCAAGTTTTATACATATAAAAATGACACTGAAAAGCCAGGTGTGAGCCCAGCAGCAAGGCAGCTGAGGTAGGTGGAACATGATCTGAAGTCAGACTGGGATTCAAATGGAAACCCCGTCCTCAGAGAAATGGCAGGAGAGGTGGGGCAGAAATTGGGATGCTAATAACAGTTCACTTAGGCAGCAGAATGGAATGGGGGCTTCAAACCTCTTGCCTTA
This sequence comes from Rhizomys pruinosus, assembly GCA_009823505.1. Classification (NCBI taxonomy): domain Eukaryota; kingdom Metazoa; phylum Chordata; class Mammalia; order Rodentia; family Spalacidae; genus Rhizomys; species Rhizomys pruinosus. The sequence goes on along the minus strand of VZQC01009601.1, from coordinate 155,532 downwards.
CTACTTGTACATCATGTACATAAAACTTAAAGAAAAAAGACAAAACAACCAACAACTAGAAGGTGTGGTGGCACATACCTGTACTCCTAGCAGTCACAAAGCCGAGGCAGGAAAATAAAGAATTTGGGGCCAACATGGGCTTCAAAGTAAGACCCTGTCTGAAAACAAACAGGAACAAAGCCCCCAGTACAGATGGGGCTTAGACTCCAATCCAGATGCTGGCAGCCACCTCTCTGAAGGAACAATTTTTTTGTCTTCTAGGTCATGGCTTCTCTACTGACATCAAAACAACAGATCTTTCTTATTTTTTTGTCTTCTCTTTCCTTTTTTGAATCAAGGTCTCAATATGAAACCAGCCCCTCTTGTCTCAGGTTCCCAAGCGCAGGGACTACAGGCATGCACTACTTTACCAGGAGAAAACTGAAAATGAAGCTTGCCAGCATTAATATGCATTATGACTGCATTAAACAGTTACCAAGCTCACACTTTCCCATTGTCAGATCACCACTCCTGGCATTTCCAGTTCTGTCTTTAATCTCTTTGGGTGGTGGAATGGGATGGGTGCTTTATCATCCTGACAACTGCTGGAGGATGCAGTTTCCTGGGCACCTGCACAGCCTCCACCATGGCTTTGTCACCTCTATGCTATGACCTCAGGTAAGTGATTTTAGTGGGGAATATGGGGTTCACCCCAGGCCTTCCCATGCTCTGTGCATCCACGCTAAAATCCTAACTCGGTACACTCCTCTCAGACCTGCTCCTCTGCTTAGCTCAGGACGAGTGGCGGCCACGGGGCACTGACTCTGTGGCCCCATTCCCATGCAACCCATGACGAGCCTGCACGGTCTGACTTAACATCCCTGGAGCCCATTGCCCCTCCATCTACCTGTGTGCCACTCTGCTGCCTCACTTTGGGGCCTCATCCCTCCTCAGCCTCACAGTCTCTACACTGGACCTTGGCCTCCATTCCCACTCCCTCTGTCTTGAAGATGCCAAATCATCTGTTCATAAAGTCCACCTCTTCAAGCTGTTGCTTGCTCTTTCTATACTCTTCAGCAGCTCTTACTGCCTAGAGGGGAGGGGCAACCTCAGCCTTCTCTTCTTCAGACCTTCACCCCCACATTCCCCTTCAGCAGGCCCTACCCTCACACTCACCTGCCTCTCCTAAAGGGGTTCGCTGGCTTCCTGCTACCCCCCGACTCATCTACTAACTACATGATTTCATGTGGACACCTGGCAGACATTCCTCACCTTATATCCTCAAAGTAAGTTGAACGTTATTTTCTTACTAGCACTATTTTCATGTAGTTCAAGATTCAAGATTCAGTACAGGCAAAATAATGGTGCTGAAGTATGGGGAGAACAGCCACATGACACAGCTTAGTAATTATAAACTGTAAAAACCGTAATATCCCTTTATTTATTCACTATGTATTAGTCTTATGTTTTAAGACAGAGTCTCATGTAGCTCAGGCTAGCTTCTAACTGACAATGTAGCCAATGTGTAAAATTTGAAAGTTAACCTAATCAGATATTTAAAAAGAAAACAAAAGATAAAGTTCTGTTTAGAAGGAAATCTCTTTGACTAGAAATTCAGCTTCATACACAAAGCATGATGTCATGTTATTTCACTAACTTAATTGGGATGCTTTACATGAAAGTTTCTTCCACAAGTAATTTTAATTTAAATGCTTTTATTTGTATCTTACTTTACCAAATTACTTTTATTACATAAAAATGAGGAAGAAAATATCCAACAGTTCTATCCTCTTAGGATAGGTTGGGAGCAACAGCCATTAAACCCAAAGTATTGTGCCAAAAATGTGGCACAAATGGAAATCAGTCTAGCTGAAGGTTCTTAAGTCCCAACAGCATTGCCACTGGGACCCTATGATGCTTTAACATGGGCTGCCCTGTGCAGAATTACCAGGCGGATGCCTTTTCTTTAAGACTATCTGTAAATAGTCTGCCCAACACTCTCTGGGAAGATGACCACTGGGAACTGCTGGTCTAGCTGAACAAAGCCTTACCATGAATCCTTTCATTGTCCTGTAGTAGGAGTCCAATAAGAGTGAGCCGAGGGAGCAGACCTGGGAGGTCCTGTCCCAGCCGTCGGAGCAGTGCACCAGCACACTGGCATTTTCAATCACTATGGCCTGGAAGTAGGGGAAAAAAAACACTTAAGATTTTAGTAGAATAGACTTGATATAAATCAGTAAGGTTATTTACCCAAAAACCATACCAGCAGGGGTGCATTACAAAGAGCTGGTCCTGCGGTGGTGTTTCCACCACAGCCTCATTAAATCCACAAACAGCAAAAACAAGGCAAACAGAGATCTGCCTGCCTCTGCCTACCAAGTGCTAGGATTAAAGGCGTGTGGGTGCTGGGAATCAAACCCGGGCCCTCTGCAAGAGCAGTCGATGCTCTTAACCTCTGAGCCATCTCTCCATCCCCACTACATGACAGTTTTAAAATTCAAAGTGAGGTAAGCCTCATTAAAGAGGTGAAGAACAGTAAATGCTGTCTGAGCAGAGCAGGTACAATACCACAGGGTAAGTCCAGTCCTTCCCAAACATTATAAACCCCAAACCAATGAGAGTCAGCTACTTTGGCTAAGAAGATTGCAGCATCCAAAACAGCCTTGATATGGCGAAGCCATCCTGAGCTCTCCAAACCAGAGTAGAAATCGTTGACAGACAGTCCCTTGGTACCATTCACTACAAAAGGGGGAAAGCTTTCCATTAGAACAGGGTGAGAGTCCCTGCCCCTCCCCCTCAGACCTCTCAAGAAGAGAGAATGGAAAAAGAATGCATACAGATGGCATATGTTATTAGGAGCTTAATTGTGGCTTTCAGGGCCATTTCCCCTAGGCTTAAAAGAAATGTTCAGAGTATCCTTTTTAAAAAGTGACACAGTGTTTAAAATATTTGATATTTTAAGTTTATTTTTTAATTCTATATCATGACTAGAAAGATGTCTTAATAAAAATATTATTATATATTAATCTTCACTATATTGATTACCGAAGAATCTCTTAACAATGGCAATCTATACAAAACCATTAGAATGCAGATACAGTAGTTACCACCCAAGATGTGGCCACTGAACCCCTAACAGAGTGAGTCTGAGAACAGCCTGGACTATATGAGACCCTGTCTCAAAAAAGATACAAGCCAGAAACTGGGCAAGAGACACAGAGATTCTAATTGCTTTCCATAGTGACTACATACTAAAAACAATGCCTGTAGCAATATCAGTTATATCACGAATATCAACTCCATCATACTGACTACATGCTAAAAATAATGCCTGTATGATATCAATTATGTCAGATATATCAACTCTACCTATTTCCTTTTTTAAAATGTGACTGGTAGAAAATTTTAAGTTATATGTGATTGTCATCATATTTGCATTACACAAAGCTCTCTAAACACATATAATAATCATACCTTCCAGTAATTTCTGAAGGCTGGACCTCATGACATGAATATTTTCTATTCCAACAAACTGAAATCTAATATTACAATAGTTGTCTTCATTTTCATAACCTTTTCCAGCTGCTCTGTTAGCCATTGCATTCAGCTAAAATTCAAAATTTTAGAAATTTAGAAGCAAAGTACCTTTATCTTTATTTTACTAAAATGCTATAAAAACACTTCGTAAGCCAGTTTGTAGGTAGGAGAGACTTTAAACATCAAAACTGAATAAGCTACTATTTTTTAATAAGTAAAAATGCTAAGTCACCAATAGTAAAGAAGGGCAGTTCAAGGGGAAAACATAGTTGTTATGTAAGGAAAGGTGTAAACAAGGAAAGACACAAGTTCAAGAAGATCATTTGTCTATCAGTTTACATATTTCTATGACATTTCAAAATTAAAAAGAAATAAATGTTTCCTATCTAAATCTTAAATGATTTGGAGATGGGCAAAGCTGGAGAGCTCTCTGCTTACTGAATCAAACTATGACATTCAGCTGAGAATGAGCCTAGAGCCCCAGGTCCCTGATAATCAGATTTGAACTATGGCTCTGGGTTATCAAGGCCATGCCCTGGAGATCACTGGAGATCAAGACACTGTATTACACAGCATATAACCCACCAGGCTGGTGCAGCTCCATGAATCAGGCCTAAGATGAACTGCTCTCCAGAGAGGAGATTGCCCATGGTACAGGGTTATCGTCAAACTGATGGGAGGAACCCATGCTGGAATAGGTTTGCTTACTGTTTTCAGAATAGGATTTCAAAGAGTATGTTACTATAATTTACTGCTCCTTTTATATGAGCTTGGATGAAAAAACAACTTAAACTGGGTGAGAAGCAGCTTTTCATTGTGATGGGGCCTCAGGTTGGTAATAAGTAGAGTTAAATTGCAATTACTGACTCATTAGTTACCCAGCATCTATGAAGACTGTAGTGAAATTAAAAATGCTTCTCATGAGCACTACTTAATTTTAAGCTCAGGAAAGCAATTTAGAAAATTTTTATTGTCTATATAGAAGAAAAATGATACAGGTATTATATATCTTGAGCTAGAAGTCAGTCACACATCATCTTCCAAAAGTATATTATAATCACTCGTTATATCTAATATCACCTAAAAAGAACTGCTACAGATTCTCCAGTAACAAAGGAGCACTTTCCTTATGGGAGACATTTACCAGCTCTGGACTCCTACGAAAGTCTTTTATTTTTAACAAAACAAAGGATTACAATGATCAATTCCTAATTTTTCATACTTCCTAATTTACTCAAATTATCTTCTGCATTTTCCATCATCTTTTGTGAGACTGGACAATGATGAGAATGACGCTAGCCCGTCTACTGCTCCCTTCACAGAGCTGCCTGAAACTGCTCATGCTCTATGTTGCTCACTCGCTTTTTCTCATCATCCCAGACTTTTGAAGAGATCCTCACTATAATTCTGCCAATGTCCTTTTGTGTATCCCACCAGCTCTGCATGTGATGCTATAATAAAAATTAAAAGTAAAGTTAGCTGCTACCATTGACAATTATGATCACTTTAGTTTCAGGGTCCTATGTGAATCAGCTGTTTACAGTGCTCATGAAAGAAATAAGGACTCTCATTTGGTCACAATGGAAGAATTTAGCCTTACAGATGCTTAACTGAATACAACTTTCCTATCCACTGGAGTTCTCTAGTCCAGTGTTCCTACATTAAATGTTTCTTGCTCACTCATTTTGTTTGGCTTTTTTCTGATCTTTTTCTGAAGCCCCAGCTGGCCTGGAACTTGCAGACCAGGCTGGCCTTGACCTCACAGAGATCCACCTGCCTCTGCCTCTCCAGTGCTGCACCACCATACCTGGCTTCTCCTATTTTTTAATCTTTCAAATGAAAACCAAATTATTTTTAACATAAAGTATTTTGTCAATTATCAATTCTATTAACACAAAGATGGGTGTAGGAGCGCAGGCCTGTAATCCCAGCACTGGGAATGGAGGGAGAGGCTGAGGAGTTCAGGATTGTCCTTAGCTACAGCTCAGGCCAACCTGGCCAATACGAGACCCTGTCTCAAAAAAAACAAAAAACAAAAAACAAAAATCAATAAAAAACAAAAGAAAATTTTTTTAAAAAGAAAAATAGTAAGAATATTTTTTCACATTACACAATACTTTGTATTTCTCAATATCACAACCTTTACTATAACGTCAACTTGTACATATATGTATATATGCACATATACATATGTACACACATATATATGTATATAAAGACAAAAGCAATCATGACCTAGGTCACTGAGAACTGGTCTTATAACTGGTATCACTAAAGAACTGGTTCCCTTCATATCATTAGCCTCTGTTCATTTAGGACTCAGGTATCTTACATCTGGGCAAATTTACTAACCCCCATTAATTAAAGCAGGAAAGTGAGAAAGTTACTAGACTGCACGATGCTCAGGATACACACCTTGGGCCTGGTATCCACAACATACATGTAGTGGTTGGCTGGGTTGGCTTTACTAATAGCTTGAAGCAGATGCTCGTCCTCCAGGCACCGGGCACTGAAGCCCGACAGTGGCTGGCTACATCGACAAATGGCTGCCTAATTTTAAAAAGACAGAAAAAAAATTATACAAAGATCTCTATAGTACTTCTCAGAAATGTTTAGAAAAAGCTCCAAGGTGTTAAAAGCAAATATACAATCTAATTTAGAAGTTAGCAAGGCTGGGCACTTCAGTAGGCAGAGGTAGATGGATCTCCAAGTTCAAGGTCATTCTGGTCTACGTAGCAAGTTCTAGGCCAGCCAGGGCTATCCAGTGAGACCCTGTCTAAAAAGTTAAAAATTAAAAAGCTGTAAGGCAATTATAAGGCATTAACTCTGATATGTTAACTACTTCTGAGAATCTTGATGTTGCCTCATTACCTCAACATTTTCTTCTCTGAAAAAAGTGTTTCCTTACCTAGTTTGTTTACAAAGAAAAATCTAAACTAAATAAAAGAGCAGTCTAGTGCTCAGCAGCAGCATGTCTATGAAGGAGCCTGCTCTTAGCACACAACTGCACTTCTCTGAAGGAGCCTGCTCTTAGCACACACCTGCACTTCTCTGAAGGAGCCTGCTCTTAGCACACACCTGCACTTCTCTGAAGGAGCCTGCTCTTAGCACACACCTGCACTTCTCTGAAGGAGCCTGCTCTTAGCACACACCTGCACTTCTCTGAAGGAGCCTGCTCTTAGCACACACCTGCACTTCTCTGAAGGAGCCTGCTCTTAGCACACACCTGCACTTCTCTGAAGGAGCCTGCTCTTAGCACACACCTGCACTTCTCTGAAGGAGCCTGCTCTTAGCACACACCTGCACTTCTCTGAAGGAGCCTGCTCTTAGCACACACCTGCACTTCTCTGAAGGAGCCTGCTCTTAGCACACACCTGCACTTCTCTGAAGGAGCCTGCTCTTAGCACACACCTGCACTGTGGGTTTAGATGGGTTACAGGCTGCTTTCAGCTCAATTTGAGTGAAGAAAATCGACTGGTCAATCAATATACAAATAAATGTAAGTTTTAAATTAACAAAAGTTGAACTTTTACTTTCCAAAGGACTGGTAGAGCTCTACCAGAAATCTATAAGTTTTGAATAAAGTAAGACATAAAATATAAGAGCTCCAATGAAAGATACTTAGTGTAAGGGGAGGTGTGTCCATAAGAAACAGTAAATTAAATGTTTACTATAGTCAAAATTCCTTTGAAAATGAAAAGATTTGAAACTGTATTTATCCCTCCAATTTCATCCATACCAAACTCCAACTTAACTCTATTTGAACATTCTAAATAGGTATCATTAAAGGGCACAGGGAGTGATACAGTACACATTTTCATACATTTTAAATGCACAAAATACAATCACAAAAATTTTAAATAGCATAAAAATGAGGACTGTTAGAGTGTTCAAGAGCGCATTCCTGTCTACTGTTGAATGTGGTCTCTTAGTTCTCTGAGCATAGGGCTTTTTTTGTTGTTCTTGTTTAAGGGAATCCTCTGCTACACATACACCTTTTATAACTACTTCCTGATTTCTGCTAAGCCAATCATGTATTTCAGCCTGGCTTCCCAATAACCTTAACTTATACAAATGTGGTGTTAAATGAGCCCATTATAAGTAACTCCCTATTACTTAAGGCACTAAAAGTAGATTAGAAACATCTGTTTAAAATTTACCTTTTACTTTGCTGCATTCCAAAAGCCACCTAAAGTTCTGACAAATGCAAGACAAGGAGACAGCAGCTGATAATGGACTTGGCAGGGTGAAGGAAGCTGCCTACCAACCCGAAGTCAGTAAGAATCAAGATATTTTCAGCAGCAAAACCAGAGACTTGTTCAGGAGCTAGTCCCATGGAAGGTTTGAGCAGGGGTGTGACTAGAAAGAGAAGTGGCTGAATGCCCATATAAGGATGAGTTATGACCTCCAGATCCTTCCTTACCCCAAGTTTACTCTATGAAGGATTAGCCTGAGGACGGTAGCAGGCACAGCAATGGACGGGAGTCCCTCCACCAGTCCACCTGCAGCATGGACAGGAGTCCCTCCACCAGTCCACCTGCAGCATGGACGGGAGTCCCTCCACCAGTCCACCTGGCAGCATGGAAATCCCACCACCTCTCTTAGGGTTGCTTCAGTCAGGCCTTCCATACATACCAGGAAAAACATGGGACTCTTTAAGGAAGCCACCTTATGCAACAGAAAGATGGAAAGAAACCTATGCTAGGAAGCCTAACTGCCAACTAACAGAAGTTAGAAAGAAAAAGTACAAAAGAAATTAACAAAGGAAAGAGATTACCACAGAAATAAAAAAATGTAAATGACACACCAAGGCATATCACTAGGAATTGAGGGCATAGAAACATCTTGGGGGAGAGGATCATTTTAAAAATCATTCTTTGGGGCTGGAGAGATGGCTCAGTGGTTAAGAGCACCGACTGCTCTTGCAGAGGACCTGGGTTGGATTCCTAGCACCCACCTTTAATCCCAGCACTCGGGAGGCAGAGGCAGAGGCTGGCAGATCTCTGTGAGTTCCAGGCCAGCTGGGGCTATAGAGAGACCCTATCTCAAAATAATAATAATAATAATAATAATTATTATTATTCAAAGGCTTGGGAGTCAGAAATAGCCCTGGCCTCCCAACTCACTTGCTGTGAAGAACTTTCTTCTGTAATTAGCAAAGCCTCCCTTCTGAGGCTGACAGGACACAAATAAGCAGCCCCGAGCACAGCACCTCTGCTGCACCTCACTAGGAAGTGCAAAGTTTAAGTTCCCACGGGCTGAGGGTGTAGCTCAGTGACAGAGCGCCTACCTAGTATGCAGGTGCCCCTGCGTTCCATCCCAACGTGTGTATACTTGCACACATACACAAAAAGAGCAATCCCTGCTACCACACTCAGCATGAACACGCCTCCTCTACCTCTTCACGTTATGGGATTCTTAAAGTTTAAAGAGCTTGCTATTACAACGGAAGCCTTGGTGCCCTTGATTCCGTCCTTTCAGTGCTTGGCTTGTCAAATACATGTATGATTAAAAAAGAGAAAAGAACCTCTCTATTTACCAATCCCATGATCTTCAAGTGACTACTGGAAGGCAGAAAAAAAGATAAAAAGTAGTTGCATCTCAGGGCACTGCTATTTTAGAACTTCATAAATGTCTCTAATGTAATAATGACCTTTTTTTATTTTATTTATTTTGTATGTGTATGCATTGTCCTGTCTGCATGAGGTTTGTGCACCCGTTTGGTGCAACGCAATGCCATGGAGGTCAGAAGGGGGTGGATTCCCCTGGAAACTGCGAGTTCTCCTAGAATTGGCGTTACAGCCGTTCTCAAGCCACCATGTGGGTTCGGGGGATCGAACCCTGGGTCTCTGCAAGAGCAGTCGGCACTCTTAACCGCTAGGCCATCTCTCCAGCCCTCGTCAATAATGAATCTTTTAGAGTAAAAAATTAATCAATCTGAAGTACAGCTAGAAAAAGAAGTTAACCCTAGGGTTGAGGTAGTAAAACTCAGAAGAGAAGGCTCCTACCTCCTTATCCTGGTGATAGTACGAAAGGACTGGGAACCTTCCCTTGCTCCGAAACTTGGAGCTGCCAACAATGATCGGTTTGCTTGCTATCCGGGGCACATAAAGTTCTCTGGGGTAAGTTTCACAGATCTGTGAATACAAACAAAACATAACTACTCATCCAAGTTCAGAAACCATGAGGTTAACAATCACCTTTAAGAAGCTTTAAACTGGCTGGACATGGTGGTGCACACCTTTTAATTCCAGCACTCGGGAGGCAGAGCGAGGTGGATCTCTATGAGTTCAAGGCCAGCCTGGTGTACAGAATGAGCTCCAGGCCAGCTGGGGCTATAGGTAGACCCTGTCTCAAAAAGACGGGGAAAAAAAAAAAGAAAGAAAGAAAAGAAGCTTTAAACTAACAAAGTGAAAGAACAGCACGCTACAAGACAGACAACGCGCCCATGACGGGGGCTGCCCACGGCACTTCCATCCTCCAAACTGCTGCGAGGTTGCTAAGTTACCTTGTACTCTCGGTTGGCATCAGACAGCTGCCAGTTGGAATTTGGCACTCCCATCCTTTCATACTCCTCAGTAAGGCTGATGAGCTCCCATCCATTCAGTCGCTCCGAGTCGTTTTGTTTGGGATTATAGGAAAATGCATAGAGATCTTCATATTTCGCTATAAAATAAGACATTCATTAAAATGCAATTTATAAGATAGCGAACTATAAATAAAACTAGTTTTCAGTTTTTTCCTCCATCCTTTTCTTAAGTCTTCAAAGAGGTAGCTGACACATGAACCTGCCTGAATTTAAAATTTTCTATGTTCTATAAAGCCAATGATTGTTATCTAATGACATATGTTGGACCTGAGATTAACGTGCTAACAAAAACAAACAATACAGTTAGACGTATATGATGAATCTTCTATTCCATTATTTCCCTTTTACTTGAAGATTAAAATTTTAAAACACAAATAGACACTTCCTACTCACTTTTCCCCAAATGAGATATAAAACAAAGTACTAAAGTATAAGCTAGAAATGGGCAGGCATAGTACTACATACCTACATAGTACTACATAGTACTATATACCTACTACGCCAGCACTCAGCCATAAGACCAAGGTAGGAGGATTCCATTAGAGACGAGCCTGGGCTACAAGGGGAGATTGTATCACAGAAAGAAAGAGAGGGAGGGTGTGATCAATAGCATAGATAAGAACATGATGATCGACAGACCCCCTTTCTAGGCCAAGAAAACTGGGAAAGATGGCGCAGAGCTCAGGACAGTGCCCCAGAAGCATCTCTGCTACACACTCTGGCTTACCTTGGGACAGTGGAACAGGCTCTATGTGCAGAGAAGGCACACAGGCCACTCAATGCGGGCCTCTAAGCTGCTCAACTGAAATCTAGACCAACTTGTGATCTGAGTCATACAGGGGAAGGCAGACTTCAGAGCCCAGTCCTAAGCATGGTAAGGGGAAGGCAGACTTCAGAGCCCAGGCAGAAGCAGTGATAAGGGGAAGACAGACTTCAGAGACCCAGGCCAACTATTTATGGAAGGGATTCAAAGGCCAGAAGTTTGGTAAAGGGGAAGGCAGACTTAACACAGTGGTAAGGGGAAGGCAGACTTCAGAGCCCAGGCCTAAGCAGTGGTAAGGGGAAGGCAGACTTCAGAGCCCAGGCCTAAGCAGTGGTAAGGGGAAGGCAGACTTCAGAGCCCAGGCAGCAGCAGTGGTAAGGGGAAGGCAGACTTCAGTAGGGCTAAGCATGAAGGGAAAGGCAGAGTTCGAGAGCCCAGGCCTAAGCAGTGGTAAGGGGGAAGGCAGACTTCAGAGCCCAGGCCTAGGCAGTGTAAGGGGAAGGCAGACTTCGAGCCCAGGACCTAAGCATGGTAAGGGGAAGGCAGACTTCAAGCCCAGGCAGCAGCAGTGAGTAAGGAGGAAGGCAGACTTCAGAGCCCAGGCCTCAGCAGTGGTAAGGTTGGGAGGCCGACTTCAGAGCCCGAGGCCTGGGCATGGTAGTGGTAAGGGGGAAGGCATGACTTCAGAGCCCAGGCACTAGGCAGTGGTAAGGGGAAGGCAGACTGGCCGCCTAGCAGTGGTAAGGGGAAGGCAGACTTCAGAGCCCAGGCCTAAGCAGTGGTAAGGGGAAGGCAGACTTCAGAGCCCAGGCCTAAGCAGTGGTAAGGGGAAGGCAGACTTCAGAGCCCAGGCCTAAGCAGTGGTAAGGGGAAGGCAGACTTCAGAGCCCAGGCCTAGCAGTGGTAAGGGGAAGGCAGACTTCAGAGCCCAGGCCTAAGCAGTGGTAAGGGGGAAGGCAGACTTCAGAGCCCAGGCTAGCATGGGGGAGATTCAGTGGTAGAGGCGATGAGAGGCGCATGAGGAACAGAATCGTCAGCTGCAGTGTAAGGGGAAGGCAGACTTCAGTGGTAAGGGGAAGCAGACAGAGCTAGCCTACAGTGGTAAGGGGAAGGCAGACTTCAGTGGTAAGGGGAAGGCAGACTTCAGTGGTAAGGGGAAGGCAGACTCCGGTAAGCAGTGGTAAGGGGGAAGGCAGACTTCAGAGCCCAGGCCTAGCAGTGGGTAAGGGGAAGGCAGACTTCAGAGCCCAGGCCTAAGCAGTGGTAAGGGGAAGGCAGACTTCAGAGCCCAGGCCTAGCAGCAGTGGTAAGGGGAAGGCAGACTTCAGAGCCCAGGCCTAAGCAGTGGTAAGGGGAAGGCAGACTTCGAGCCCACCAAGCGTGGTAAGGGGAAGGCAGACTTCAGAGCCCAGGCCTAAGCAGTGGTAAGGGGAAGGCAGACTTCAGAGCCCAGGCCTAGGCAGTGGTAAGGGGAAGGCAGACTTCAGTGGTAAGGGGAAGGCAGACTTCAGGCCAGGCTACGTGATAAGGGGAAGGCAGACTTCGGAGCCCAGGCCAAGCAGTGGTAAGGGAAGGCAGACTTCAGAGCCCAGGCAAAGCAGTGGTAAGGGGAAGGCAGACTTCAGAGCCCTAGCATGGTAAGGGGAAGGCAGACTCGGCCCTAAGCAGTGGTAAGGGGAAGGCAGACTTCATGGAGGGAGGCCTAGACTCAGTGGTAAGGAAGGCAGAAGAGCAGATCATCCGGCTGCTGAATGTGGTAAGGGGAAGGCAGATCTTGCAGCAAGCCGTGGTTAAGGGGAAGGCAGGACTTCAGAGCCAGGCAGAAGCAGTGATAAAGGGAAGGCAAGACCTCAGAGCCAGGCTCAAGCAGTGTAAGGGGAAGGCAGACTTCAGAGGCCAGGCCTAAGCACGTGGTAAGGGGAGGCAAGATTCAGAGGCCCAGGCCAGGCAGTGGTAAGTGGAAGGCAGACTTCAGGAGCCAGGCCTTAAGAGAGTAGTGGCGTAAGGGGAAGGAAGAATCAGAGCCAGGCCTGAGGCCAGAGTGGTAAGGGGAAGGCAGACTTCGGAGCCCAGGCCTAAGCAGTGGTAAGGGGGAAGGCAGACTTCAGAGCCCAGGCCTAAGCAGTGGTAAGGGGGAAGGGGCATGTGGACTTCAGTCGTTTTTGCGTAAGGGGAAGGGCCGGCAGACAGAACTTCAGAGGCCAGGCCTGAGCCGTGGAAGGGGGAAGGCAGACAGCAGGACTTCAGACCCAGGCCTAGGCTAGATTGGTAAGGAGAGGCAGATTACAGTGCGTAATGGGAAGGCAGAATTCAGAGCCAGGACTAGCATGGTAGGGAAGTAGTATCTTCAGAAAGCCCAGGCCTAGCAGTGGTAAGGGGAAGGCAGACTTCAGAGCCCAGGCCTAAGCAGTGGTAAGGGGGAAGGCAGACTTCAGAGCCCAGACCTAAGCAGTGGTAAGGGGAAGGCAGACTTCATAGCCCAGGCAGCAGCAGTGGTAAGGGGAAGGCAGACTTCAGTGGTAAGGGGAAGGCAGACTTCAGTGGTAAGGGGAAGGCAGACTTCAGAGCCCAGGCCTAAGCAGTGGTAAGGGGAAGGCAGACTTCAGAGCCCAGGCCTAAGCGTGGTAAGGGGAAGGCAGACTTCAGAGCCCAGGCCTAAGCAGTGGTAAGGGGAAGGCAGACTTCAGAGCCCAGACCTAAGCATGGTAAGGGGAAGGCAGACTTCCGAGCCCATGGGCCTAGGCAGGGTAAGGGGGAAGCCGGCCTCAGAGGGCCCCAGGTAAGCCCAGTGGTAGGGAAGGTCAGACTTCAAGAGCCCAGGTCCTAGGCAGTAGAAGGGGGAAGTGCAGATCAGAGCCCCAGGCCTAACTCAGCTTGGTAATGGAAGCAGACTTCAGGAGCCCAGCCTAAGGCAGTGGTACGGGAAGGCAGGACTTTCAGAGCCCAGGCCTCAGCCGTGTTAAGGGGAGCAGACTTCAGAGCCCAGGCCTAGGCAGTGGTAAGGGGAAGGCAGACTTCAGAGCCCAGGCCTAAGCAGTGGTAAGGGGAAGGCAGACTTCAGAGCCCAGGCCTAGGCAGTGGTAAGGGGAAGGCACGACTTCAGACTGGCCTGGCAGTGTAGGGAGAGCAGGACTTGAGAGCAGTGGTAAGGGGAAGGCAGACTAAGCCACCCTCTAGTGGTAAGGGAAAGGCAGATTCAGAGCCCAGGCCAAGCAGTGGTAAGAGGAAGGCAGACTTCAGAGCCCAGACCTAAGCGTGGTAAGGGGAAGGCAGACTTTCACCCCACCAGCAGTCGAAGGACGGCAAGCGTCAGACAGGCCTAGTTGATAAGGGAAGGCAATCTTCAGAGCCCAGGCCTAGAGCAAGTGGTAAGGGGAAGGGCAGACTTCAGCGCCCACTCCTAAGCATGGTAAGGTAAGGCAGGCCAGAGCCAGGCAGAAGCTGATAGTCAAGACAGGCCTCAGGCCTACGGCTGAAGCAGTGGTCGTAATCTGGAAGCGCACAAGACTTCAGCCCAGGCAGAACGCAGTGATTAAGGGGAAGGCAGAGTTTCATGAGCTCAGGCCTACGCATGTGGTAAGGGGAAGGCGATTCAGAGCCCAGACCTAAGCATGTGTAAGGGGAAGCAGACTTCATAGCCCAGGCAGCAGCAGTGGTTAGGTGTCAGTTTCGGACTTATCTCTCTCCAGCCTATAGCTAACATCTGCAGTCTACATCTACATCATCTACATCTATATCTCCTAGAACAAGATTCACCATCATATTTTCCACCTTAAGTGAATTTTTAATACCTCTGCTATTAGAGGGTATTGACCTTCCTTAAAAAAATTTTTTTTGTGCGTGTGTTTTTGAGTCTCCTTGTACCACAGTGCGGCCTGACCTTGCTAGTGCTAGACCAGGCTGGAGCCTCTGACTCCCAAGCCCTGGGATTAAAGGTGTGTGTGTGCCACCATACCCAGCCTGACCGTCCTTAAAATTTTAGTATCATCTTCCATTTGTTTCCTTAGTAGTGGAAACCCACGACGACCCAAGTCCAATCCCCACCACCCAAGTAAAAGCTGGGCCTGGAGACACCTGCTTGTGATCCTAGTGCTGGAGAGCAGTCAGAGACAGCTGGCTCCTGGGCTGGCCAGTCAGCCTAGCTTTAGCTGCAAAAGTAGTGGACTCCTGAGTAACAACACAACACACACACAACACACACTCTGCACATACATACACACAATGTGCTGCTTGCTCATCAACAGAGTTCTAAAGTATTAATTTAAATCTAAGATTACTTCAGTCCAAACTATAAATGCTTACTTTTCCTCACATTACCACTACTACTACTTCTTTTTTTTTTGACAGGGGTCTTCCCCATACCCCCCGCTGGCCTGGAATCTCACCTAGTTGACCATCGCTGGCCTGAACTCACAGAGATCTGCCATGCCTCTGCCTCCGATGACTGAGTTAAAGGCATGTGCCACATGCCCAGCTCAAGATGGTTTCTTAGCTGCCATGGTGCTGGGAATTCGGAACCCAGGTCCCTCTGCAAGAGCCATTCGGGCTCTTAACAATGCTGAGGAATCTTTCCAGCCCCACATTACCTCTCCTTTAGACACCAGTCTTACAGCTCAGATCAGTAATTTCTAAGAATTTCTAGATCACTGTGGGATAAACAGCAAGTTTAGAGTATACAAGAACCCAATTATAATTTAAAGTACAGCCAGTGGTGGTGGTGGTGGCACTCACCAGTAGGATTTGCTGAAGGAGGCAGAGGCAGGAGGATCTGGAGTTCGAGGCCAAGCCTGGCATTTCTTTATAAAAAAAAAGTAATAAATAAAATAAATAATTAAGTAAAAATAAAACGTAATTGAGAATTTGTGGGCCAGAATGGCCATTCCACGAGCACGCAAGCTTCGGTTGTCCCAGAACAATACCTTGCTTTGACAGCTGCAGCAGGGAGTTGTAAAGATCATGGCAATCTCTCTCCCTGGGAACAATGAAGTGTACAATCCTGAAGTTCTTGCACTGAATCACGAGTGGGCATCCAGACGTTGTCAGAGCCAATTTCTCCACTGAGGCAATATGGTGGTGCAGTATCTAGAGCAGAAACAAATCCTCAGTCACCATACACTAGTATAGTGTGTGTCTTCCAGAGAGCACTCCTCAAATAGTCTCAAATGTTAATGTGCCTATCCAATAGACATTGAATGACAAAATGCCTGTCCAGGAACATGACATCATATCTGATAGCAGTCTCCATGTCAGTAATGTGCCAAGGAGTCAGGTACACAGCTGGGAGAACACTTGCCTAGCATACAAAGCCCTGGGCTCCTTTCTGAGCACCACAAAAACTATTTAATGCATTACTGCTTACCTACGTACACAACTAAAAAATGAATATATCTTTGTGGCTGGAGAGATGGCTGTGGTTAAGAGCGCCGATGCTCTAGCAGAGGAGCAGAGTTCGATTCCCAGCACCCCATGAGTGGCTAACAACAACCGTCTTTAACTCCAGTTCCAGGGGAATCTACGACCCCCTTCTTCTGATCTCTCCAGGCATTGCATTGACACGGGGGGTGCACAAACCTACCATGCAGACAGTTACATTTCATTCACATAAAAATAAATAAATAATTAATGAATCATCTTTACATTTTTAAAATTAAAATTTAAATAAAAAACATTAACAAACAGAGGGAATGACTAAGATCAAGAGAACAAATGACACCAAATGCTGGAGAGCACGTGGGGAGAGGAGAACGCTCACTTGCTGCTGGTGGACCTGCGAGCCCGTGCAACCCCTATGGGAAAAAGTGTGGAGATCTATTAAAAAGACTAAAAATGAATCCGACTTTTGACCCAATTATACTACTCCTTGGCCTATACCCAAAGGATTCATTGCAGAGATACTTGTACATCAATGTTTGTGGCTGCAGTTTTCACAATAGGGAAGAGATAGAAGCAACCTAAGTGTCCCTCGACTGAGGAGTGGCTAATGAAAATGGCCGTCTATACAGAGTTCTAGTTTCATCTGTAAAAAAGACGAAATTGCGGGACTGGATTTGGGATGGCCTAGTGGTTAAGGCGCCGACTGCTCTTACTGAGGAACCAGGTTGTTGGGTTCGATCCCCAGCACCACATGGCGGCCGAGAAACGAGAACCGCCGAAAAAATCCAACTTCATGGGCGAACTCCCAGCTTCCAGGGGAATCCGACACCATCTTCTGACCTCCGCGGCATTGCACGATCATCTGGGGGCAACCAGGACCTGCATGTAAGACAGTACATTCATACCACATACAGATAATAAAAAAATAAAAATAAAAAAAAAAAAAAAAGAGAAATTCTGAAAATGTGCAGGCAAACGGATGGAACCTAGCGAGGAAATACTCAGATTTAAAGAAATGAATCGTTTCTTCCTTCATCTGTGGATCTTAGCACCGAATCATTACATGTGACTATGTATCCTGATGCAACGGCAGGAACTAGGATAATGGAAAGGAACCAGGAGGTGAAGGGAATTAGCGGCGGCCTGAGAGAGAAGAACGGCAGTAGCAGACAGGTGTTATATGGGGGAACAGATAAATGGGCGTGTTTTCAATGGAGGAGCGGAGGGAGGGGTATACAGGAAAAATTGGGCTATAAAAGGGAAAGACGGCAGAGCTTTCAGAGAAGTGGAGACCAAGCGAGGTCTGGGTTATCAAGGGAGGTAATGGGGAAAATGGGATCTCTTTAAATGGGAAGGAAAGGAGGGAGGTCGTTAGACCGAAGAAGGGAAGGAGGGCAGGGATGAAGAAAGATGGGGAGGAGGGAGGCCAGGAAATAATGCCTAGATAGGTGTAAAAAAAGGGGATCATTATTAGCCTAATAAAACTAATGGAACAATACCACATCATTAATATTCCGCATGCGTCATGCGCCATTAGCTTTGAAGGCTACCATCACAAGAAACAGGCCCATGAGATGAGACCAAATTCCTCCTTCCTTTGATTTGTTGGCAGGGTAGTCCAAGAGACTCCCCCAAATACACAGGATATTATGACAGCCCTTACGCTTCCCAGACCTTGAAGGTAAGACCCGACTGCTAAAGACATTATATGTTTCAGATACAAGACTTGGAAAATCTGGAAAAGACCTGGAGGCCTCCTCCATTAAAACTAGCTCTCATGTATCAGAAGGAGCTATGCAAGTTGCCAAAGGAGAAAAACAATCAATGGTCCAACACCAGCTTTAAGGCCTAATAATCACATCAATGACTGGCACAACATACGACACGGTTGAATGGGCCTTTATTCTTGGGGGCACTCAAATGGCTAAAATAATTGGATTTTAAAGCCCACTCAATGGGAAAAACTCATGTGTGGTACTGTAAACATAGCCAAATATACATGGTGGAAGAGGTCCCAGATCTAACGAGAAAAAAACCCAAGGCTGGGCATTATCCCTAGGCACCAAATGTAACTATTAGTAAGTACAAACTACATGTTCTTATATTTACAGTCAAGTATCCCTTCACCAGTCATCAAAGAAGGGTCTTTGTACCAAATGGAGTCTTTGTACCACATGGAGACTATTTTAGAGTACCAAACCTGGCATACATCAGGGACATTGCTTTGTGAATTGCAAGCTCTCTAAGCCAGCACAATCTAAATTGCAAAGCTCACACTAAGGCTACACAAATGGAACCATTGCATACAACCGGACCACTCGGAATTCTCACACTCTCCCTAATGACGCTCCCACATTGGCAGCAGAGGGCCAGGCAACACAAAAGGTCACAAATGGCAAGCATCGGAGACCGTAGGAGTCTGCTAGGGGAGTGTGGGTCCTTGGAAAAGTTTATGTTAAGCTTCACTCACCCCGGGCTCAGGGGACCATTGTGGAAGAGGGGATGGAAAAATTGTAACTGACAGGGGAGGAGGTGCGTGACCATGAGGAATAGATATGAACCTGCAACAATGGCGTCAGCAAGCACAAGACCCACACAAACTCAAACCAGATAAGAACCCATAAAGGAAACTGGGGCCATGTGCAGCAGACCCCAACCTGGGAATTGAACACGCGGTATCTGAAAGAGACGTTGGTGATATCCAAACACTAGGCCATTCTCTCAGCCCCCAACACTTGCCTCTTTTTTTTTTTTTTTCTTTTCTTGGTATTTTCGAGACAGGGTCTCCCTGTAGCCTACTGCTGTCCTGGAAACTTCTATGTAGACCAGGCCGGGCCTGCACACTCACCTCGGAAAGTGCGTGCGCCACAGCCAGTCGTGGATCTTTTCTTAACGTGGAGGGGACTCCTGGATAGGCTGAGTCAAGTAGAGCTCCGAGTGAACCTGCATGAGAAGACATCTTAGGGATAGTACCTTGACACAACAGGCTTTAAGACAAATGACAGAGTGGATGAATTCCAGTGTGTGTGTGTGTGTGGGGGGTTGTGGCAGGGTCCCAATGAGGAATGTTTTATAAAGGTGATTAAGATTGAGATGTTCTGTGTGAAATACACAAAAATTCAATTTAAAAAATTACATATATATATGAACACACAAAAGATGAGCTATATAGTGGGAAAAGCCAACGATGACACAAATGTCTGACAAAAAATTACAACCCAGAACTCTCACAAAATCAAGAAGACAGGGCTGGGGATACAGCCAGGGGTGGAGCACCTGCCTAGCACAGACCAAGCCCGAGGTTCTTTCCTTAGAACCACAGAAAATAGAAATAGCCATGCGTGGTGGAGCACACTTTTAATCCTAACACTCGGGAGGCAGAGGCAAGCAGATCTTTGTGAGTTCAAGGCCAGCCTGGTCTACAAAGTGAGTTCCAAGACAGCTGAGGCTACAGGGGGAACCTGTCTCAAAATAAATAAATAAATAAATAAATAAATAAATAAATAAATAAATAGGAAAGACAATCCAACTAAAATGTAAAGGAAACCCTACAGCCACAGCATCTGAAAGGATGACCTCTTTGCAATCAGCACATCTGAAGTAGACAGGCAGACATCTACAGTCAACAATGTCAGTGCTGCTGAGAAGTAGAAGGTGTAACTCTCCTCTGACAAAGGTATACTGGAATACCATTTTGAAGAGATAATATATCCAAATATGTTTATCTAATACCTAGCAGTGTCTTCTTAGTCCCAGGAAAATAACCAAGAGACACTCTGGCACATACATGGAAAGAACTGCATACATGGTGTTTGCAGAGTTGACCCTTCAGTATCACAGAGCTTAGTGTCATCAACCAGTCAAAAACCTAAGCATAACTTGTGACGTCCCCCAAACTTCACTGCTAACAGCCTGCTAGTGACTAGCAGCATTACCAGTAACATAAACCAAGAACATGAAGTTTGTGTCATGCACTGGATATTGAGGGCCTGGGGGATCCCTTTTGGCTGCACTATGCAATTTCCTGGACAAACAGGACCTGCTCACGATCAGATGACCAGCATCCTTCAGCATCTGAAGCAGATTCTTGAGACACTTGCACTCACTGAGACAGTAACAGAAACGGCCACAAAGCTGTTATCATGGAAGCACAGTATGAAGTATGTTTATTTTATACAGTTGTAATTACATTGCATGTTGATATTGGTTTGCATTTCTCTCAACTACAAATGGTGATAAATTTAAAATTTGTGTAATGGATTTGTATTTTATGGGAAATGCCAAAATGACCATTATTACCTACATATATTCTAAGCATCCATGCCATTTCACATTTTCTTAATTTGTTCACTATTTCTATACTACATGATTTATCTTTTTTTTTTTCCTTCAAGTTGTAATCTCAAAGGGGGGGAGGCCTGGAGCAGTTGAGAACACACACTATTCTTGTAGAGGACCCATGTTCCGTCTGCAGCAACCACGTCCGGCAGCTCACAACCACCTGTAACTCCAGGTCTTAGAAGATCCAATGCCGTCTTCTGAACTCCATGGGCACTCGAATGTACACATGTACACACACACACACACACACACACACGTGTACATGTAAATAAAAATAAATCTTAAAAACAAAAAAGAAAAACATTAGAATATAAGTTGACCCACACGGCTCAAAACTAACATGTTGTACTGAAGGATCTACAGCACAAAATGCTCTAAGTACACTGCAATGTTTATACTAAGAAAAACTCATGGGGCTGGAGAGATGGTCTATTGGTTAAGAGTGCTGACTGCTCTTGCAGAGGACCTAGGTTCGATCCCCAGCACCCACATGGCGGCTGAGAACCATCCATAACTCCAATTCCAGGAGAACTCCAGTTCCAGGGGAATCAGACACCCTATTCTGACCTCTGAGGCATTGCTCGACATGGGTGCACAAACCTACATGCAGATAGTACATTCATACACATAAAATAAATAAAAATTAAAAAAAAAAGAAAAACTCATATCCCCTAACTGAAATACAACATTAAAATGCTACAGACTACATCACGTAATCCATCTGATTTGTTAGTATGCACATACTCTACTTAGGCTTTTTTAAAACTAAAAGGAACAGAGAGGTATTTGTAGGTATTTACAAATTAACAGAGATAAGTGAGGTTAGTATTCTACAGAATTCCATACTATAAATGATGTCACTGACTCAGAAGGCACATAGGGTCACCTGGAAACAGTTTTGGTTAGTCTGTGAGCAGCACAGGCCTGCAGTCCCAGCACTCAACAGAGGATGCCAAGTTCAAGGCCAGCCTGGGCTATGTAGTGAGACCCTGTCTCAAAAAAAAAAAAAAAGGAAGA
>VZQC01009601.1:39160-130237 GCA_009823505.1 Rhizomys pruinosus | reverse complement strand
AAAGGGAAAGGGGTAAGGGGAATTGGCGAAGGGGAGCGAGCTAGAGGGAACAGGGAAAGGAAAGAAAGCAAAGGGCGGAAGCCGGGAAGGGCGTAATGGTGAGAATAAGCGTGGGAAAGGGGGAAAGGGAAAGAGAAAAAAGAAAAAAAAAAAAAAAAAAAAAGGAAGGGAAAGGGGAAAGGGAGAAAGAAGAAAAAAAAAAAAAAAAAAAAAAAAAAAAAAAAAGAGAAGAAGAAAGAAAGAAGGCTTAAAACATTAAATTAACAAAAGCATTTTACAAAGAGCGTTCCTCATGGGGTCTGGACGCAGATTGTGGACCCTACGCCGGTTAAGTTAGCACCGATCTTCCGCTCTTACAGAGGACCCGGGTAAGATCGATTCCCCAGCATTAATCCACATTGGTGGGCCGAGAGCCCGTCCGAAACTCCGACTTCCAGTGAGAACTCCTTAGGTGTACCAGGGGAATCCGACACCCTCTTCTGACCCTCCACGGCCATTGCACGACTAGGGTGCACAAATTTGCATGCAGACAGTACACTTTCATACACATATTGGAAATAAATAAATTAATAAAGGCATGTGCCACCAAAATTAAAAAAAAAAAAAAAAAAAAAAAAAGAGTTCCATGGCCAGCCAGCCTCACGGAAAGGCCCAGCTTCCAGTTCATCAAGAGACCCTGTTTCAAAGCAAACAGGACCAAATAGGATGATATACCTAGTACTGAATTTGGGGTTAGAAATGTATTAACTAGCATTCAACTAAAATACTAATCTTTAGTTAGCAGACCATAAAACAAACAATAACTCTAACCAATACAAAAGCAATATGAAAATATTGTTTATAAAAAAAAGATTAAAAAAAAAAATTGAGAAGAAAACCATTTTAATTATTATTTGAATTATTTACTAAATTAGTACCAATTTAATAATTAGATTAAAACTAAACACCCTGAGCCGGGCGTGGTGGCACACGCCTTTAATCCTATTACTTGAGAGGCAGACGCTAGTGGATCTTTGTGAGTTCAGGGCCAGCCTGGTCTACAGAGTGAATTCCAGGACAGCTGGGGCTACAGGGAGACCCTGTCTCAAAGACAAAAAAAATAAAAACAAACAAAAAACCCAACTAAACACCCTGGAGAAAGTATACAGTCTTTGGAATTACATAGTTTAAGTCCTAACTACTGCACATAGTTAACCTGGTAGCTCATTCAAATTCACCAAGCCAAATTCTTTCTAACCTACAAGGATTCTGAAACACAGGCAGGGTTATTTTTAAAATAAATAATTGTCGCTGGGCATGGTGGCACACACCTCCAGGACTCCGGAGGCAGAGGCAAGCAGATCTCTGTGACTTTTGAGGTTAGCCTGATCTGCATAGTGAGTTCCAGGCAGGCTGGGGCTACAGGGAGACCCTGTCTCAGTGACTGTTCTAGTTTCACTTCATTTCTCCCCAACAAACAGCAACTCGGGGAGAAAGGCTTTGTTCTGCTTACAGCTCCAGGTTACAGCCCATCTTCCTGGGGAAGTCACAAAACAAGAGCTTGAGATAGCTTGCAGTCCCACGTCAGAGCAGACAGAATTAAACACATGCTTGAGTCTGCTAACTTCCTCTACTCTGACAGCTCAGGGCTACCCATAACAGTGCTGCCACTCTCAGGAAAGGTCTTCTCATCTCGGTTAGCCCAGTTAAGAAAAAACTCTTACAAGCATGCTCACAGGCCAGCTGGATCTGGGAAATCCCTCAATAAGGTTCCCTTTCCAAGTGATTCTACATAGTCTCAAGCTGACAAAAGTAGCCATCACAAAGCTAATGTCTAATAAATTAACACTGTGAAATTATGACAATATTACATAATCAGGTGTTGATGTGGTTGTTCAACAGAAGGTAACTGTTACTTTTCAAAAATAGTCTTTTAAACAGTATGAAAAAAAATTACTGAACAGTCATACAGTATTACAGTCCATTTTTTAAAGTTTATTGGGGCTGGAGAGATGGCCTAGCGGTTAAGAGCGCCAACTGCTCTTGCAGAGGACCCGGGTTCGATCCCCAGCACCCACATGGCGGCTGAGAACCGTCTGTAACTCCAGTTCCAGGGGTATCCGACGCCTTCTTCTGACCTCCGCGGCATTGCATGACACGGTTGCACAAACCTGCATGCAGACAGTACATTCATACACATAGGAAAATAAATTATTATTTTTTAAAAAGTTTATTACATATATTTATTGTGTGTGTGTGTGTGTGTGTGTGTGTGTGTGTGTGTGTGGTATGAGACAGAGAAACAGAGACATAGAACCACACCATGTGGAGAACCAACTTGGTGACTGGATTTGTCGGCAAGAGCACTGGGTCAACTTTTCATCTCACTGACTCAACTACACAGAGTTCAAAGCAGCAGAGGCAGGTGAGTCTTTGTGAGATGGAGGCCAGCTTGGTCTACTAGTCGGTTCTCTGGCCAACCTGGGTTATAGAGACCCTGTCTTTAAAAGCCACACGCACACAAGAGGTAATTTTTACTACGTATAGTATTAAAAATGGCAAATCCCAACTAAAAATATATGTGCAACCGAAAAGTTAAGTCAGCTTGCTCGTAAGTGAACTGTGGCGTTCAGACTGGGGCAGCTGGCTTTTTCCTGCACACGCCCTGGACGAGGACAGAGAGATGCTCTTCACATCTGGTCTCATTTCTTTTTCTTCTCCCTCCCGACACTGAAGTTTGCCTGACAGGCTGTTTTGGCAAAATTCCATTGTCATTTCCATCCGTTTTTACTACGGATGGGATCTGAGAGCCCAGTTAGGGAAAGTTAGGGACCTTCCGAAACCTGGCACAGACGCAGGGCCGTGCCCAGGGTGGAAGCACAGAAAACGCGGGCGGAGCGGCCGGGGACCAGACACCGAGAATCGGCACCGCCCGGAAGTGCTGCTGTGGGGACCGCGAACGGGGGCGCAGGCGGCAGAGAGTCCCCCAAAGTAAAGCAGCCCCGACTCTGTCCCAGGAAGTGTGCAGCCACCCATGTCCGCCGACTCCCCGCACCCCGCTCTCCAGGCGCCGCGCCCATCCGCACGCCATACCGCCTGCCCGAGACGCAGAACCCGCGGCCGGCTACCTTGGTGGTGCGGATGTGCTCCATCTCAGGAGACCCGCCAGCCCGCGGATGGCCTCAGGAGCGCAGCATCCGTACTACGCCGGGCAGAGACAGCTGCCGCAGGAACTACCTCCACCCGCTAACGCCAGTCCCCAGCGGCGGCCACTGCGCAAGCGCGCCTTCGAGTGCGTCTCCTAGAAACGCGGCCGAACCCCAGTCACCGAGGGGAGCGAGGATGCAGATAGAGCGTCACCCACCGCTGACTCCACAGCGCCGTCGCTGGTGGAGGACTGAGATCGCCAAGGCCGCCCAGCTATCCTAGGAGGGTCAGCAGGACAAGGAGCAGCAGAGCTGGACTCTGGGGGGTCTGAAGTCATTCGTTCTGTGATGATAGATCCTTACCAAAGGGACCTTGCTGGTGAGGGTGAGACTGGATGTCTACGAAGTCCTTTACAATGCCAGTCAGTGTACATCGAAGTTAGAAACTTCTGCAACAAAGGAGGAGGGCCCCTGTCTCAATTGTAAAGAACTATTAAAATCCATTGATTATTTCTGCCGATTCCTTAAGTTCTTATTGTAAGAGTTCCTGATGTTTCTTGTCCCCTAAGTAAGGAAAGATGTTGGTGGATGGGTACTTTGACTTCCCAACAGCTCTTACTTTTGCCCTTGCTGCCCTAGCCTCTTTACACAAAAGGCCTGTCAATTAAGCCAACGCTTCTTAAACTGTGCATTGCAACCCCATGGAGTCCTTTAATTGGCCATAGCATGGTGGCACGCGCCTTTAATTCCAGCACTCAGGGAAGCAGAGGCAGGTGGATCTCACAGGTCAGCCTGGTCTACACAGCGAATTCCAAACCAGTTGGGGCTACAGGGAGACCCTGTCTCAAAAAAAAAAAAAAATCAAATGCACAATTAATCTAATGAATCCCACCTGGTTTTGGGATTACCTATCCATATTGTGTCACTGGACTTCATTGTAGCCTGATCTCAACATACAACTGTGCACTTTGCACTGTGCATGCCCATAAACGCTGGTGCGCCTGCTCAGCTCAGACTGGGACCTGCATGCTATGAATTTCACTGTTTTTACAACACATACAACGTTTACTACGCTTATGGAAACATGAAACATAATGAGTTAATTATAGAAAGCAAATTTTTATATTTTCCTGATGTAATTCCTTAGCATGAATCTTTGGATTACATTGTGTTGGAGAAATAAGCATGTATCTATTACTGCTTTAATCATTAATAAATGATGAAGTTACATGCATAAATATTATTTTAAGTGGGGGCTGGAGAGATGTTTGCTCTTCCAGAGGACCTGGGTTCTATTCTCAGTACTCACATGGAAGCTAACAACTATCCATAACTTCAGTTCCAAGGGATCTGACACCCTCTTGGCTGACCCTCCAATGACACTGAACAACACAGGTGCACTTACATATATGCAGGCAATACACTCATGAACATAAAATAAAAATAATAAAATGTTGCTCAGTGTGGTGGCACACACCTTTAATCCCAACACTCAGGAGGCAGAGGCAGGTGGATCTCTGTGAGTTCAAGGCCAGCCTGGCCTGGTCTACAGAGCGAGCTCCAGGCCAGCTGGGGCTAAAGGGAGACTCTGTCTCAAAAATACCAATAATAATAATAATAATAATAATAATAATAATGTGTTTTTTAATTGTTTTTATAAAACAAACTTACAGGGCTAGAGAGATGGCTCAGAGGTTAAGAACACTGGCTGTTCTTCCAGAGGATCTGAGTTCAGTTCCCAGCACCCACATGGCAGATAACAACCATCCACAACTCCAGTTCCCAGGGATCCAATGTCCTCTTCTGGCCTTTGAAGGCTTTGAATGACATGGGTGCACTTAGACACATGCAGGCCAAACACTCATGCACATAAATCAAATATTTTTTTAAACTTACCATTTGTCAATAAATGTTTGATTCATATATCTATTTTATATACCAAAACCAGCTTTTAAAAAGCAAGAAAAATGGCTTGATTTTTAACTTCTTCTGTGGCACCCTGCCTCCAACTCCCGAGTTCCCAAAGGAAAGACTAATGAGTTTACTTAGGCTTTCTCAGAGACTGAATGGGTGAGGGGTCACTTACAGGGTTGTTGGTGCCTCCCTCCCTCATGCTCATCCTGGGGACCCAACTGAGACCCCTGTGACCTCCACACAAGATGGTGATGGTGGGAGAGAACTGTCCCCTAGCATTCTCTGCTTATCTGCCCATAGTCCCGCCCCCTTATCTAGCCAAGGTGAGGTGGCTGGTTGGGAGGGGTACTGGTTCCCTGGCTCTTCCTTTCGAATTTACAATCTTGGGCAGGCATTTGATATCCAAGGTCAGCCTTTCTTTTGGAAGACGCACCCCACCATCCCTTCCTCCCGCCATTACATTCTTTCTGCCTGCCTCTTTCACAAGAGTAGGGGGTGAAAAAGGTAGGACAATCTGCTTTCCATTATGGTGAGTGAGACATCGGGCTTTCAGTTCTTTTCATTATGTTTCCAAAGGACTGTTGGCTCATTTCAGAGGTATTATTTCCTAATACCTCATAGAACACAAATAGAAAGAAGCATGAACATCTAAACAAATACTGACCATTATAACAACCCAACCTATAGGCACGAAGACACATGTTTGGACAGTACCTTAGCAGGGGCATCACAGTCCTCTAACAGAACAGTCGCAGTGGCAGTTCCCCACAGGAGCCTGGAACTCCCACTGCCACTGGGGATCGACCTGGCTTACAGTAGAAGATGTGTTCTCCTCCCCTAGAAGGGGCCTTAAATCCAATTGGAACTTTGCTGGTTGTACATATACTAGATGGGCCACTCTTGCACCAGCAGGAACGTCTGGCTTGGCATGTGATAACGCAGCACATGGGGTCCATAGCAGAACTTTCAGGACCATTTTCCCCTAGCTCTCTGCAGTGTACTCTTCAGCACTATGAAGGCAAGCTGACCGGTGGCCAGGAGTTTTCAGCTTGTTCCCAGCTAGATCTCTCTTCCCCATGATCACATCACACCACATCTTCAGCAATAGGGTCTTATCATCTGCTTTCTGTGTGCAACCAACATTAGTGGCAATCGCCTTTATTGTTTTGTGGGCCTCCAGAGCCTTCTGACATAGTCAGACAATCTGACGCCAGTGTGTTAACCATCCGATATTGATTTGCTTTTCAAACACCGTATTAAAGTTCCATTTACAGTAACATGATAAGCTTGAAAGTCATTCTATTTTTAAAAACTCAATGGACAAAATAGAAAATAAAATTCTATGAAGCACCAAATAACTGACAAGATAGTGAGAACTTACATGGGGAAGAAATATGAAGGACTGTATATGCCCGCTCTGGGTCTCTGTGTTAATTGCCATCTGCTCCAAAATGAAGGTTGTCTGGGGAGGGATGGGAGCTCCACTATTAATCTATTAATATTATTCTATTAATCTATATACTAATATAGATGTAGAAGGCAGCCTGATGCTCTGTCTGTCCAGCAAGATAACAGCAGTAGGGTCTACATTCGGGTCTATGATCTCCTCATCAATTGGTTCTTGGCCACATTTACAATATCAAGTGTGAGTTATAGTTCATCAATTGGGCCTTACATCCAATTAGAAAGTGGTTGGATACCTGCATTACATTCATGCCCTGTTGGACCAGTCGAAGATCTTACCAGGTTGGTTGTTGGTGTGACTTAAAGGTTCATGGTAGGGATAAGACTATTGATGATTTTGCTCTCTCAGAAGCCTATATAGATCATTCTGGCACTAGGAATGCTACCCAGTAGGAATTTCCCAGGCTAGTGGCAATAGCTTGTTCTATTTTAAAAGTCTGTGGGACCTCCTTGACTAAGACATCCATAGTATATTTGTTTGCTTGGGCTACTGTAAATACCATATTAGAGAGGTACAATATTTACTTCTCACAGAGATAAAGGTGCCTGCAAAAGGCCTTAATTTTTTACTTATTTATGTGTATGAGTGGACTGTCTGCATGTAGGTTGGTGTACCCCTGTCGTGCAATGCCGCGGAGGTCAGAAGAGGGCATCGGATTCCCCTGGAACTGGTGTTAAAGACGGTTCTCAGCCGCCATGTGAGTGCTGTGGATCGAACCCGGGTCCTCTGCAAGAGCAGTTGACGCTCTTAACCGCTAGGCCATCTCTCCAGCCCCGAGTGTGCCAATTTTTGATGGAGAAATGAAGCCCCATGCGGAGGAGGAGCGTCCCAGAGGCCCACTGACACGGACCTTTCCCAAACCTCACGCCGTCTCGGGGCCATATTATACTGTAAGTTTCTGTCCTTTTCTTACTTTCCATTTTGCAGTTCTGGTAGACACTGGGCATCCCCGCTTCAAGGTTCTGCGCATGCTCCTCCCGGGAGGAGTGATAAGACCAGCCCTAGAACCACCCCCGGCAGGATTAACGCCCTCTGGGCCTATTACTTTAAGACAGTAGGCTGGGCGCCCGCTCCACCACATCCCGCCATGCCCTGCGCGGAGCACTGCCTCCGTCCCAGGGTTCCCTGCGCAGCGAGCGCGCTTCCGGCATGCGCACTGGCCCCCTCCTGCTCAGGAACCGCCCCTTCCGGTCAGGCCGCGCGGCTGCTGGGATTGAAGTTCCCTTCTGTCGGAGCTGTGAACTGCGATGCTGCCCAGCCCCCCTGGGCTGTGAGGCTACCACGCCGGCCCGGGCCTCTCTCCACTTGCTCGCGACACCGAGCGCCGGGCAGTCATGTCCACGGGGTTCTCCTTCGGGTCTGGGGCGCTCGGCTCCACCACCGTGGCGGCCGGCGGGACCGGCACGGGCGGCGGTTTCTCGTTTGGGAGCGGAGCGTCTAGGTAACCGCGCGTCCGCCCCGCAGCGAGCCGAGGCCGGGTGCAGGGAGGGGGGCCTGGGTTCCAGAGCCCCCGGGTGCTCGGTGCCCGCCGAGGGCAGCCGGCTGCGGGCGGGCCTGCGCCAGTCCCGGGAACCCTGTGGGCGTGGGATGAATGGCTGAAATGAGCGGCCGGGAACCGAGCACTTGGAGGAGGGTGGGTGCTGTGATCTTCGTTTCTCGAGTCTGAAGCCTGTGTGCCGAATGGGACTCAGCTCTGTTAGTTTTTGTAACTTCTGTTCGTGACAATTTGTGCAACATGCAGATTCGTTTATCGTTTAGAGTTTTGTGTTGTAATGACTCAGCACTGTCTTTGGTACAGTCTCCTAGTTTAGACGGCGATACAAATAAAACGAGGAATATCCAGATACCCATTTTAATGGAACAGTTAATTTTGGCATCGGAATCTTGACTATAAGGACGGAGTTCATAAAATCAAGAAATGTGTACTCTAATGACAGGGTAGCTACTGGAAGGTTAATAAAGAATTTGGTTTTAGAGGTAAAAGGCTGTGGATTTAATGTCCTAATAGGAGACACAGCAGGTCCAAAACGACAATACTGTCCAACTGTGCCTCCCTTAATTAAGCCAGGCTGCAGCTTGTATGCCCTATGGTGTCTGGACATAAGTTATACTGCCTCCCTTCATTTTTTTGGTTTGATTGATTGGTTTTAGGTTTGGGCTTTTTATGGTGTACCTCCCTTATTTCTTACTTTTTAGTTTTTAAGATTAGTTTTGCTGGGTATGGCGGTGCATGCCTTTAATGCCAGCAAACACAGGTGAATCTCTGATACTGAAGCCAGTTGGGGCTACAGGGAGGCCCTGTCTCACCTCCTCCCCCAACAAAAACGCAAACAAAAAATATACTCACTTTAATTATATGTATATGTGTGTCTGTGTATGGGTATATGCATGGGAGTGCAGGTGCCCAGAGGGCATCAGGTCTGCAGCTGGAGCTGTTGTGACACCTGATGTGCGTGCTGGGACCCACATTCAGGTCCTCTGCAAGAGCAATATGGCATTCTTAACCACAAGCCATCTCTCCAGCACCACTTACTGTTAGTTTATAGCCAGTAATGTCCTAAAACACTTTTCCCCCCAGTTTTAAAGGTCTCCGTTTTCTAATTTATAGCCAGTAATGTCATAAAACACTTTTTCCCCCCAGTTTTAAAGGTCTCCGTTGTCAGGCTCAGTCTGCATTCCTCTGCTGCCATGCCGCCAGGGCCTTCACAGTCATCTTTAGAGTCCATGGGAGGGAACACTCCAGGTGCATTTGCTCCTGTCTCTCAGTGTTGGTGATCCTTCTCAAGTTCTAGTTCCTTAACAAATTCCTTTGTTACCAGGACCCTCACACCCAGCTATCCTCTGCTAAGTAGCTGCAATGCTCTCTATTCAAAGTGTACATTTCTACTGCTGGAATTGTAACTCCCTTCTTTTTGGGCTCCCAATATGTGCAGAAAGCTGATTGTGGAATTGGTGATCCCTTAATGGAAGTAACTTGGAGAGCTATTCTAACTAGGACTGCAGATGTGTTATATTAGCCCGCCCCCCCCAAGAAAAGAAGCAAGTTTCTTGAGTAGGAACTTATTTTAGTTATCTTTGTACTGCATTGTATTTCTGGCATGCAGGTTTTTGTTTTCAGTGTTAGGGATTACACTTTGTATTCTCCATCTTTAAGCCATGTCCCTAGGCTGGCTGGCTGGCTGGCTCTCTCTCCCTCTCTCTCTGTCTTTCTCTCTCTGTGTCTGTCTCTTTCCATACACATACACACACATGCAGTGTGTGCGTGTGTGTGTGTGTGTGTATCATGTGTGTATACGTGTATATACATACGTATATATATCATGTGATACTGGGTTGAACCTTAGGCCTTACACATGCTGAGCAAGTACTACTCTACTGCTCAGCTATATGCCCAGGCTTCTTCTTTTTTTTTTATCTTTTTGAGACAGGGTCTCCCTGTAGCCCCCAGCTGTCCTGGAACTCGCTCTGTAGACCAGGCTGGCCTTGAACTCACAAAGATCCGCCTGCCTC
Organism: Rhizomys pruinosus; assembly: GCA_009823505.1. Lineage (NCBI taxonomy): Eukaryota > Metazoa > Chordata > Mammalia > Rodentia > Spalacidae > Rhizomys > Rhizomys pruinosus. Next base: position 120,223 of record VZQC01009601.1, on the reverse strand, counting down.
TGCCTCCTGAGTGCTAGGATTAAAGGCGTGCGCCACCACGCCTGGCCCAGGCTTCTTTTTACATTTTATTTTGTGTCAGAGTCTCATTAGGATGTCCAGGTTGGCCTTGTACTCACTGTATAGTCCAAGTAGGCCTTGACCTTGGCAGACCTCCTGCCTCGGCTGGGATCACAGATCTACACTACCTTACGAGGCATGATTGTGCTGCCCTTATGGATGGACAGAATATAAGAATATGTAAGATGAATGAGATTTTCATGTTGTGTAATCTGTTAACTTCTGTGCATGATTTTAAAGAAAATTAGTTTATGTGTATGGGTGCTTTGCCTGCACGTATGTAAGTGCCCCTGTCCAGAAGAGAGCATTGGGAGTTACAGATGGTTGTAGCCACTCTGGGTGCTGGGAACCAAACCTGGGTCTTCAGCAAGAGCAGCCAGGGCTTTTAACTGCTGAGCCATCTCTCTAGCCCTTCCTGTATAAGTTGAAGTGTCAGATTGTTGAAACTTTCTCTTACCTGTAAGCAGCAAATCTGAGTCCTGAGCCTTGAAAAGAAAACTTAAAAACTTGCAAACTTCACATTGCTTTTATTAACTGTTCTTTTTTCAAAAACTCTAAAGAGAGTTCCTGCCAATGAACACACAGTCTTTTCAGAGGGTAGTTATACTCTGTGTTTATTCATGCGTAAGCATGCTTACCTTGCCCCAGGTTTGCTTCTTTTTGGTGTCAACTCGCCATGTTCCCTATGCTGGTGACTAGGCAGCAGGGGGCAGCAATGAGGAAACCTGGGAATAGCTTTTCTGTTTGAGTGTATGATGTTTTGTTGTTTTTTTTTTTTAATTTTTTTTATTAATTTTATTTATTTCTGTATGTGTATGAATGTACTGTCTGCATGCAAGTCTGTGCACCCGTGTCGTGCAATGCCGCGGAGGTCAGAAGAGGGTCTTGGATTCCCCTGGAATTGGAGTTGTGGAATTGGAGCTTCAGACGGTTCTCAGCCGCCATGTGGGTGCTGGGGATCGAACCCGGGTCCTCTCTAAGAGCGGTCGGCGCTCTTAACCGCTAGGCCATCTCTCCAGCTCGAGTGTATGATGTTTATATGAGTAATTGTCATACAGCTGAATTTTGAAAAGTGAACTGAACTCAATTAGTTCAAGGAAAATGATCACTGATAGGCATTTACAAGTAGAGTAGATGTGAGTTACAAGTGTTCTAGGGACGAGAACCAGTAAAAGTAGAGTAGAGGTGATATAAAAGTATTCTAGGGTCCAGACAAGAACCAGTAAAAGTAGGGTAGAGGTGATATAAAAGTATTCTAGGGTCAGGGGCTGCAGAGATGGCTCAGCGGTTAAGAGCACCGACTGCTCTTGCAGAGGACCCGGGTTCTATTCCCAGCACCCACATGGCGGCTAAGAACCGTCTTTAACTCCAGTCCCAGGGGAATCCGATGCCCTCTTCTGATCTCTGCGGCATTGCACGACACGGGTGCACAAACCTACATGCAGACAGTACACTCATACACATAAAAAAATAAAATTAAAAAAAAAGTATTCTAGGGTCCAGACAAGAACCAGTAAAAGTAGAATAGATGTGTTTCGTAATTAGGATTTTCCTGAGATCTGACATCGTAATTGCTGTAGAATAGGGTTTTCTTGGGGCTGGAGAGATAGCCTAGCGGAGAGGACCCGGGTTCGATCCCCAACACCCATATGGCAGCTGAGAACCATCTGTAACTCCAATTCCAGGAGAACTCCAGCTCCAGGGGAATCCGACACCCTCTTCTGACCTCCGCGGCATTGCACGACACGGGTGCACAAACCTACATGCAGACAATACACTCATACACATAGCTAACTAAGTAAATAAATAAAAAAAAAATTAAAAAAGAAATTTTAAAAAAGAATAGGGTTTTCTTGAAGCCTGGCGCTGTTTTATTGTGTGTTTTGCTTTGTTTTTATAATACTGGATACTGAACTGAGGGTGTCACATATGCAAAGCAAGCACTATACTACTGAGCCATATTCTTACTGCCTTTTACTTTTTAAATTTTGAGACATGGTCTCAAGTTGTTTGGAATGGCCTGCTTTAGCCTCCAAATAGCTAAGATAATAGGCCTGTGCCACCAGGCCTCATTTGGTAGTTTATTCTTTAAGACTACTTTTACATTTTACTCATTTTTAAGGAGAAAAGAAACATATTTGAACTTGATTCATTTAGAAGTATTTTTGCTGGTACCTTTTAGATATTATATAAGAGAGAATAGCTGTTATAGTACTTTTTTCCTAAGTAAATATTAGCCTTAGTAAGACTTTATTTTTTATTTCTTACATAAATAAGCACCCCTTCTGTGGGGATCAATTTTGGAACGCTTGGAAGTTCTGCAACGCCAGCAACTACATCTGCCTCTTCCAGTGGTTTTGGCACCGGACTCTTTGGATCTAAGCCTACCACTGGGTTCACTCTAGGAGGAACAAGTCCAGGTAAGGAGTACTGCCTCATTTTCAGGGGTGGACAAACTACTTCTTTTCCAGTTTCCATCATGTCTTTTAGAGGTGATTGTAGAACATTAAAAATGGTAGATGCTAAGAAGGGAAGGATGCCGGAATCTGGGTGAAAGGCCTAGTCATTGGCTGTGGGTTTTTTTTTTTTTTAGTGGAAGCATTTGAAGGTCTAAGCTACTGAAAGTCTCTTTAAACATAATGAATTAAGATGACTTAAAATTTCTGTTAGATTATGTAATACAGTCTTTTTACTTAGTACAGATTGTTTAAGCCAGTTCTACCAATTGGTTTTAAAATTTGGTATTAAGGGCTGGAGAGATGGCCTAACGGTTAAGAGCGCCGACTGCTCTTGCAGAGGACCTGGGTTTGATCCCCAGCACCCACATGGCGGCTGAGAACTGTCCGTAACTCCAATTCCAGGAGAACTCCAGTTCCAGGGAAATCCAACTCCCTCTTCTGACCTCCGTGGCATTGCACGACATGCGTGCACAAACCTACATGCAGACAGTACATTCATACACATAAAATAAATAAATAAACATTTTTTAAAAAGTTCATAAAAAAACCCAACGGTGTTTCTATCATTAAAAAAAAATGGTATTAAAACTATTGTTTCAGTAGAAACATAAAAAGTGGAGTTGAAAGTTTCTGGGACTACATAAGAACAGGCAGTTATCTGTCAGGTCTTTAGACTGTTGGGGCATAGATGAGAGCTGATAGGATGCTTAAAAGCACTGTTCTCTAGGCCTCTCTTGGCTGTTGCTGGCTTGCCATCCCCACCTGGATTCACAGCACTGACCCCGTTACTCCCTCCTGGTGGGGAGAGAAAGCTCCCTGTGGTGGTTCCCCACAAGGTAGTCCTCAGGCCCTGCTCACCCCTGACAACATATAAGTAGTTTTTGATTGTTCGGGAGGAAGAAATTTCTCTGTGGCATAGCTGTCCATAAGTCGCAAGTCCTCTTGTAGAAACACAGTCGTCTGCTTTCTTTTGAGTAGCCCTAATTAAACTCATTGCTTTGCCAACCTAGACTTAGGTGGAGTAACTCCTTTTAATTTGTTCCCCTGGGGTGAATATGTGTTCATGTCTCTCTAGAAAAGAATGAGACACCAGGATGTTGTTCAAGTGACTGAGGTAACTCCACACCGAGGTACCAGAACAGACTGTTTAGAGAGGGACAGGCTAACCAGAATGTTTCTGAGGATGCTTATAATTCAGCAGTAGTTTTGAAATAGAATTAAGATTTGTAACTAAAAGAATATAAAGGAAAGAAAAAGTATCAAGCCTGTGGTTCAGCCTTTTGTTCTATGGGGAGACACATGACTTAGAGGGACATCAAGGTCCACCAGCCAGTGGGGATTCAGGTAGATATAGACTTAGACTCACAGCTGTGTGCTTTTACTTATACCTGTTTTCCATAATTAGGGGGCAGCACAGGCTACATAGTAAGGCAGTTTCTGAAAAACAAACCGATTTCAGTTAGGTTTAGACCTGTGCACCTGTAGTTGAAGTGGTGGAGGTGGAGCACCAGCATGGGACCCTGGGGTGTCACTTAAGACCTGAATGGTGGAAGGAATTCTACCGTGGAAGACTGGAAGGGACTAGGAAGAGAGCCAGGAGCTGCTGGATTGGAGGCAGAAGAGCACTGCCAGGAGCACGGATGGCAGTTTGCGTGGTCTTGGACGGGAGGGACTGCTCCTCTGTGAGCAGAGGGGTGAAGCCGTTGGAGGTAAGTCTTGGGGTGGAATCAGAATTGATTGCAGCAATTCAGTGATTGGATTTACATTTCCGTTTCTTTACCTAAAAAGCCATCTTTTCTGTATTCACCTCAGTTTTGTACCAATGTTCTTATTTTCTTTCACATCTACATATCCTGCTTCTTATGACAAAGAAAGGGATCACAAACTCTTAGGGATCAAAACCAGCATAATCTCTATGATTAAGATAAAATGAGATTTTTTTTTTTTTAAACAGGAACAGCAGCCACTACTGCATCTACCACAGGCTTCAGTTTAGGATTCAATAAACCTGCAGCGTCTGCCACGCCGTTTGCTCTGCCTGTCACTTCTACCTCAGCTGGTGGTCTCACCCTGTCATCTGCTCTGACTTCAACCCCAGCAGGTGAGGCAGGATGGGGAAAAATTGCATTTAATGGTGTATTAGTCACTTCTCTGTTGCTGTGATGAAACCACCATGACCAAGGGAACTTATAAAAGGAAGAGTTTATTTGAGCTTATGATTGAGGGTTCCAGGGAATGAGTCCATTGTGGCGGGAGGCATGGCGGCTGGGGCTGGGGCTGGAGCAGAAAGCCAAGGTTCACATCTTGCAGTGAGTATAGGAAGCCAAGACAGCTACTGGAGACCTGCAAGGCTTGTTGTTGAACTCTCTAAGCCTGCCCTCAGTGATGCACTTCCTCCAGCATAGCCACACCTTTGAAGATCTTTCAAAACATCACCGCCAACTGGGGACAAAATGTCCGAATACTTGAAGTCTATGGGGGACATTCTCATTCAGTAGTCACTTTGACTAAACATAACTACAGGGCTGGGGAGATGGCTCAGTGGGCAAAGTGCAAGGGCCCACCATGTAAAAGAGCCCATGTAAAAGCTGGGTGCAGTGCACAGACCTGTGAGTAGACCCAGCACTGGGGAGCACATCCCAGGGCTCACTGGCTAGCCAGTCTAGCCAGAACGGTGAGTTCATATAAAGTGAGAGACTCTCTGAGCAGGAGGAGGAGAGCTGTACATGAAGGTACCTGACACTGGTCCCTGGCCTCCACATTGCACAGAATGGTGAGCACACCTGGATGCCTCCTACCCCCCAAATAAATGTTTTTAAAAATTAGATAATAGCAGTGCTTTGGAGGAATTTTATTTGGATTATTTAGCAGTTTTGTCTACTTAATTACTGGCTTTTTAGAACTGGACTTAGTGGTCCACATCTGTGATCCCAGCACTTAAGATCCTCAGTTCAAGGCAAGCCTTGGCTACGTTGAAAGACTTTATCTAGAAAAACAGAAAAGTCTACATTTGGCATTAAAGTAGTAGTGGACTTTTAAAAAAAATTTTTAATATTTTATGTGTGTGAATGTTTTGCTTGTATGGATGTAAGTGCATCGTGTGCATGCCTGGGGCCTGCAGAGGCCAGAAAAGGGTGTCAGATACCCTGAAATTGGAGTTAAGGACCAGTCTTAGCTGCCATGTAGGTGGCAAACCCAAGTCCTTGCAATAGCAGCCAGGGAGCTCTCAAATGCTGCACCGTCTCTCTAGTCCTGGTAGTGACTATCTTGAAATACAGTCTCTACTTCCAGAGCAGAGGGGGAAGGAGGTTAGAAGCGGGGAGTTGGAAAGCTGTTAGTACCTACTTTTTTTTTGTGATGGGGAAGATTGAGGCTTCTTGTAAACATCCCTGGTTTAGGATTCTTTTCATTTTACAATATTATATTTATATGTATGAGTATATTGCCTGCAGTTCTATAAGTGTACCCATGTGCAAATCCCACAGAGCTCAGAAGAATAGCTTGGATCCCCTAGAACTGGACTTATGGACAGTTGTTAGCCACCATATGAGTGCTGGGAATCAAACTTGGGTCCTCTGCAAGAGCAGCCAGTGCTCATAACCACTGACTGTTGAGCCATCTCTCTAGCCCCTTTTATTTTAAAGCATAATCCCTGTCTGCAAACATTAATAGCATTGGAATAATGGCCAAAGTGTGTGTGTGTGTGTGACTGGTTTATACTTTGAAGCTACTTTTTCTCTTTATTCTTACATACTTGTGGTGTTTTCCTTAACAAGCAGTGTTTTCAAAGAGCCCATTTTGTCTTAGGATTCCATTTTTGAAAATGTACTCATATTTTTCTATGCTTAATAAGGTCTGTTGCTATTTGAAGGCTCTTATTCTCATACTTTCTCTCCACCGCTCTCTCCCCCCATTCCTCCCTCTCCCCTTCCCCTTTCCCCTCCCCTCCTCTCCCTCTCCTCCTCCCCTCCCCCTCCAGCATCCACAGGATTTACTCTAAATAATTTAGGAGCAGCAACAGCCACAACTACAACTCCATCAACAGGGCTTTCTTTAGGGGGAGCCTTAGCTGGTTTGGGAGGTTCCCTTTTCCAGACCGCAAACACAGCAACGTCAGGTAACTTGTTATGAAGAACACCTAAAAATACATTTTTATTTTATGTGTATGAGTGTTTTTGCCTGCATGTAGATGCACTCATGTGCAATGCCCGAAAAGGTCAGAAGAGGGTGTTGGATCCCTTGGAACTGGAGTTATTGATAGATCCCTGGGAACTGGAGTTATTGATAGTTGCTAGTTGTTCTGCTGGACCCCAGTCCTCTTGTAATACCAGCCAGTGTTTTTAACCACTGAACCATCTCTCCAGCCCCAGAAGAACACTTTTTCTTTTTATATTTTATTAATGTTATTTTATGTATGCAAGTGTGTTGCTTGCATGTAGGTAGGTGCATCTGTGTCATTCAGTGCCCATGGATGTCAGAAGAGGGTGTCTGATCCCTTGGAACTGGAGTTATAAGTAGTTGTTAGCTGCCATGTAGTTTCTGGGAATCAAACCCTGGTCCTCTTCAAGAGCAGCCAGTGTCTTAACTGCTGAGCCAACTCACCAGCCCCAGCATCACTTTTTTTATAATCTGTTTTTCTTGTATGAAAACTAAAATAATGTTTTTCATACACAAGTAGAAATCTTAGCTGCATTTTAGATTACATTGTTCTTTCTGTCAAAGTTGACTTATTAGGGAAGCAAGAGCCTATTTATCAAGAGTCAGAAAACTCAGAGAAACCTTTCGTTCAAATAAATGTCTATCAAGCAGTCTTGGATAAGGCATATGGCTCATTGATAAAGCACTTAATGTTTGAGGCCCTGAGTTGCATGTCTAGTACGTGGTTGCAAGAGAGTGATTTACAGCCTGACTTCACATATTATAGCATGCTAAGCCTGGGTTCTAAGTATACAAGACAGGAAAGTATATTTTTGAGTGAGAAAATTGTTCCTGTTATTTGAAGAAATTGTTTATTTCATAAAGCAGTATAATGTCAAGAGTCTCTGTTTAACAATTCAATTGGGAAAAGTTGATCTATAAATTATAGGATTAACAGAAATTACAGTAATACTTAGATTAATTTGTAATAACTACTTTGAGAATTTCTCTGGAGGCCCTGTATGAAGTACTTTACTTGGTTGTATCTGAGAGATGAAAGAATATGGCTTGAAGTTTCTACCAAAGAAGCTTTTTTAAGCCTTCTATTCACATATTAATTGGACAGGAAAAAATCCAGGTCATTGGGAAGAAAGGAAAGGAGAGGGTGGCTAACCTGTAAATATTAATGCTCAGATTTGCCTTGTCTTTCAGTTACTAATTTTTGTCATTATTGTCTAGTTTTATATTTTACTGCAAATGCCTTCCATGGGGCTAGAGAGATGGCAGTGGTTAAAAGCACTAGTTGATCTTGTGGAGGACTGGGATTCAGGTCCCAGCACCCATATGGCACCTAAAAGCCATCTAAAACTCCATTTCCAAGGAATCCAATGCTCTCTTCTGGCCTCCAAAAGCATTGGATCACATGCATGCACTTACATACATGTAGACAAAACATACACATACAATAAAGTAAGAAATGCCTTCAAATAAGCAGATTACAAGCTGGATGTGGTAGCACATGCCTTTAGCCCCAGCACCGGGAGGCAGAGGCAGGCAGATTCTCTGTAAGATCAAGGCCAGCCTGGTCTGTGTAGAGAGTTCCAGCTGGCGCTATTAGGGAGACCCTCTCTCGAAGACAAAACAAAAAAAAGGAGCAGATTATGTGATGACTGTAGCACACATTTATTTGAGGTATAAATATTTAAAGCTTCTCAGAGATTCCTACAAAAGCAAAATGGTGGAGAAGAAAAGAGGCAGAGGGTCAGTCCTGCCATTTACTAGGTATCCGAGGTTAGCTGATTTTACTGCTGTGGCAGACAGAGGTAACTTAATAAATTAAAAAACAATTTAGGAGTTAGTAGTTATTGAGGCCCACAGTTTCCAAGAATGCAGTCCATTGTAAAGGTGGAGACAGCAGCTGGAGCCCTGCCCATAGCAGCAGGAGCTTGTGTCTTTGTGGCTTATTCCCATCTCTATGGGATTGGGAAGTAGAAAGTTTTTGGCCAAAGTTACACAGGTCTTCTTGAACCTTTGACATAATACCCAGTCCTTGCTTTGTGTTTATGCTAACTTAAAAAGTGCCACTGACTTAAATTATTATAGGCTTTCATGAAGTATTTATATTTATTTAGCTCTGTTTTGTTAGTCATTGCCAGAATTTAAATTTAGTTCTCAGTTATCACAGGCTACTAACTACTGTTTTTTCTGCTTTTAAAATAGCATCTTGTCTAGATAGGTGTAACAGTGTAGGAATAGAGGTAAAAGTAGAGGTTTCAATACAAAATTATTAAAAATTTGCTTATCGACAGATTGTGTGTGTGTGTGTATGTATATATACACACAAACATATGACTAACGGTACTCCATTTGGAGCCCTTTTGCCAGTGAATGAGAAATAAATAAATGAAGTCTATTTAAAAAAAAACTTTATGTGTATGAGTGTAATGCCTGCATGTAGGTAGGTGCACCTGTGTCATGCAGCGCCACCCATGGAGGTCAGAAGAGGGCATCAGATCCCCTGGAACTGGAGTTAAGGACAGTTGTTAGCTGCCATGTGGGTGCTGGGAATCAAACCCAGGTCCTCCTCAAGAGCAGCCAGTGTTTTTAACCATTGAACTATATTTCCACCTGTTAATACAAGTTTTCGAGAACAATTTAGGATTATGCAGTTACATTTTTGGCATATTACACTCAAATCTTAGACATTCACAGCAAATTATTTTAAAAGAGTGCAATTCTGTAATGATTGGACAGTAAGATATATTTCCCTGGAAATATGCCAGCTCATGAGTTTGGTAGAAAAAGTTTTAAAATAAGTAAAAATTAAATGTGTATAATATCAAAATAACAACTACAATCTGGTCCCTTAGTCCTGAAGGATGCCATCTTCCTAAGTACATAGACCATTGAATCCAAACCAGATTATCAGTCTTTACCCAAATCATGCTCCAGATTTGTTTCGTGTTATTTTTCGTAAACCAAGTAAAAAGAAAATCTGGTCTGAAAATACAATACAATACAATACAATAAATACAATACAATACAATACGGAAAAACTCTTTAACGTTGGGGAAATTGATAATTGGTGTTTGGTTTATTGACAGGTCTTGGACAAAATGCTTTAAGCTTGTCTTTGGGAACTACAGCACCAACTTCAACTGCAGGCAATGAAGGCCTTGGTGGTATAGATTTCAGTACTTCATCAGATAAAAAGAGTAAGTAGTGTCACTGATTTTTTTTTTTTTATTTTATTTATTTCTGTATGTGTATGAATGTACTGCCTGCATGCAAGTTTGTGCACCTGTGTCGTGCAGTGAATGCCGCGGAGGTCAGAAGAGGGTGTTGGATTCCCCTGGAACTGGAGTTCTCCTGGAATTGGAGTTTCAGACAGTTCTCAGCCGCCATGTGGGTGCTGGGGATTGAACCCAGGTCCTCTGTAAGAGCAGTCGGTGCTCCTGACCGCTAGGCCATCTCTCCAGCCAGTGTCACTGATTTTTAATAGTATTGCTAGGAAACTTTCAGGTTCCTTGGAATTTCTATGTGGAAGATCATTGTTAAGGTTTCAGTAGTATAGTACTTTAAGTTTGTTTGCATTATCATCAATATTTCACAGATTTTGTGTGTTATGCATGTAAGGATTGACTTTTAAAATGTAAATAGCTGAACCAGGTGTGGTGGTGCACGCCTTTAATCCTAGCACTCGGGAGGCAGAGGCAGGCGAATCTTTGTGAGTTCAAGGCCAGCCTGGTCTACAGAGTGAGTTCCAGGACAGCTGGGGCTACAGGGAGACCCTGTCTCCAAAAGACCAAAAAAAAAAAAAGGAAATAGATGAACTTGGTATATGCATGTGTCTCAGGTAGCTACATAAATGTGTATATTATTCCTATGTATTTTTTATTTTTATTATTATTTTTTATGTGTGTGAGTATACTGTCTGTATGTAGGTTGGTGCACCCATGTCGTGCAGTGCCACAGAGGTCAGAAGAAGGCGTTGGCTTCCCCTGGAACTAGAGTTAAAGACGGTTCTTAGCCGCCAAGTGGGTGCTGGGAATCGAACCCGGGTCCTCTGCAAGAGCAGTCGGCACTCTTAACCACTGAGCCATCTCTCCAGCCCCTCCTATGTATTTTTTAGTTGGAATCATGATCCATATACTTTCTGTTCTTACTCAGGTAACATTGGGAGTGTCAGTCAGTGTCAGAAATTTATGTTTATTTTTGCTCTAGAGAAGAGTAACAGAGGTATAAAGTTTATTTCCCTTCTCCTTTCCCATATCTGCATTATCCTGCTCTTAGCTAGTGTTGAGCAAATATTGCGCCTAGAAGATGTACTCATGATCACATACAGAAGATGTACCCATGATCACACATAGAAGATGTACTCATGATCACATAGAAGATGTACTCATGATCACATAGAAGATGTACTCATGATCACATAGAAGATGTACTCATGATCACATAGAAGATGTACTCATGATCACATAGAACATGTACTCATGATCACACATAGAAGATTACTCATGATCACACATAGAAGAGGTACTCATGATCACATAGATGTTCCCATTATCACACATAGAAGATGTACTCATGATCACACACAGAAGATGTACCCATGATCACACGTAGATGTACCCATGATCACACATAGAAGATGTACTCATGATCACACATAGAAGATGTACTCATGATCACACACAGAGGATGTAGTCATGATCACACATAGAGGATGTACTCATGTCACACAGAAGATGTACTCATGATCACACACGGATGTACTCATGATCACACATAGAGGATGTACTCATGATCACACATAGAAGATGTACTCATGTCACCCACAGATGTACTCATGATCACACATAGAGGATGTACTCATGATCACACATAGAGGATGTACTCATGATCACACATAGAGGATGTACTCATGATCACACATAGAAGATGTACTCATGTCACACACAGAAGATGTACTCATGATCACACATAGAAGATGTACTCATGTCACACACAGAAGATGTACTCATGTCACACACAGAAGATGTACTCATGTCACACACAGAAGATGTACTCATGATCACACACAGATGTACTCATGATCACACATAGAGGATGTACTCATGTCACACACAGAAGATGTACTCATGATCACACACAGATGTACTCATGATCACACATAGAGGATGTACTCATGTCACACATAGAAGATGTACTCATGATCACACATAGAAGATGTACTCATGTCACACACAGAAGATGTACTCATGATCACACATAGCACCCCCCAATTCCTTTAATCAGTGATATCTGTCAGGATCCTGTTACTTACATGGGTTCTCTTTTTTTTTTCTGTTGCTGTATCAGTTCTGGGCCTGTGTCAGTGAGTTTAGTCAGATGGAGGGAGTGTGGTAGATATAAAGGACTGGGGTTTTGCTCTTTTGAAGAACTAATAGAAGGCCATTGTAGCCAGAGCATGGGCAGATAAGATGCCAGAGGTTGTGAAACTCCAAATGGAGTTCTCATTAAACCGACGGATTTTGAAAGGTGTGGTGGTGTGTACCTTTAATTTCAGCACTCAGCAGGCAGAGCCAGGCGGATTTCCGTGAGGTTGAGGCTGGCCTTTTCTATATAGGGAGTTCCAGGACAACTGGGGCTATAGGGAGAGCTTGTTTCCAAAACTCGAAATGCCAAAATCCCCAAGAGACTGAGGATTTTTTTTCTTTAAGATTTGTTTTAAGACTTAAGAGCATTTTGCATTATTCATCATAGCCCATCGATGGAGTTGGCCCCAGCCTGCTCATCAGCACATAAATTTCGTTTTTAACTTTTTTTTTTTTTTTTTTAATATATTTTTGAGACAGGGTCTCCCTTTAGTCCTAGCTGGCCTAGAACTCACTCTGTAGACCAGGCTGGCCTTGAACTCACAGATATCTGCCTGCCTCCCCAGTGCTGGGATTAAAGGTGTGAGCCATGCCCAGCACTAAAAAACGGTTCTTAGGCTCCATGTGGGTGCTGGGAATCGAACCTGGGTCCTCTGCAAGAGCAGTCAGTGCCCTTAACCGATGAGCCATCTTTCCAGCCCCAGATAAATGTATATTTTAAGGGTGGTATGTAGGGACTGGAGAAATGGTTCAGTGGTTAAGACCTGGGCTCAGTTCCCAGCACCCACATGGTGCTAACAGTCCCCCCAAACTCCAGCTCTAGGGACTCTGACACCCCCTTCTGGCCTTTGCAGGTAATGTGTGCATGGTGCATGTGGTGTACTTACATGCAGGTAAAACACTCATGCACATAAAATAATCCAAAAAAAATTTATAAAGGTGATATGATAAACACACACACACAAATGGAATTGTATTCAGCTGAAAAAAATGAAATTATGGAGGTTTGTAGGACAGTGTGGAACTGGAGATCATTATGTTAAACAAAACAATCCAGGCGCAGAACAAGTATCACTAGTTTTCTCTAATATGCAGAATCAGTATTTAAATTGTGTGTGTGTGTGGGGGGGGGTGATGCAAGTAAGAGGGAGACAAAGGTCTAAAGGAAAGGAGAACAGGAACAAGAGAGAGTAGTGAATGCAGAAGGGACCATAAGAGGGTGGGTAGTTGGCAAACAGAAAGGAGTAGTGATGCACATACGCGGAGCTAAAGCAGGAGTAGAGGGTAACAGTCAAGAACATCTGGACAGCTGTGTGGGAACCAGCTGCAGAATGTAAGAGTAGTATGGGGAACTAGTAAGAAGCTTTGTAGTAGTCTAAGTGTATTCCTGAGGCAAAGCTGGATAGACTATGGGGTTTTATACATTATATGTACATATAGTGTAAAGTGAAATATCATAGAAATAGTACATTAGCTGAAAAAAATTGAGTTATTTGGAAAAGCAAAATTAAATCCCAGTTTTTTTTTACTATGTCTCATCAAATTGTAGACATCATTTATAGAAGGAAGTATCCAAATTCAGAAATGTTAACCTGAGGATAACGACAAATTATTCCAAGAGTTAGATGGAAGTAATAAATGGAAACCCCATCTGTGTAAAGACAAAACATTAAAAGTAGAACACTTGAGTTCTATCTAGTTGATGGTTTTTTCACATCTTAACATCTCTGAAATCAAGACATGTCTTATAGATCCAATTTTAGGAATAGATATGTGATGTGGTATTGTATGAGCCAAACATACATTTAATGTGGAATAATGCTTAGAAACCAGTGATACTGGTGTCAGGGAAAAGGTGCAGATCACAAATGGAAAGGAGTACATTTATCTAGTGAATATTTGAAGAAAATATTTTGCCTCACTACTACTGTGGGAACTGAATGAAAATTGCAGTGAAGTGGTATTTGAAGTATGATGTTTGTTGAGGATATGATGCAAATGGCAATGAGAAGGTACATTAGGGGAGTTGTTTTAAGGGATTGCCAGAATCTTTTAGAGATTGCTAGGTTGGAGAAGTTCAGATAATGGATCCTGGTGGGGACACGAGGGGAAAGCAGTTGGAATCCTGTTTACCTGACACTTTGAAAATGTCAGATGCAGCTGTCTAAACTGATAGGCAGGATACAACCCATTCATACAAGAGAAGCAGATGCCGTCAGCTTTGTAGTGTGTTTGCTTCTGTGTATGGCATCTCTGTCCGGGGTCTCTGTCCTAGTACTGTGTTCCTCCAAGTACGTGACAAGTCTTCACAATGCATGATGAGGGAAACTGAGAATATGTCTTTATATTTGTGTTAATTCAGAACTTCGAATGCATTGTTCAGTTACCTATTTTTACATTTTACATTTTTACTTCTTCAATTTTCTAGGTGATAAAACAGGAACAAGACCAGAGTAAGTTTAGAATTTGCCTTTAAAATATCCTAATTGTACTTTATTTACTAAATTGTTGGCAGATAGTATATAAGTACAAGTAAATTATAAATAGGTACATAAATTTAGAAGGCAAAAAGAATAAGTGCCCCAAATAATAACTGCATTCCGGAAATATTGTGAAATGTCAAATCTTCAATTATTAGTCATTTAAGAAAAATTTAGGGCTGGAGAGATGGCTCAGTGGTTAAGAGCACCAACTGCTCTTGCAGAGGACCCAGGTTCGATTCCTAGCACCCACATGGCAGTTAAGAACTGTCTTTAAGCCTTTAATCGTAGCACTTGGGAGGCAAAGGCAGGTGGATCTCTGTGAGTTCAAGGCCTGCCTGGTCTATAGAATGAGTTCCAGACCAGCTGGAGCTATAGGGAGACCCTGTCTCAAAAAGACAAAAAAAAAAAAAAAATTATTTAAAAAAGAAAAATTTAAAGCCATAGCTTTTGGAAAAGGCAGGTGACATTTCCAAAATAATATCCATAAATACAGATAGTTTTGTTTGGGCTTTTAGATGCTGAGTATTAAACCCAGGATGAATTTTAGTTAGTCCTACCCTAAGTTGTTTACAGTTATGTCAAGAGATAGATTTTCTAATTTGAGGGCATGTTGAAGAACAACTTGAAGCTATAAAATACTAAAATTTTTATTATCTCGCTATGAAAAGTTTGTAGTATATTCTGATTTTTTTTCCATGCATATTATTTAAATGCTGTTCAGTATATTTATGATTCTAATCTTAGTTAAGCAGTCTTGGTGGGAGATAAATTGCTAAAGTGATTTTACAAGTCTGGAAATTCATTCTTCTATATATGTCATGTGTTAATACATACGGTAATAAAACTCACTTGCCAGCCATTTAGCATCCGAATGGTATTAATTTGTGGCTTTTTTATTAGGGATAGTAAAGCACTGAAAGATGAAAATCTGCCTCCTGTCATCTGTCAGGATGTTGAAAATCTCCAGTAAGTATCAAGTATAATTAGATAGTTGGAAGAGTGCTAGGGTACATTTTAGGGGGAATAGCTCTTCCTGCTAAATATTATAGTCTGAGTTAAATTATCAGTTTTTTGCATTAATATAATTACTTTAAATATTTTTATTGCGAGGTGAGGTGGTGCACTCCTTTAATCCTAGCACTTGGGAGGCAGAGGCAGGCAGATCTCTGTGAGTTTAAGGCCAGCCTGGTCTATATAGCAAGTTCCAGGACAGCTGGAGCTATAGGGAGACCCTGTCTCAAAAAGACCCCCCCCCAAAAAGTTACTGATTCTTTGAGAATTTCATATATTTTGATCATACTCAGATCCTTTCCCCATTTCCTTTTAGGTCTGCCCCTACCTCTGTGCTCCCCCCTCCCCCATATATACAAGGCTTATCAAGTCTAATTTGTGTGCCCCAAATACTCTTGGCTGTGTGTCCATCTCCTAGAGCCTAGTCAACTCACCCAGAGTCATACCCTTAAAGAGAGCTGCTTCTCCCTGCCGGCAGCTGTCAGTTGCCAGTGGTTATTCAGGGCTGGGCTTCCTGCCCACCTCCCTCCTTGCTAAGATTTTGTCTGGATTGGGCATGCATACGTCTTATACATGCTGTCACAAGTACTATGGGTTCATCTGCAGCTACCCTGTTGTGTCCCAAAAAGGCTTTCGTTGCATTCATCCACCACCTCTGGCTCTTGGAATTTTTCCATCTCTTCTTACATGATGTTCCCTGAGCCTTAGGGAGTGATGGGTGTGATACAGATACCTCATTTAGAGCTGAGCACTCTATAATCCCTTATTCTCTGCATATTAATCACTGTGGGTCCTTGAATTGATGGCCATCTGCAAAAAGAAGTTTCTTTGATGACATTTGAGAGACGTAGTAATCTGGTATAACAATAAGTCATTAGGAGTCAGTTGACTACTATGTCCAATTAGCAGAATAATAGCAGCAGGGTCCCTCTACAACCTTTGACCTGTCTAGCCACAAATTCTTGGCCCTGATAATAGTGCCAGGTAGGGGCTCCAGCTTGTGAAGCTGGCCTTAAATTAAATCAGAAAGCAGATGATTACTCTCTGGCCACTTTGGACCAATGATAAAATCTTGCTAAGTCAGTCATTATTGTTATTCCCAGTATTGACAGCTGGGTAAGATTGATGATAACTTTTCTGGTAGTGTGCATAGCATCTTCCAGCTGAAAGGTAACCAGTAGAAATGAAGCTTTGATTGGGCTGGAGAGATGGCCTAGCGGTTAAGAGTGCCGACTGCTCTTGCAGAGGACCCGGGTTTGATCTCCAGTACCCACATGACAGCTGAGAACTGTCTTTAACTCCAGTTCCAGGGGAATCCGACACCCTCTTCTGACCTCTGCAGCATTGCACAAAACGGGTGCACAAACTTACATGCAGATAGTACATTCATACACATAAAAAAATAAATAAAATAAATTAAAAAAAGAAATGAAGCTTTGAGGCACTGTCAGAGTTATTTCCACATGTTTTCTAACAGATATTGTCTTCAGCAGTAGGGTCTTACCATCAAGTTATGGAAGGTGACAAAGAGCAGTGGTAACGGTCAGTATTGTTGGAAGGTCTGGACTCCCTGGTCAACAGCTTTAAGAGAGGAAGCTCCTGGGCTTGGGCTTTTTATTTCCTAGCCTGTGGTCCCCTCATTATAGTGTAACCTTGTTTAAACTTTTTATTTCTATGTATGGTGTATTTTAGGAGGCTTCTGTAGTAGCTTTTTTCCACTTGTCATACTCCTTCAGCTCTGCACTCCTACTCCAAACCCCAATTAACCCTTCCTAGTCCATTTTTCCTCCTTCCTTCCTAATATCACAGTATTGTCTCCCTCGAGGAAAGCTCTCTGTCCTCCTCTGGCCCCTTATTAGTGTCCTTATCTCTAAGGACTTTCCATTTGAAACACGTGTATCTAAAGATTGAAAGCTAGATACACATGAAGCATTGTGATGGGATCTGGGTTACCTCACTCAGGATGATGCTTTCCAGCTCTTTCTATTTGCCTGAAAATGTCATAATTTTGTTTTTTCTTGAGAACTGAATAGTATTCTATTGTATAAATATACCACACTTTTGTTATGTGTTCATCAGCTAATGGACATGTAGGTTGTTTCCATTTCTTGGCCGTTGTGAATAGAGCAGCAGTGAGCATGGATGAGCAGGGATCTGGAGTAGACTGTAGAGTCCTTTGGGTACAGCTGGATCAGGTGTGAGATCTATTTCTAGCTTTCTGAGGAATTTCCACACTGATTTCCATAGTGGATATATCGGTTGATATACTAGCAGCAAATAAGTGTTCCTCTTTCCATACAGCAGTTGGCATATGTTTTGGATCTTAGCCCTTTTGACTAGGGTAAGAGAAATCTTAAGAGAATTTTTTTTTCCTGATGACTAAAGATGTTGAACATTAAAAACATATTTTTCCTAGCACTTGGGAGGCAGAGGCAGGCACATCTCTGTGAGTTCAAGGCCAGCCTGGTCTACAGAGCGAGCTCCAGGACAGCTAAGACTAAAGGGAGACCCTGTCTCAAAAATACCAAAAAAAAAAAACAAAAAAAACAACCATTCAAACAAAAAACCCACATATTTCTCAGCCATTTGCATTTCATCTTTTCAGAACTCTTATTTCCTTGCCCCAGTTTCTAATTGGGTTGTATGGGGTTTGTTGTTTGTGTTGTTCAGTGTTTTGAGTTCTTTGTATATGGTAGATACTAGCCCTCTGCCAGATGTATAGCTGGTAAACATATCCCATTCTGTAGACTGTCTTCACTTGAAGGATGGGTATCCTTTGCTGTACAGAAACTTTAATTTCATGTTGTCCCATTTGTCAATTGTTGGTCTTAATGCCTGTGCTATTAGTGTCTTGTTTAGAAAGCTCTTTCCTGGGCCTTTAAGTTCCAATGTATTACCTATTTTCTTCTTTATCAGATTCAGGGTATCAGGTTTTTTTTGTTTTGTTTTTTTAAATTTTCATTTATTTCTGTATGTGTATGAATGTACTGTCTGCATGCAAGTCTGTGCACCCGTGTTGTGCAATGCCAAGGAGGTCAGAAGAGGGTGTCGGATTCCCCTGGAACTGGAGTTCTCCTGGAATTGGAGTTTCAGACCGTTCTTGGCTGCCATGTGGGTGCTGGGGATCGAACCCAGGTCCTCTGTAAGAGAGGTCGGCACTCTTAACCGCTAGGCCATCTCTCCAGCCCCCAGGGTATCAGGTTTTATGTTGAGGTCCTTGATCCATTTGGAGTTGAGTTTTAGTTAAGGGGAGAGATAGGGATATAGTTTTATTCTCTACATGTGGCTCTCCAGTTTGACCAGCACCATTTGTTGAAGTTGCCGCCTGTCTCTTCTCCTCTGTATATTTTTGGCTCCTTTGTCTAAAATGTTATGGCTGTAAATGCATAGACTTAAATCTGGGTCCTTAATTCTATTCCAGTGATCAGTGTGCCTGTCATCAGTTCCTTAAGTCTGGCGTCTTGCCTGGGTATCGTAGCCTTGCTGCCATCTGTGGTCTTCACAGACTTGTAGATATCAGTCCATGCCCTATTGGCTTTCACAGTGTTGATTGAAAAGTCAGTTCTTAGCTGTGATTTGGTACTTCTTTCTTGAGCTTCCAGGATCCTTTTTTGGTTCTGTACATGCAGTGTTTTGATTATTATATGATGTGGAGAGTTTTTCTGGTCCAGTCTATTTGATACTTTGTCTATCTCTTCTTGCACCTTGATAGGTAGCTCTTTCCTTAGATTGGGGAAGTTTTCTTCTATGATTTTGTTGAAAATGTTTTTCGTGCTTTGGACCTGGGTTGCATCTGCTTCTATGTACGTTTGGACTTTATAGTCTTCCAGAGTTCCTGCATGATGTTCCATTCCATTTATTTTTTTATTTTTTTTAGGCAGGGTCTCCCTACAGCCCCAGCTGTCCTGGAACTCACTCTGTAGACCAGGCTGGCCTTGAATTCACAGAGATCTTCCTGCCTCTGCCCTCTGAGTGCTAGGATTAAAGGTGTGTGCCACCACACCCAGCTTAAAAATGGTTCTTGGCCACCATGTAGGTGCTCGGAATCGAACCCAGGTCCTCAGTTGGTGCTCTTAACCGCTGAGC
Source organism: Rhizomys pruinosus (assembly GCA_009823505.1). Taxonomy (NCBI): domain Eukaryota; kingdom Metazoa; phylum Chordata; class Mammalia; order Rodentia; family Spalacidae; genus Rhizomys; species Rhizomys pruinosus. The sequence goes on along the minus strand of VZQC01009601.1, from coordinate 100,609 downwards.
CATCACTCCGGCCCTTTTTTTTTTTTTTTTTTAACATCTTTGAGTGAATGATCCAGGTTCTCTTCCTTGTCTTCAAGCCTTGATATTCTTTCTTCCATTTGATTCATTCTATTGGTGAGGCTTTCCAACTGTCATTGACTTGAGTTCTCATTTCAAGTTTTATTTCCGTTTGGTTTTTCAGAAATTATTAGATTAAAAAATTTTAATTTTACTGGGCGTGGTGGCACACGCCTTTAATCCTAGCACTTGGGAGGCAGAGGCCGGCAGATCTTTGTGAGTTCAAGGCCAGCCTGGTCTACAGAGTGAGTTCCAGGACAGCTGGGGCTACAGGGAGACCCTGTCTCGAAAAGACCAAAAAAAAAAAAAAAATTATGTGTAGGGAGTGTTTTGGCTGCATGTATGTAAATACCTCCATGTGTGCAGTGGCTACAGAGGCCAGAAGGGGACATTGGGTCCCCTAGGACTAGAGTTTAGGATGTTGGTTAAGCCAACTTGGTGCTGGAGACTAAACCTGGGTCCTCTGCAAGAGCAGCCAGTGCTCTTAACCACTGAGCATCTCTCTACCCTCAGAAATTGTATTTCTTTATTAAATTGTATTTTCATGTCTTGGATTGTCGTATTTCATTCAGCTGTTTGTGTTTTCATTTTTGAGTTTATACATGTCCTTCTTGAAATCTGTTGCTTTGATCAAACACTGACCAGATGCAACCGAGGGAAGAGAGGGTCGATTGTAACCTAGAGCCCATCATCTGTCATCAGGAGCTCAGAGGCAAGGACTGAGGGGCACTGCTGACTCTTCCTCTGGCTTATTCAGCTACCTTTGGTATATAATCCATTGCCCTGTGGTAGGCATGGTACTGCCCACAGTTGGCTGGGCCCTCCTTCATCAATTAGCAGTCAAGAAAATACAGACATCCCAGGGCCACTGTGATGGAGTCAATTCCTCAGATGAGATTCTCATGTCCCAGGTGACTCCAGGTGTGATACACACAGATTCTTTGACCATGTATCTGTAATCGCTGTTTTCAAAGTCTTTGGCGTCAACCAAGTTGCTCCCATGAAGGGACATTGCAGTGGGTATACTAATTTCTGGAGGAGACATACTGTCTTGGGTATTCGTGCTTACATTTTGTGATTGGACCAAGGTATCTCGGTGGTGATATTTCTTGGTATGCCTATCTGGTCTCACCTTTGTTGAGTGGGGATTGGGATTTTTTTTTTTCCCTAATTTTTTTGCATTTCATACTTCTTAATCATATGTAGGCCTCTTCCTCTGTCTCTTGCCCCACAGGTTTTTATGCATTCTGTCATATATGTTAAATGGGTATTTGGATCTTTGTTTACTGTTAACTTGTCAGGTTTTAGACCAGTTGGGTGGTGCTTGTTGTTTGATTGTGGAGTAGTTCTGTGTTAATGTGTGAATGGGTTGTTAAACATGTGTCTAACACAGCTAGGGGTATGTGTTCCTCTTAACCCAGGAACAACACCTGTAGAATTAGAAGATCCTCTGTGCTGATCTTCAGAAGTCTTAGAAGGCTCACTTGGTTCTCTGTAGGTGGTCCTTGGGTGGCAGGGTCTAGGGTCACAGTGGGAGTGAGCAGTGTTCCCTGGGGCCAGGGAAGGATGTCATATCCAGTCTCAGGTGGAAGTGGGCAGGGTTGAGGCCAGTTTGGAGGTTTCTGCCTGGGGTCAAGGTTACAGGCTACCTTTTGGTCTTCAGACAGTGTGTGTGTTGGGTAGGGTGGTTGGTGGTGGTAGTAGGGGCGGGCTCTGAGAGTGTGTGATGTGAGGAGGGCTGTATTGGTACCTACCTGGGCTTGGGGGCTGTCAGGGTCCCACACAGGTCCTGGCAGCAGTTCTGAGGGAGGGGCTGCAGACGGGGTTCAGGGAAGGGTTCTAGGGCTGCCTGTCTCCCTGTGTGTATGGCTTCTGGGTTATCTGGAAAATTGTCAATGCTTTTCAAAAACAAGAAAACGGCCAGTGAGATAGCTCACAGGGAAAGGCATTTGCTGTTAAGCTTTGGGACCTGAATTCAGTCCTTGGAACCCACACAGTGGAAGGAGAAAACCAACTCTTGACTTATGCACTGAGCTTACACGCTCACTGTGGCATGTGCATACCCATATACTGACAGACACAACCGGAGGCACACAAGTAATGTGAATCTACCATTCTATTAAAAAGTATAAATTACAGATATATTTTTAGTTTCTTAGAACAGTTGTACTGTGGCCAGCTTATTTAAATGTATTTTTTTTTTCCCTGTAAAAACCCTAAGGTGTGTTTCTTTTTCTTTTTTAAAGGAAATTTGTTAAGGAACAAAAACAAGTCCAAGAAGAAATTAGTAGAATGTCTTCTAAAGCAATGCTTAAAGTCCAAGAAGACATTAAAGCCCTGAAGCAGCTTCTGTCATTGGCTGCCAGTGGGCTACAAAGGAACACTCTCAATATCGACAAACTGAAACTAGAAACTGCCCAGGTATTCCAGTCCACAACATTTTACTCCGGAAGGTTTTGGTGTACTTACTTATTTTTTTTCTAAAATGAAAATAGGAATTTATTTAATTATAAAGTTTTATATGTACTTAATATTTTAAATTATTTTTTAAAGGCATTTAAAAATTTTTTTTTTAATTATTTTTGTATGTGTATGAATGTACTGTCTGCATGTAGGTTTGTGCACCTGTGTCGTGCAATGCCGCGGAGGTCAGAAGAAGGTCTTGGTTTTTTAAAGGCATTTAAAAAATTTTTTTTTAATTATTTTTGTATGTGTATGAATGTACTGTCTGCATGTAGGTTTGTGCACCTGTGTCGTGCAATGCCGCGGAGGTCAGAAGAAGGTCTTGGTTTCCCGGGGAACTGGAGTTTCAGACAGCTCTCGGCCGCCATGTGGGTGCTGGGGATAGAACCCGGGTCCTTTGCAAGAGCAGTCGGTGCTCTTAACTGCTAGGCTACCTCTCCAGCCCCGATATGTACTTAATATTAAGAATACCAGATAGTTAATATGATTTTTAAATTGCTGTATTACCAGTAGGTTTTTTCTTTTTTTCTTTTTTCTTTTTTTTTTTTTTGAGACAGGGTCTCCCTACAGCCCCAGCTGGCTTGAAACTCGCTGGCCTTGAACTCACCGGCCTTGAACTCACAGTGATCCATCTGCTTTTGCCTCCTGAGTGCTGGGATTAAAAGCTGTATTACTAGTTTTTATTAAATGTTAATGTATAACAATAATCTTAAGCCATTTATACCTTTAGCTTAGTTTTGTTTTCATGACAGTTCTTTGAGGTAGATACTGCTTCCCTTATTGTCTAAGTAAGAAAATATACAGAGAAATTTGTTAATAAGTTCAGGAGCCCTGATTAGGCCTTGGTAATTCATGCCCTTAACTATAAATTGTCAAAAGAGTGCTGCTGGCTAAGTTAATCTGTTATAAAGGAGAAAAAAAAATTTGTTTTTATTTTTTATCATGTCACTTATTAAGTAAAAATTATTTATTATTTCATCAATATTTTTTATTGATGTTTTGTGTATTTCAGACATCATTTTTCATTTTAATTTAGATATATTCCCCTTTTCCTTCCCCCCACCCCACCCCAGATCATGCATTCTGCCATACATGTCCTGCATCTTTCTCTCAGTCTTTTTGAAGTTTTTCTCTGCAAAGGTTTATTGTTTTGGGCAGAATTTAACTATGTCAGTCTGTTCTTTGACCCAGTCTTTATGTTGTTGTGGTTCCCTCCCTATTGTATTGCTCTAAAATATGCCTATATAAACGTCATATATGTACCAGAATTTATTTTGTTAATACTGTTTGACTGATGGCTTGCTAGTCCTGGTCAGATCCTCCCTAATGAGAATACGGAGGCAGTGTCTTCTGTCACTCCACATCTACTTGTTTTTCTACCTGTGACATATCTAAGATCCATGTATATCATATAGTTAATTTTCTATGTCAGTGAAGAAGGATGATAATATACGATGTACTTATTTTATATATTGCAGTTAGAAAATACACTAGATTTTATCATATCAGTTTAGACATTCTTCTCCTATGCTCTTTCTGCTCTGTTGATGAATTTCTTTTGTTTTTTTTTAATTTGTACAGACAGTTCCTTAGCAGTCTGTGTTCATTCACTACCTCTGAGAACCAAAGTTTTCTTTTTTTTTTTTTTTTTTTGCATTGGGATTCCCCTGGAACTGGAGTCAAAGACGGTTCTTAACCGCCATGTGGGTGCTGGGAATCAAACCCGGGTCCTCTGCAAGAGCAGTCAGTGCTCTTAACCACTGAGCCATCTCTCCAGCCCCGTTGATGAATTTCATACAGTGGACAGTCTCACTGTGGGCTCTTCTTCATGAGTGAAGTGACAGAATTTTAAGTCAATTCAAGAATACTTTGTGATCTTTTAAATAATATGTCACTAGAATAGCTGTTCTAAATTTGAAGACTTTATTGTTGGTACTCAGATTTTCAGGTGTCTTGCAGATTATTCTGTTAAATATAAATACAGTATTTTCTCCATGTTTTCTTCTTACTTTATTTAGATACTTTTTTAGGAAAAGTAAATGTTAGTTATGGTTTAGACAAGAGAACATTTAGGCTTTGATCACATCTGAAATTATTATATTTAACTGAATATTGTATATGAAATTATACTCTTATAAAAATCATTAACAAGGAGTCTGCAGAGATGACTCAGTGGTAAGAACCCTGGCTGCACTTACAGAGGACCCAGGTTTGGATCCTAGCACCAACATGCTGGCTAACGACGGTCTGTGACTCCAGCTCCAGGGGCTCCAATGCCCTCTTCTGACCTCCGTGGACATAGCATGACCCAGGTGCACTTAACTTACACATACAGGCAATATACTCATACACATAAAATAAAAGTAATAAAATATTAAAAATCATTAACAAATAATGGAGGAGACAAACTAAGACATAAGCACTATACTGGGATACATTATAACTCATAAATATATATGAGAGACTTACAGAGCTGATTTATTAATACTCAGTGGTTAAAAGACAAGGTAAATGAAAGAACAGAAGACTTAGGTAGAGCCTAAAGATGGTAAAGGATGCTGGGCATTGTGGCACACACCTTTAATCCTAGCACTTGGGAGGCAGAGGCAGGCGGATCTTTGTGAGTTCAAGGCCAGCCTGGTCTACAGAGTGAGTTCCAGGACAGCTGGGGCTACAGGGAGACCTGTCTCAAAAAGACCCCCAACAAAAAAAAAAAAAAAAAAAGATGGTAAAGGATAGAAGACTTAGGTAGAGCCTAAAGATGGAAAATGGATAGGAGACAGAGCCTCCTTAAGGAACAAAAGATGATCTAAGGTCAGTTTAGAAACCTTGTAGCCATATTAAAGAACTTTGCTCTAAGATTACTTCTAACACATGGGAACTAATATTCTACCCAGAGTCTAGGGAATTACCAGTTGAGAAAGTGTTCCGAGTCCTTAGAAATGGTTATTAATCTTAACCTCACTCCAGGAATTTTCTTCAAAGAAAGCCTTTCTAAGAAAGGTGACAGACTGAGCTGCTGTAAGCAAAACCTTATCTATACCTTAATTTTTGGTAAAGTAACTGAGTAGTTTAAATAAATAAGCTGATTAGTCATTTTGGAATGAAATGGATGCCAAATGACTTATTAATGCTGTATTGTTGAGTTCATTTGTTAGACATCTGGTGAACTGTTTTAAAACTGTATGTGCCAGGCACTTTGGGCTTTTGGGACCAAGACTGAATTCTGAAAAACTGGAATCAGTGAGATATTGTGTGTCTGGGGCCCAGGTTGGCATTTTTACCATGACTCCCAAGAGTGTCGGACGTTTACGGTTAGTCTTGAATGGTTTGCAGGTATTACAAGGCTGGTGGGCTCAAAAGAGATGGGGCAATAGGCAGAATTAGGACATGCGTGAGGACCTTCCAGGATTTAGCACTGGTGGAGTACAGCTGGGAAGCATGGTGCTTAGATAGGCATGCAGCCATGCATCAATCTTGAGCCATCTAGACCTTTCAGGACATCTTAATGAGAGTAGGTGGCTGGGTAGAAGCCCAAGAGTAAGAAGGGCTTACCAAGTGCATTGATGCATATCCATAACCCTACTATTCAGAAGGCTGAGGTAGGAGGATTGTCAGTTGAGGCCAGCCTGGAGTATATAATCAGATGTTATCTCAAAAAAATGTTAAAAGTAAGTGCAAAGAGCAGTTGTAGATGTAACAACTTGATAATTTAATGAGGGAAAGAAATTCCCACAGGAGATATAAATTTAAAGTACCTTAAAAAAGAATCTCATTTTTTAAAGATTGAAAAATAGTAGAGACTGAAAAGATGGCTTGGTGGTTAAGAGTACCTGCGGTTCTTGCAGAAGATCCAAGTTCAGTTACCAGCACCCATGTGGCTGCTCACAACTGTCTGTAATTCCAGTTCCAGGGGCTTGGGTGCCCTTTTCTGGCCTGTGCAGGCACTGCATTCACACAGTACACTTAGATACACGCAGGTAGAGCACTCGTACACATAAAATAAAAATAGAACAATTTTTTTCCTTTTTTTTTTAATTTTATAAAATGGCTCACAACTTCAACTTTTTTCCTTTTTTGAGACAGAGTCTCCCTACAGCCCCAGCTGGCCTGGAACTCACTCTGTAGACCAGGACGGCCTTGCTGCCTGCCTCTGCCTCCTGAGTGCTAGGATTAAAGGTGAGTGCCACCATGCCTGGCTTAAAGATGGTTCTTGGCCACCCATGTGGGTGCTGGGAATTGAACCTGGGTCCTCTGCAAGAGCAGTCGGTGCTCTTAACCACTGAGCCATCTCTCTAGCCCTGAGCAAAAATTTTTTTAAAGTAACTGAAAATAGAAGTTGGAAAGGCAGTAGAATGTGGGGTATATAGGGTTAAAAGAGAAGAGTAGTCCTGCAGACTATTGGATAGAAGGTAGAAGTGGCTTTGAAGAAGACTAGAAGGCCTGTGTTCAGCTCTCAGGCCTTTCCACACAGGGTATTAGGCAGGTTATAACTCTGTGACTCCATTCCTTCATCTGTAAAAAAAGAAAACATGGCTATGTTACAGGTATTGTTGAGGAATAACCAAGATATTGCCAGTCAGCCCTTTGCATGCTGCACAGGATGCGGTAGCTGTCCAGACAAGTCATTGCTCCCACCTGTGTTGAAGGCCCTTCTCTAACTAAACGTTGTGCTGTGTTTGCATGGGGAAGATTTCTAAATAATACCATAGCCTTTTCGTTGTGGATGAATTCAGTTCATAAATTCACAGAATTTTACCCATAGCTCTTAAAAAAGTTCAGTTCATCTGGGCGTGGTGGTGCACGCCTTTAATCCTAGCACTTGGGAGGCAGAGGCAGGTGGATCTCTGTGAGTTCAAGGCCAGCCTGGTCTACAATGTGAGTTCCAGGACAGCTGGGGCTACAGGGAGACCCTGTCTCGAAAAGACCAAAAAAACAAAAAAGTTCAGTTAAAAAAAAAAAGTTCAATTCATTATACTTTTATAAAGTGTATTAACTTTAGTTTGTCTTTTTTTTTTTTTTTTTGGTCTTTTCGAGACGGTCTCCCGGTAGCCCCAGCTGTCCTGAAACTCACATTGTAGACCAGGCTGGCCTTGAACTCACAGAGATCCGCCTGCCTCTGCCTCCAGAGTGCTGGTATTAAAGACGTGCACCACCACACCCAGCACTAAAGATGGTTCTTAGCTGCCATGTGGGTGCTGAGAATTGAACACAGGACCCCTGCAAGAGCAGTCAGTGCTCTTAACCGCTGAGCCATTTCTCCTGCCCTAGTTTGTCTTTTTGAAAAAGGTTTTAGCAGCTTAATAAAGCAGCTTTTTAAATAACTGTTACTAAAGCATATACCTCTGTTACGATTTGAAGTTTCATTCTAGGGATAGTTGGTATATTACCTAATTCTTAGCTGGTTTTGTTTTGTTCTGTGTGTACATGTTTTTCTTTTTTTGTTTTTTATCTCTAATGTTAGGAATTAAAGAATGCTGAAATAGCTTTAAGAACCCAGAAAACACCACCTGGACTCCAGCATGAAAATACAGCTCCTGCTGAGTAAGTTAATGGAGGTTTTGAAACAAATGATTCTCATTTTAGGAAAGCAGAGCAGTAATCATAATATGCAAACCAAACATCTGTGGGTTACTATGTGGGAAGGCTTAACATAGATTTTAAAGTTAATTTCTCCTAATTACTACAAGTAGGTAGTTTATTATCTCTGTTATACCGAAAGGCAAACATCTGAACTTCCCATTGTTTTTTGATAAAGATGCCACCTGATACTGAGTGGTCACTGTCTGCCAGCTATATCCAGCCTGATACCAAGTGGCCACTGTCTGCCAGCTGTATCCAGCCTAATACTGAGTGGCCACTGTCTGCCAGCTGCGTCCAGCCTGATACTTAGTGGCCACTGTCTGCCAGCAGTGTCCAGCCTCATACTTAGTGGCCACTGTCTGCCAGCTGTGTCCAGTCTGATACCAAGTGGTCACTGTCTGCCAGCTCTATCCAGCTGATACTGAGTGTCCACTGTCTGCCAGCTGTGTCCAGTTGATGCTGAGGGTCCACTGTCTGCCAGCTGTGTCGACCTGATGCTGAATGTCCACTGTCTGCCTGCTGTGTCCAGCTGATGCCGAGTGTCCACTGTCTGCCAGCTCTATCCACCTGATGCTGAGTGTCCACTGTCAGCTGTGTCCACCTGATACTGAATGTCCACTGTCTGCCGGCTGTGTCCAGTTGATGCTGAGGGTCCACTGTCTGTCAGCTGTGTCCTCCTGATACCAAGAGTTCACTGTCTGCTAGCTGTATCCAGTTGATGCTGAGGGTCCACTGTCTGCCAGCTGTGTCCAACTGATACCAAGTGTTCACTGCCAGCTGTGTCCAGTTGATGCTGAGGGTCCACTGTCTGCCAGCTGTGTTCAGCCCTGGCCATGCGCTGCTGCATCTTTCACAGCAATCCCCTTCTGGTCCTGGTGACTAGAGGGCCTCTTGAGCATGCTGGGCTGCAGGCAGGGTGGTGGTCTGTCCACCTCCTGTTCCTTTGCTTTTAGGACGACACTTCAAAATTGTAGAGAAGTTTTGATAGAGAAAAAAAATTTCTTGTGTACCTTTTGTTTGGATCCCCAGTGCACTGTTGTTGTTGTTTTTTTTTTTTTTACCATGTTTGTTTTGTTCACCATTCTTTATATGTGTATTTTCATAGGCTTCTTGTGTTTAAGTGTGTGTGTCTTTAAAAATGAGGGTAATTGCTTGCCTAAGAGTTTACCACAGCAGTGCTTGTTGCCATACTCAGATTATCATGACAAGTTTCCTTGCTGGTTTCATTTCTTCTTGATGATACTGACTGCAGAGTTCATTTTGCTAAAAGCTTTTACACCTGTCCACTTCCCTCCCACAGCAAGTGCTTCGCCACTCAGCTGCAGTCCCAGCCCTCTTTTGCCCATTTCTTACAGAAAAATATTCAAATTCTTTTTATTACTATAATACTTGATTGTAAAATTTAGTCGATAGCTGTACTTTTAACTTTGAACTTAGAGGGAACTTATAAAAATAATAGTACAAAGAATTTCCTTAAAAGATATGAAATCACTTTGTATAATATCCCTTAATTTGGGCTTATTTTTGGGATTTTGCACTGAGTTATATAATACCTTGAGTCATATCCTCAACCTAAATTGAAAGTCTCAATCAAAGAGGACATTTACTTATTTATTTGGTATTCTAAATATAAAGGAAATAATGCTTTTGAATATTTGTCTGACTTTTTCTAGCTACTTCAGAATCTTGGTTCAGCAATTTGAGGTACAGCTTCAGCAATATAGACAGCAGATTGAAGAACTAGAAAACCATCTTGCCACTCAAGCAAATAATTCACATATAACTCCTCAAGGTAACATCCTTACTGTGATAATTTTTGTGATAGCACTATCATTTTATTATTGAGAGATTAAACTGTTGTATAGTAGGTATACAAACAAGTACTTGAAGTTGTCTTAAACTACTTTAAGAACATTTCCTTAAAAGTCCTGGGTAAGTCTTTATTCCCTGTAAATATAGAAATGGTTTATTGTTACCTGTGGCAACAGAAGCCACAACCCTAGAGTCTTCTCATTCCCCAGGTCACTGGTATAGGTCTTCTCTTCTTAGCCTGCTCTCTTTCTTACCTATAAGAGACGTTGATAGTTTCCCCTATACATTAACTACCAAAAATTAGGCCAGAGTAATAGAAAAATAAAATTATTACATGTTTGTTTTATAATTTTCTCTTATAGATTTATCAATGGCTATGCAGAAAATTTACCAAACATTTGTAGCTTTAGCTGCACAACTTCAGTCTATTCATGAAAATGTAAAGGTAAGCATTCCCAGCCAGGTCCCCTGTCTGCCTGTCTACATCCAAATCTTGGCTCATTTGGGAACCTATGGGCATGTTTATTGCAGAAATAGTTCGTTAAAGGAAAAGCTAAGACTACTATAACTCATAATCACAACCAGACACAACCACTGATTTAAAAAAAAAAAAAGGAGATTCAAGTGCTGTATGTAACCTGTTGTTTTGGCTTTTCTAAATAGTACATTGGGAATGATGTCCATGTTAATACAGATTGCCCTTGACATCATTTTTGGTTATTGTGCAGAAGTCCATTGTCTGTCTAACACTTGTTTTACCCACTATCTGATGTGAGCATTCACCAATATAAAATTGTGGGTTTTTTTGCCCTGACTCAGTCTTTGTGTATTTTAAATTTTTATTGACTACAGTGTTAAAAGAACTTTGACACCGGATATGTTGGTACACACCTTCAATCCAGTACTCGGGAGGCAGAGGCAGGGGGAATCTCTGTGAGTTTGAGGCCAGCCTGTTCTACACAGTGAGTTCTAGGCCAGCTGGGGCTACGTAGTCGAGACACTGTTTCAAACAATAATAATAAAAACCTTGAGTTATAGTGCAGTGGGGCATCAGAAGGTGCACCATGGTCTAGTTCACTGCCTTCCTCTGTAGAACCTACCATGGAGACCACCTAACTATCCACTTGGTGTTGGGTGGCCACACCATCTGGCCCTTGACTGAATTGTGACTGTTGATCATGTCCTAGCTATGGCTGCTTCATGGAGAAGCTGGGCTCCTATGATCCACTGCCCAACAGTTATGGAGAAAGACTGATTGGCCTCAACTGGGACATGGCCCGGCATTGGATGGGCAGTGGGGCGCACCCTCCCAAGGCCGCGGAGAAATCTCTGTGTGTTTCTTTTTCCTCTGCATCCTATGATCATAAATGCTGAGACTTCCATGGAAACAGGCAGGCTTACATAGAGAGTCTACAGAAACAAACAAGCTGACTTCAGGGAACACAGCTGTGGTTGTAAGGTCAAGGGCTGTAAAGTTTTTGTGTGCTGATCTTAATTTTATTCTTGGATTTGAGGGTCAATAAATGAAAATTTCCAAGTAAAACAACAACTTGGTTACATTTCCTTTAACTTTATTAAATAATGTAAATGCAGTGACTTAGTGCAGAGTATTCAACCTTTATGTAATATTAGTCTTTAAAAATTTGAGGTGGGGGAGAGCCGACTCTTGAATATTTAAGTGAAATGTGAAATAGAATACACTTTTTTATCCAACTAATCAAGTAAGCAGAAATTCTTATCTATAATCCAGAAAAACCTTTTAAATTCAAGGCTGCTAAATCTGAGTCTAAATAAATTATGTAGACATTTAATTGAGATTACCACTATGTTCAGATTTGTCTAATTGTGATAATGGATTTTTTAAAAAATTAATCACTTAAACTCACAGCATTTTTTAAATTGATAATACACTTATACCAATAGATTTGAAACTCAAACCGTTTTTAAGACTTTTAAAGAAAGAATTGGGCTGGAGAGATGGCTCAGCAGTTAAGAGCACTGACTGCTCTTGCAGAGGACCCGGGTTTGATCCCCAGCACCCACATGGTGGCTAAGAACCGTCTTTAACTCCAGTTCCAGGGGAATCTGACACCCTCTTCTGACCCCCATTGCACAACACTGGTGCACCAACTTACATGCACAGTACACACATACACGTTTAAAAAAAAAAGCTATTAGATTTTCTTAAAAATCTTACCAGTCTATAATAAGTGTTTCTTTCATAATTTAAACTGGTAAAGGTGATTCTGTGTTGACACTTTGAGTTCTGCCCCCTTTTTTTTGGTCTTTTTTGAGATAGGGTCTCCCTGTGGTACCAGCTGGCCTGGAACTCACTATGTAGACTGGGCTAGCCTTGAACTCACAGAGGTCTGCCAGCCTTTCCTTGGGATTAAAGGTGTGCGCCACCACAGTTGGCTTACGCTGGTTTTTTTTAAATCTTAATTTTACTGCAGATTTTCCAGAGAAGCACAGAAGTGGACACTGGACACTGAGTGCCCGCTCCTTCTGCCTCATTCCTGCTGTTTTCAGTCCCAGATGAGCTTGTCACTTTTCCACTTTCAGCCTTTGTTTTTATTCCCCCAGTATTTTAAAGCACATCCCGGATGTGCTTCCTCCCCTGTGCCACCGTCTATCTCACTCCCTTCTACCTTCACACCCAGGGAAGCCTTTCGTTTGTTATTCTTGGCCTCAAGTACCTGGGATTATAGCCTCTGCCGTCAGACCTGGCTGCCTGCACATGGCTTTTCAGTGGACTTTCTCCTTTCCAGTCTGAAAATCCTTTTTGGTAATAAACCCAGAAACTAGTGAGGCTGAAATCTCCTTAAATCGGTATTTATATCATCTGTTTCCTCTTGTCTTGTTTCCTTAAATCGGTATTTATGTCATCTGTTTCCTCTTGTCTCTTGCTTTTTTTTTTTTTTATTTTTTTTTTATTTTTTTATTTATTCTCATATGAGTATTCCATGTACTGTCTGATGAGGTTGTTGCACCCCGTGATCGTGCAATGCCACAGAGGTCAGAAGAGAGTGTCGGATTCCCCTGGAACTGGAGTTCTCCTGGAATTGGAGTTTCAGACGGTTCTTGGCCACCATGTGGGTGCTGGGGATCGAACCCGGGTCCTCTGTAAGAGCGGTCGGCGCTCTTAACCGCTAGACCATCTCACCAGCCCGTCTCTTGCTTTTTGAGACAGCAAGACGCCAAGTTGGGGTTGAACTCCTGCCTCAGTTCCTTTAGTTGTTTTTTGTTTAAATAAATTTCTAAGGACTAAAGAATGTACTTTGGTCTAATTGGATCAGTGACCACTTCGTCCTTAGTGGTAAGCAGGCTGCAGGTGCATGTCTTCATCAGTCTTGTAAGAAATGTCCTGTTGTGCCTTTTGGTTTTCAGCCAGATGGAACAGACTTACCCAGTCACACATCAGTGATACTAACAAACACGTAGGTTTTAGGAAATTGTTATACAAACCATGGCTGATGTCAGTGTTTTGTTTTGGTGTTTTAAACAGTGGCTTATGTCAGTCTCAGGCCATAACTTTCTATTATCTGAGGTTCAGCTAAAACATAAACTGGGAATGTATGTGGATGGAATTGTTCAGGAAAGGATGGATTAGAGCTCAATACTATTGCTTTCTTTACCTTGTTTCTGACTCATTCATTAATTCATTTATATATAAGTGTGTTAGTGTTTTGCCTACTAGTTTGTAAATGCACCTGTGTTGTACAGTGCCCACAGAGACCAAAAGAGGGCATTGAACCCCCTTTCTTTTTTCTCTATTTTTATTGAAGTTTTGTGTATTTCATACATTTCTTTTTTTTAATTTTTAATTTTTATTTTTATATGTGTATAAGTATACACTGTCTGCATGTAGGTTTGTGCACCCATGTCGTGCAATGCCGCGGAGGTCAGAAGAGGGTCTCAGATTCCCCTGGAACTGGAGTTCTCCTGGAATTGGAGTTACAGATGGGGCATTGAACCCCTTTTAATTGGAGTTACGGACAGTTAGCAACCATGTGGGTGCTGGGAACCAAACTCCAGTCGTCTACATGAGCAGCCAGTGTTGTTAAGTGCTGAGCCATCTCCCCAGCCCTCCACATGTCTCAGTTAGTTCTTAGCTGGTCCACTTTAGTGTTTTATAAGGGTAGTAAAGTTTAGAACTGGAACATAAATATGGATAGCCACAGAAGAAGACAATGATAGCTTCAAGTACTAAAGATAGTAAGATTTATAAGTGCTGTATCTGATCTTGACCGAGGTGTGAGATGACTGTCTGTTTCAAAGGTGCTGTAAGACCAATGAGTTTGGCTAAATCTTTAATAAAAATATTTAATTAAGATATAATTTAATGGTCTTAGTCAAGGTTTATGTTGCATTAGGTAATGGTAATTTTTCTTGCTCTAGAATTATAAAAATAAAATTTTAGGGGTGAGTACAAGGTAGGTGGCTTACCATCCTCATTGTATGATAGTCAGGTAGTAGTGATAAAGTCAAGGCCCTGCTAATCCCTCAACTTTGTGCTTGAAGTTTGAAATCTGTATCATGTTACCTAGGCTTTAAAAAAAATACGCATGTATAAAACCAATAAGTATTTAGTGCTTGCTTTCAGTTTAAAGGTAATAAGCAAGCTGGCTGCTTAAGGGACAGGTAAGTTCATCATAAACCATGGTATTTAAGTATCTTAGCTAATGAGTCCAGAATATTTTAGATGGGATCTTCTTAAAATACATGACAAAAGTAGAAAAGTATTCAAGGGAGCAATAGAACTTCCATACGTACCACTTCTCATATCAGTGTGTATTCACAGTCTGATTTGTAGTGTAAATAGAGTGTATGACATAGCTGGTGTCTTTGCTCCTCTATTTCATAGTCATATTTTATCTACATGGTATCATGGGACTTAATTACTTTCTCCTCTTGCTCCGTTGATTTCCTTAGGTGCTCAAAGAGCAGTACCTGGGCTATAGGAAAATGTTCCTGGGAGATGCTGTGGATGTGTTTGAAGCCAGGAGAGCAGAAGCCAAGAAGTGGCAAAACGCACCCAGAGTGACCACTGGGCCCACCCCTTTCAGCACCATGCCAAATGCAGCAGCCGTTGCCATGGCTGCCACACTTACACAGCAGCAGCAGCCTGCTACAGGTCTGAATGCATTCAAGTTATAGCTTCTTACTGTTCAAATGCAGAGAACGTTACGTGCATTTTTATAAGTCTTCCTTTTGTGTGAGTTGACATTTCTATGACTAGCTGTTTCAACACACGCTAAAAATCCTGAAGGACACAATTATAAACATACCTGATAAAAAACCCAGGGTAGTCTAGCAATAATTACACATCAGATATTGGATATTGTGAATTTACTGTTATTTGCTGTATTGCTATAAATGCCCTTTAGAACATGGTGTTTCATTACTGAATTACATTTAAGATATCATTAGATTCTAAAACTGTGATTGTATCATTTATTGTTTTAAAGTCAGATAATCCATCCATACTTCGCATTTTATATACAATACTAATAGGTGGTGCATTCTCCTCATGCAAAGTGATGCAAAAGTACTTGGTTCAGGATGCACTGTGCTTTTGTTGACTGGAAATCTGTGGAAGGCATGTGCAGTAGCTTGTTTGTATGTACTTGACTGGAAAGAATACAGGTTCTCTAAAGAGTGCAAACTAGATTTGAAGAGGATGCATGCTAGGGTTTCTGTAACTCAGAGTGGACAGAGTAGCAGCAAGATCAGGAAGAAGTTTTGAGACTAGATTATGTAGTAAGTAGGACCATTCCTTGGTTTAATTCAATGTCTAACAGAAACATGTTTATGGTGTAGTTCTGTGGTATTTTTATTTGGACTTTTCGAAGTTGGTTAGTCGCCTTATTCCTGGTAGGTTTTTTTTTTTTCTTTGTTTTTTTATCAGGTTTGCAGGTTGACAGAAAAATACGGTCTTTATGGTTAAATTTTCCCCTGGATCATTCATAAATTTTTGAGGATACTTATTTATTCCATAGCATGTATCTTTCTGGCAATTTATATATAATCCAGTAGTTAGTTACAGTATTGAAGCAAAAACAAAACAAAGTGGATATTTAGGTTGTACTCAGACTGCCCACACTACAGAAGCATTCTCTAGTCACTGGTCAAATGGGAACATTCTCTAGTCTCTAGTCACATGGGAACATTGACCTGCCGTCAGTCGTTGGTGGACTTAAGCCAAGCCCTCCACATTTTATGGTTGGACCAGTGTGAATAATGGTTCCCATAAGCACTGTTCAGTAGCTTTCTAGAGCATAGGATTCTGTGGAGGGGATGGAGAGATGGCTCAGTGATTAAGAGCACTGGCTGCTCTTGCAGAGGACCTGGGTTTGATTCCCAGCACCCACATGGTGGCTAACAACTGTCCATAACTCTAGTTCCCGGGGATCCAATGCCCTCTTCTCACCTCCTCGGACATTGTACGACAGGAGTGCACCTACCTACATGCAGACAATACACTCATAAATATAAAGTAAAAATAATAAAAATTTTAAAAATATTTTAAAAAATTATAGGGGGAGAAGTCACTGGGAGGTTGATTGCTCTGAAATCAGTCCTGTAGCTATGGTAATCTGTTCTCTTACATAACAGCCAATCAAACCACAACTATAATACCAGTTTTAGAGTTACTGTTCTTCCTGAAGGAGAACAGAGACGTGTGGGTTTGGATGTGTTTTCATAAGTGTGGGTTTGGATAAATTTCCGGTAGAATAAATAAAGCTAGAGAAAAGTGAGTTAAACTCTTGGTTTGAAAGTTGATGTATCCTATGGTAAATAACTAAACATGAAGCAAAGTCACCTGTTAAAGCGCTTTTTTTTGGGGGGGGGGTCCGTTTGAGACAGGGTCTCCCTTTAGTCCCAGCTGGCTTGGAGCTCACTATGTAGACCAGGCTGGCCTTGAACTCACAGAGATCCGCCTGCCTCTGACTCCCAAGTGCTAGGATTAAAGGCGTGCACTACCACGCCCGGCTACCTTTTTTAATTTTTGTAGACTGTCTAATCCTGAAGTTTGTAGGGCCTGGACATGAAGATAAATGATTGTTCTATAATATGAGTACTTCCTGTGAGCTGGGTGATTGTGTGGATGTGAGTGCTTCCTGTGAGCTGGGTGATTGTGTAGATGTGAGTGCTTCCTGTAAGCTGGGTCGTTGTGTAGATGTGAGTGCTTCCTGTGAGCTGGGTCCTTGTATAGTTGTGAGTGCTTCCTGTGAGCTGGTTGTTGTGTAGTTGTGAGTGCTTCGTGTGAGCTGGGTTGTTGTGTAGATGTGAGTGCTTCCTGTGAGCTGGGTTGCTTAGACAGGAAGGTAGACAATATAGGAATGGCCATTGCTCTGTGTGGTATAGAAAATACTTGCTTCATTTGCAGTGATTCTTGGGAGCCTTTTGCCCATGTGCTTTGATTTTGTCTGTGACTTTTGTGGGGGAGGTTTAAGACATGGTCCCCCTGTGGTCCCCCTGTAGCCCCAGCTGGCCCTGACCTCTCTAGGGAGACCAGGCTGGCCTTGGTCTCACAGAGATCCACCAGCCTCTGCCTCCCAAGTGCTGAGATTCAAGGAATGCTGGCACCCGCTTGTTAGTGAGTGACTTTTACTGGGCCTCTGTGTTTGGATTTTTGTTTGTTTTCTGCTTTTAGTGTTCATGCAGTTTTTAGAGTCTAAATAGGGCTTTGAATCAAGTGGCAAAAATTGGAATTTATCAACCTGAACAATTAGAATGTTTTAACTTTGAATTGTTTGAAGTTTTGGAACTGAGAAGTTAAATAACAGTGATAACAATTACCCTTCCATTTCCCTCCAGGTCTCTCCCAGACTCTAGACCACTTCCCATGACAGCCTCCTCAGCCTTTAGTTAGCTCTGTCACCAGGACCTTGAGGTTTTAACTGTTTAAGGGTTAGAAACATTGTTCACTGAATGGTTTTTAGAACTTAAGTCTTAATATTTTAAACTCTCCAGAGGGGCTGGAGAGATGGCTGTGCTGTTCTTGTAGAGGACCTGGGTTTCATTCCCAGCACCCCAATGGTGGCTAACAACCATAGTTCATTCCAGTTCCAGGGGTCTGATGCCCTCTTCAGACCTCCTTGGACATTGCATGACATGGGTGCACTTAGACATATGCAGGCAATACACTCATACACATAAAATAAAATAATAAATAAAATACTTATCTAGATGAATTCCAGACAGAGCCTGTATGCTGTTTTTACACATGATTGTTGATTTGGACAAGATGTGAGGTGTCAAAGGGTGTTTGGTTTTATTTGCATATGGAATCTTGATTTCATGGATGTAAATAGGAATACAATGGAGATACCTTTTCTGAGACTATTGCTGTTGGAATGTACTAATGTACTTTTTCTGTTGAGGTCTTTCTTTTTCTTTTTCTTTTTTTCTTTTTTTTTTTTTTTTTTTTTTGAGATAGGATTTCCCTTTAGTCCCAGCTGGCCTGGAGCTCTCTCTCTGTAGACCAGGCTAGCCTTGAACTCACAGAGATCTGCCTGCCTCTGCCTTCCGAGTGCTGGAATTAAAGGTGTGCACTACCATGCCCGGCACTAAAGACAGTTTTTAGCCACCATTCATGTGGGTGCTGGGAATTGAACCCGGGTCCTCTGCAAGAGCAGTCAGTGCTCTTAACCGCTGAGCCATCTCTCCAGCCCCTCTGTTGGTGTCTAAGAAATGAAGAGATGAACCCAATGACTTGCTGATCCTACCCTCCCCCCATACCCTTTTTTTTTTTCTTTTGGTTGTACTGGGATTGAAACTACGATGCCTTTGCTAAGCACATGCTCTGCCACCTCAGCCAGTTCTTTTTTAATGAAGGCAAATACACAATAGGGCTTAGGCATGTGTGATTATGGCTGTCTGTTGTGAAAGCTGAGTTAATGAAACCCAGGCTGTCCAGCAGCTTGTTCATGTGGAAAGTGAGCATCAGTGCATGGATACCATCCATGTTAGCAGATCGTGAGCACCCTGATCCCAAGTGCTCCTCAGCCCCCTAAAAGCCTTGGTGCATTTTTAGTAGTGTTTTTCATCTAGTCTTTATTTAGGGTAGATTCTTTTTCTGATCAGTGTACTGGGGTTGAATTTTGCCATTGTGTTTGCACTCTTAAGGGTTCTTTGTTTACATACAGTTTTTCTCATGTGACGTAGCTGCTGTTTTTAAGTAGAGCTGAGGCATCTGTGAGCAGTTCCTGCTTTCTAGCTTTTAGTGACGGTTTGGACATTTAAGATGTAGTGTTAAATCAGAAACTTTAGTATTTTATTTTTTTTGTGGTTTTGTGAATTTGTTGTATTTAATGACCAAAGGAACATTCTCCATTAAGTCAGTAAAAGTTCTTTAAAGCCAGGGAAAGGTATTTCTCTTATTTTAAAAGATGACTTAGGAATTACCCATACTAATTACATTAGGCATTGTAAGAAATTCTAGCACTTTAGTCCTTTTCCTATGAAAGCAATTTTACATTAAAGTAAATTTACTCTACAGATTATAATGCTAACCTTGATTTTGTTGTGTGTGAATACATGATGTGAATTTTGTAAAATGTTACTCCATGTGGAGGTTACACTTTAGGCAATCATTGATATATATTATTTAATTTGATTTATTTGTGGAACTAAGAGCCTCTCATTGAATGATTATTCAGATTTCAAAGTGACTTGAATTGTTTACATAACTTCTACCTGAAGGATTTAGATTCTGCTTTCTAATAGTGAGACTTGGCCAGAGTATATGTTACTACTTTGGCATGAGAGATATTTATCATGAGTTTTTACTATTAAAAATGTTATACATTTGCCTATTAGTTTTATAAATGCTGTTGCCTTCAGAATTTGTGTGAAGGTATAAAACTCAAAATGTCTTGCATTTGTTGTGCAATGAAAAGTCTTGTCTTTGTTAGATGAGTTTTTGATGTCCTGAATTTGATATAATTAGAAATTGTTCTTCTGTTCTCAAAAATGGACCCACACACAACAAAAACATGCTATTTGAGTAACTTTTTTTGACTTGTTAAGGCTGAGGACTGTGGTGTGCACTATTCTTTAGGGTCTTCTACCAGCAGTGCCTCCTGTTCAGATGTGACAGTCTCCCAGTGTTACAGAAACTGGACATGTGTTTTCTGTGTATTATTTTTGTTAGACATAAGAAAGTGATATGCTGTTTCTTTTTCCCATTGTAACGTTTTACAGAAGAGCTGCTAGCCGGGTCTTTATTCTCAAATTAATCTCAAACTGGATGTAAGAACTTAAATTTTTTAATTTATTTTTAATATTAGTGTAAGAACTCTGACTGCCGTTAGGTTGCTATTCTTTGTTTCTGGATAGAAGCTATTTGAAAAGTCCAGCCTCTGTCCTGCTGTAGTAAAATGGAGTTCCTCATGTTGCTGTTTTACAATGCTTTATAATTTACACTACCTTTTGAATATACAAACCTCATTCTTTATTGGACAACTTGAAGGCTTTGATTTCCTTAAAATTTTAAATTTTAACATGCATATTGCTTTGGCATTCCCTTAACTTTGAGATGCACTGAGCACTGTGCTTGAAAAAGACAAGACTGAAGATTGTACTATGAAATTTATTGAGTGATTTTCATAAATTATTTATCAAATGAGAAATTTTTAGATTTTGTATTCTGCTTAGTTAAAAATAAAAAAGTAGTTGAAATGAGGGGCTAGTAAGTTTGATGCTGTTCTTGCCAAACAAACTCGGCCAAAATCTTTAAAGTGCAGGTGAGGGAGGGATGACAAGTTGCTCTGTGTTGGAGTGTGCTTTCCAGAGTGTCGGAACAGCACTTCTCAAGTCCGGGATGTATTGATCTGTCGAGGTGCACAGCGTGCCTTTGTAAATGTTCATTCTCCATCTCGTTTCAGCAGGTGATAGTGGTCAAATGTAGCAGAGCTTAAGAATAGAACTCAGTTACCACTTCTGTGAACAATTTGGAATTGTCTGTTACTGTGTAATTGGTTTGCTTTAAACATGAACAATAAATTAAATGAAATAAAACATTGTCTTGTTTTTTATCTATTTTTTATATGTAACATTTGTATGCGGTAAGAAGTAATGCCTAGTTTTGGGGTACTTTTATGAAGTAACATGATGGTTTTGCCATGTTAGTGTGAGTATCTTGATTAATTGGGACTTGGCTCTAACACTGAGGAGCTTGTTTTTAAAAAGGAGAAGTAAAAATTCTTGTTACACCAAATAGTTTTATCAGAAAACAAGTGGAGAGAGACCTAAATATAAAAGGACTGTAATCTGTGTGCATTAAATATTTCAAATTATTAGTAGATTAAATTTTCTAACATTTTTTGTTTATTGCAGTAAGCCTCATTTAACTGTAGAGCAAATTAACTAAAAAAAAATTTTAGGGAAATCACTTGGGACAGATAAGTTAGGTCACAAAGACAAGATCTTGACAAAGTAATCAATGTTCACTTTAAAAATAACTTCATAAAGGAACGTTAATCTTGAAAGAGTAAGGCACATTTGTTTTTTCCTCCCATTTGTTTTCATACCAGGGCCACAGCCATCTCTGGGAGTTAGTTTTGGAGCACCATTCGGCTCAGGCATTGGCACTGGCTTGCAGTCAAGTGGCTTAGGCTCTTCAAACCTTGGAGGTACACTTTCACTTTTCTAATACTTCGTTGAGCTGTTCCCTTGGACTGGTTGTAGCCTGTACAGCATTTCTCAGAGGATCTGCTGCTATTTTGGAAGTTAAGGTGCCATCTGGCAAAAATGATTCTCCAAACATAGTCATTGCTTTCTAGCATTAGATTCAGAACTTTAAAGAGCCATTCTATTCTATCCTCTATGATAGTAGGTTTTAAAATGTATTAAAATTAACTTTCATATTTCCCAGTCAATTTGCTGGAATGTGAACTTGAGGATTATTCAGTTTTAAAAATTAATCCTAATACTAACCTTGGAATCCAGTCTACTTTTGGATCATATGAGGTCTCCTAATATCTTTTTACCTGAGAATAACCACTTTAAAAGGGGAGTTAAATTTTGTTGCAAATTAGACAGTTTGACTTCAGTCCATTTCTATGCATTTTGGCATATTTGACTATATACATAAGCAGTTGAGCTTATTGTAATAGTTCTGTAAGTTAGTAAGGTTAAGTCTACAAAAACATGCTAACTATAAATGTATTCACAATTCTTTTGTGTGGATAATTGAAAATTGATCATGTTTTGACAAGAGTAATGACTTTGGTTCCTTTATTTCCACTAAACTGTAAAAGAAGAGGCTGTAAGCTATTACAGTTAATATGAAGTGTTCTATGTTAAGAATTCTAGAGTCATAATCCACTTTGCCATTGTGTTTGTTATAGGCAGTGATAACTGTCAGTTTTGATATTTTAGTAAGCCATTTCAAAATAACATAAAAGGAATTTGTACTTGACCTAGCATATCCGAAGCCCTGCATTCTTTTGATATATTAGTAAGCCATTTCAAAATAACATAAAAGGAATTTGTACTTGGCCTAGCATGTTGGAAGCTCTGCATTCTACCCCTGACACTGCAGAAACTGGGAGTGGTGGAACATGCCTGTAGACCCAGCACTTGGGAAGCTGGAGGCTGGAGGATGGAAAGCGAAGATCATCCTCAGTTACATGGATAGGGAGTGAGAGCCCAGCCTGAACAATGTGAGATTCTCTCAGAAAGAAAACAAACAAACAACAAAAAAAAGAATTTGGACTTTTCATGTGGAGAACCCGAGGAACTAGTCTTCCGGTACTTCAGATCTCTTCATGGACTTGGTGTGATTACTAAACAAATGTGTTGTAAGAGGAAAGGCCTCACCACACTCCCAGTCTGCCAGTGTCCATGGGAGCAGCATGGCAGGACTGATGGGTGCTGGGCTTCTCTACTTAGCGGGTTTTCCTAGTCCAGAGCAGGGTGCACTTATTTGGGGTATTTGGTGTAAGTCATGCTTACTGATGAATTTAGTCAGCCTTTTGATTTTTCCAAAATGAAATAATTCTTCAGTGAAACCCTATTTCAGTGATCAAAATTTCTACTTATGTTTGGGAGAAAATACTAATATGGTCTTAATTTTTTAGTGGCCATATTCTTTTAAAATTGCCAATAGGTTATAAACTAGTCTAAGTAGTTACAAGTTAGTGTTTTATTTCAGAATTAATTGGTTCAAAAAGTCTTATGCAAAGGACTAGATCATGGATTTCCTTACTAAGCCACATTTGTCAGTACTGTATATATTGGCTCTTTGATAATGTTCGGTTTTACTTTCGAGTGTCCTTGATCTGTGTTTTATGTCCCTTGTGTATTTCTCTGTCACCTCCACTAGGCTTTGGAACTAGCTCTGGTTTTGGATGCAGCACCACAGGGGCCTCCACATTTGGATTTGGAACAACAAATAAACCCTCAGGAAGTCTTAGCGCAGGTTTGTGTGTTTCTGCCTGAATTCCAGGCCAGTTTAAAAGTGCAAATTACTTAAAATTATAAGCGTTCTTATTTCCAATAACCCCAGAAGATCTCTAATTGAGTTTGGAGGAAGCAGGAAGCCTAACTAACTGTAGAGCTTTATCTTTCTTGCCAGACAGAGTAGGGAGGCGCATGCAACGAGACTGAGTGTGACTTAATAGTTATGACATCTCTTAAATAAGTGGAGACTCACATCAGTCTTGATGACTAACTTCTTGCCCCCCATCATTGCAGAGATGAACCCTTTGTTGTGCCAGTTTAATCTGGTTGTGTTGTTCATTTTTCATCCGTTTTTTGGTACTGGATCTGAACACTCGGACCTCACCCATACTAGGTGAGGACACACCACTTAGCTGCTTCCCCAGCCCATTGTCCTTTTTGTATTTTGATACAGGATCTCCCTAAGCCTTTATTTATTTTTTTTTATTTTATTTAACTAATTAATTTATTTTTATTGCAGGCCTTGAACCTGTAATACAGCCAAGGCAGGCCTTGAACCTGTGGCACTCCTGTCTCAGCCTCCGAGTAGCTGACATTATAGATCTGTACCACTGGGCTGTCCAGCTAGGAGAAACAGTTTTGCATTTTTGGTCCAAGGAGATATTCTTTGGTTATTAGTTCCTCTGACTTTAAGAATGCCACCGCTTACGAATAATGACTGGTTTGGTTGTTTCATTTTTAAATAGCGTATAGTCCTGTGACTATTCTAGTACAAAATACTAATTTTTATCTACTTCTAATTTATATTTATGACTTTAATTTGTGATATGTAGGGGTAAATAGCATGTCTAAACCAATGATATAACACTGTTAAAGAGGTCTTCAAATTTAGGAAGTCCCACTTAAAAATATTATTAAAAAATAAGTAGCGTTTAAAACCAGTAGTGCCTCTGGAGTAGGGCTCCGTAATCAGTGGTATCGGGCTGGCATCTGAATGCTCTGTTAGCTAACGAGGCAGTCGTAGCTCTCGCTAACTAGAAAATCTGGACAGTAAGGACTGTTCCTTGCTGTTGGTATTGTCTTGAACTTTGTTGAGTTGAGCCTTTCCTGAGGGGTTTGGGATTTTGAGGGCAAGTCCAGATGTCTTGAAAATCTCTTTTACAAAATGTTTGTGGTGAGTCTGAGGGGAAGACACTTTGACATATTTAATTAGCCAAGAAGTTTCTGGCAGCTTGAAACTTATTAAAGATTTCAATTATTTGTGCTTAAGTTGCTTTCTTGGCCTACGTCACCAAACTTCTGATTTTCAAGCTGCCCCTAGTTGTTAGCGAAATTATTTTCCTGTCAGAGCAAGGTCTAGAGCAGGATCTAGGGTATTTTCTATTGTTATAAATTGTGTTCCTCTCAGATAGAAATTCTCACGCATCCCCATTTTTTGTGATTTAACTTCTCATCTGAATGTTTTCTTCCCTAAACATAAGGCTTTGGCAGCTCAAGTACATCTGGGTTTAACTTCAGCAATCCTGGCATCACGGCGTCTGCTGGTTTGACATTTGGGGTGTCTAATCCTGCCTCTGCAGGCTTTGGAACAGGAGGACAGCTCCTTCAGTTGAAGAAACCTCCAGCTGGAAACAAGAGAGGAAAAAGATAAACATGCGGGTTGATTGTTTGAGAGCCCGTAGCCGACTGCTCATGTTGATTCTATTTTTCTAATGATGCAGTGCTTGAACTGCATCCCAGGAGATTTATAAAGTTTTGATATTTTCCCTACTCTAGAATCTGAACTTTGTTTTCCGTATGGAACATCTTTCTTGTGAATTTAAAATCCATTTGTGGTTCTGTTGTTCTATTTTTGATTCTCCATGTAAAAATGCTGTGACTACATTACTGATTGATAGTGGTAAAGACCATTAATATGAAACCTATGATTTAAGCTAGTGTTAATAACAGTGTTTGGGTTAATTAGGTTTACGCTATGTGAGTATATGCACATTGGTTTCTTAATCAGATGATACGAACTCTAGGGCCAGCACTAGAATTAGTTTGTTCCTTGAAAAGGCCTTTAGAACCACACTGCAGGGCGTCTTGTGAATATGTATGTAATTATATTCAGAATAATGCACACTGTTGTGTGTTGTGCATATAAAATATATATTTACAGACTTACAACTTTTGCCTCAGACTGTTCTCCTTTTCTAATGGTATTCAATTTTTCACCTTCTGAGCCTCAAATCTCAATGCTTATAGGCTAATTGGCTCCAGGTACCTTGTCATTTGTGTGTTTACAAGATTTAAGTGGTTATTGATGTACTGACATTCAACTTCATTGTCCCTGCTTTCTGTTTTTGTTTACACCTTAACCCTTTGTAGCTACTCCAAATGAGGGGCACTGTAAGACTCAACTGGGAGGGTTAGAACCCTTTATTACCTTATATATTCTCATACTATGATGGGATTTTTTTCCCCCCAAAGAGATGGACTTTAAGGAGCATGTTTGAATTCCAGTCTGGTGTTCTGGGAGCAAAGAGCTATTAAGCCAAATTGAATCTATGCAGGTGAAGTGTGCACTGTTCATCCAGTGGAGCTCTTCTAATTGTTCCAGTCCAGAGTTCCTATTTACAGGACTATTGACAACCACACCAAATGGAGTGGCTTCTTGCCTCTCAGTGTCTGAAGTGAGTGCTTAGTTTGGACTAGAGGAACAATGTATTTTAAGATAAATACTCTTTGTAGCAGCTGTAAACTCTCCCTTCCTAGAAGTGAACATAGCTTCAGTTACAGAGCAGAGGTGTGAGTATAGTATCTGTACTGGGGTAGTGGCATTGAGTGGTTGAGCAAGAACCATTGCAGAGAGAATTGCCTTACTCATGATTTCACAGAGAAGACATTATCTTTCAAGTACAGTTTTCAGGTGGGATGAAAACACAGAATTTCACTGAAAATAGTTTTAATTTTTTACATAGAAGGTTTTGTACATATGTGCATCAGTGAATATTTTCAGAATCATTTTCACCAAGGCACCTTTTTTTCTAAAATAGGTATGAAGTATATAGATATATACATGCACACATAATATATTTTAGTATATGGTAGTTGGGTTTGATTATAAAAGTGTTGTCAAATCTGTTTTGTTTATCTGCATATAGCGATGATTGGCTTTCTTAAATTCAGTTTTTGCATCTTGATGCATTAAAATAAGAATTACTTGTCTCTGAGCACTAAACTTGTTTTTATTTGTGTTTTTCTCTAGTACTGCAGTCCCCATCTAGCTTATAGGGAGGACAGGAGGAAGGTGAACTGTTGCATTTTTAATTACTGTCGAGTTACACATGCCACTGCTACAAACCAGTGGTCAGTTTTTTTAAAGGACATTATGTTGTGCTGCAAATATCTGAATAATTATATCTCTTGTTTTTCTTTATATGCATTTTCCTGTGTTGAACCACTGGAGAGCCTGTAATGTTACCTTGTGGTAGAGTCTCAGTGTTGTCTCGTCTGCACTGTCCAGAGCCTACTATGGAAACAATAAAAGTTTTTGTGTCCGTTGCTTTGAATCTTTGTAGGTGTCAGTAGTTATTCTTACATAATTTTATTATGACTCTTTTACTCTCTGGTTTGTTTTTAGTGATTTATAGTTTTTTGTTTTTTTCTTTTTAAACAAAAGATTGAAAACCAGATAGTAAATTCTGGGCTGAGGAGGTGGCCTGGGAGTTAGAGTTCTTTCTGTGGAAGTGAAGACCAGAGGACACAGCAAACAGGTATGGAGGCCTGCCTGTCATACGGCCTCAGAAGGTGGAGCCAGGTCCCAGAGCAGGTGACACCAGCCGTGCCAGCCAGTGGGTTTGAGTGAGGTCTGCTTCATTTCGAAGAGTAGTTTATAGCCCCTGTCTGTGGTCCAGGAATAATAGGCTGCCCCTCATGTCTCACTTGTGTGAAGGCAGAAGGGAAGTAGCCACACAATTTATGTGAGTGATTACACACTGCCACAGACTGTAGAGGGGGAGAAGGTATCTAGAGTATGAAGGGTGCTATGAAGAAGTGGGTCATGTAGCCCATACTTGACCCTCCGCTCTCCTGTGAAGAGATTTCATGGAGAAAGTCCACTTGTCCCAGCAGGTGAGGTGTGGGGGTAGTGTTGCCTGCCTTGAGGGTTGAGGGGCAGCTTAACTATGACTCTCGGGAGATGCCGAAGAGTTTACAGGACATGTTATGAGAGGCTGGCCTGACTCCAGCTTGCTGGCTCACCAGGGTTGCAGTGCCTGAGCTAGAGACAAGGCCACCTTGTCCACATCCCTTCATTGCAAGTTCACTGAATGTGATGAGCATTACCCTGTTGTTGGCTGTGTGCACAGCGGTGGGAAGTCAGGACACCATCAAGGCAAGACGTCCTGTGGCGTCAGCTAAGGGAGAGTCGACTTACGTGATCCCGTCTTGAAGGGGGCATCACCTTTTAACAGATGCAGAACTGAGCACCAAGAAAAATATAGTCACTCAGCTCATCAGTGGGTGAGCTAGAATTCAAATAGGCCGACGAGTCTAGGCTTTGCAATCTAACACTGCAATAAGGGACTTCTTGTTTCCTGAGAAAGATACAAAGAAAATTCTGCTTGAGCTGGTCAACAAAAAAAAGTTGATTTGAGCAATGAGTGTGAATGTGATTTATCAAATATTTTCAGTTTTAAAGAATTGACCATATATTAAAAAGAAAATCATCCTTAGAGACAGAGTACTTGCCCAGTATACACAAGGTTTTAGCTTCAGGCCTCAGCACTGCAAATAATCTAAATGTGAGCTGCATAAAAGGGCTCCCGAGAGCGAGGCGCGTGCCACTGCCCAGAGGAAATTCTTGAGTTTCATTTTTTCTAACAGCTGGGTAGATCTGCCAGTACATACTGTTTAGCTGGTTGCTTTTGGTGACTTCAGTGTGTCTTTTTGCTACTAGAACTAATCCCTCCACTTGGATAGGTGACAGCAATGTCCAGTCACAATAACTCAGGGAATTCGTGTGGTCCTTTCCCTTGTGAAAGGTAACAGAAGCAGCTCAATGGCTGTTGTGAGTGACGTTGCCAGCACTCCTCTGTGCGCCCTCAGTCACGATACCCTCGGCAATCCGTTCTGTGAGGGACAGTGCTTCCACTTGTGGTTTGCAGTTGGAATGATGGCCTGTGTGTCCTGAAAGATTGAGAAGGTGGAGGGAGGGTCCGGTCTCTAGGCCTAGTTTTTTCTGTTTCTTTTGCAGCCCTTAGATAAACAGCATGAGTTTAAGTCCCACCGAGTACTCAGAGCTGGGCTGTGAGTGTGCAGGAACCACTTTTAACTGATCTAGACTAAGTCGTTGGATGTAACGGCTTTACTGTATCTTAAAATTGAGAACTTTTTAAAGACCTCCAGTTCAAAACAAATTTTGTGGCATTTTATTTTTTTCTAAGACTATTGTGTGAATTCACACATGAAATGATACGTAACTACAATTTAGAATGTGATCCCTGTATTTAAAAATTTCTAAATTAGCATACACAGTTTGATTTTTTCAGGCAATGGCTGTTTTTCTTTTTTTTTTTTAATTTTTTTTTATTAATTTTATTTATTTCTGTATGTGTATGAATGTACTGTCTGCATGTAGGTCTGTGCACCCGTGTCGTGCAATGCCGCGGAGGTCAGAAGAGGGTCTCGGATTCTCCTGGAACTGGAGTTCTCCTGGAATTGGAGTTTCAGACGGTTCTAGTTTCTACTGCTGCTTCCACCATCTCCCTCTCTTCTGCCCTGCTTGTGCCCTTTCATGTCCCGCAGCCTCCTTCGCACGTTGTACTCATGTCCTGCGGCTCCTTGGTGCGTTCTCGTCATGTACTCTCTCATGTCCCGCTGCCTCCTTGGTGCGTTCTCGTCATGTACTCTCTCATGTCCCGCTGCCTCCTTGGTGCGTTCTCGTCATGTACTCTCTCATGTCCCGCAGCCTCCTTGGCATGTTCTCGTCATGTACTCTCTCATGTCCCGCGGCCTCCTTGGTGCATTCTCGTCATGTACTCTCTCATGTCCCGCGACCTCCTTGGCTCATTCTTGTCATGTACTCTCTCATGTCCCGTGGCCTCCTTGGCTCATTCTCAACATGTACTCTCTCATGTCCTGCGGCCTCCTTGGGTGTTTTCATCATGTACTCTCTCATGTCCCGTGGCCTCCTTGGCTCGTTCTCAATATGTACTCTCTCATGTCCCGCGGCCTCCTTGGCATGTTCTCGTCAAGTACTCTCTCATGTCCCGCGGCCTCCTTGGTGCGTTCTCGTCATGTACTCTCTCATGTCTGGCAGCCTCCTTGGCGTTCTCGTCATGTACTCTCTCATGTCCCGCTGCCTCCTTGGTGCGTTCTCGTCATGTACTCTCTCATGTCCCGCGGCCTCCTTGGCGCGTTCTCGTCATGTACTCTCTCTCATGTCCCGCGGCCTCCTTGGTGCATTCTCGTCATGTACTCTCTCATGTCCCGCGGCCTCCTTGGCGCGTTCTCGTCATGTACTCTCTCATGTCCCGCGGCCTCCTTGGCGCGTTCTCGTCATGTACTCTCTCATGTCCCGCGGCCTCCTTGGCGTGTTCTCGTCATGTACTCTCTCATGTCCCGCGGCCTCCTTGGCGTGTTCTCGTCATGTACTCTCTCATGTCCTGCGGCCTCCTTGGTGTGTTCTCATCATGTACTCTCTCGTGTCCCACGGCCTCCTTGGCCGGTTCTCATCATGTACTCTCTCATGTCCCGCGGCCTCCTTGGCATGTTCTCGTCATGTACTCTCTCATGTCCCGCAGCCTCCTTGGCGTGTTCTCGTCATGTACTCTCTCATGTCCAGCAGCCTCCTTGGCGTTCTTATCGTGTACTCTCTCATGTCCCACGGCCTCCTTGGCATGTTCTCGTGTACTCTTTACCTCACGTGTTCCTCAGCTCCTCTTTCTCTCTCCGCTGCCCCCACTTGCGTGTCGACTTCACACATCAGGATCTGCCTGGGAGAGAGAACGTGTCATTTTTGTCTTTGAGTCTGGGATATTGCCCGGCAATATCCAGATCATCCATTGCCTGGGACCCCCTGTCTTTATGCTCTACAAATATTAGACTCTTGGTTTTCCTTGTTCGTTTGAGACATGGTTTTACTGTGTAGTGCTTACTGGCCTGGAACTCACAGAGATCTGCTAGCCCCTTCTAAGTGCTGGGATTAAATGTGTGCTCCACCGTACACAGCTGTATAGCTTTTTTTTGTTTATTTTTGTATAACAGTATTTTGGCCCCAAATTGATTGTAGTCCAGTGAGCTTATAACTCAAAAACACCAGAATGGGTTTCCTTTTTTTTTTTTTTAAATTTTTTTATTTATAATTTATTTCTGTATGTGTATGAATGTACTGTCTGCATGCAGGTTTGTGCACCCGTGTCGTGCAATGCCGTGGAGGTCATAAGAGGGTGTCGGGATTCCCCTGGAACTGAAGTTCTCCTGGAATTGGAGTTTCAGACGGTCTCAGCCACCATGTGGATGCTGGGGATCAAACCCGGGTCCTCTGCAAGAGCAGTCAGTGCTCTTAACTGCTAGGCCATCTCTCCAGCCCCCATTTTTAAAATTTATTTTGAAACTTTATTTTTAAGTTATACAGAGATAATAGTTTATTTTTTAAGAATTTCTTGCGTGGATATAATGAGCTTTGGTCAAATCCATCCCCAGGCCCTCCCTCCTAATTCTTTCTCCAACCCTTCTACCGCCCTTCCTTCTAACTTCATGTGCTAGCTTTACAGTCACTCGTCTACTTGGTACTGGCTGCCCATTCAGAGCCTGTGTAGCCTCTCATTCCAGGAGGAAGCCAGATTCCCCCTCTCCCATCACCATCATCTGCCAGTTTCTCCTCATCTGGGGTGCGACTTTGTGAGCTCCCTCATCTGGGGTACAGCTTTGTGAGCTCCCTCCATCCAGGCTTGGGCTTGGGCTGGCTCGGGCTGATGTGCATCCAGAGACGTAGCTGAAAGTTGAAAATGTCCATGAGCCTGCCACAAAGTCGGTAGTCTCCATTTTCTCTCTCTTTTTATGTGTACGAGTATTTTGCCTGCATGTGCGAAAGTGCACCTGTGTCATGTAATGCCTGTGGAGGGCAGACAAGGAAATCCGAGCCCCTGGAACTGTAATTATGGATGGTTGCTAGCTGCCATGTGGATACTGGGAACAAAACACTGGTCCTCTGCAACAGCAGTCAGTGCTCTCAACCACTGGCTTTCCATCCTCTTTCTGTTTTGGAATGACCATTTTTAGTCCCATTTTTACCCACACAGATAGAAATGCAAATAGCTCTTTCTTAGTTTTGAAATTAAGCTTTCCTGATCTGCCTCACTTGTGTTTTTCTTTCAATTTCTTCTCTTGGTTTCCATTACTGTCTTTCTTTGAAATTTTAATACAATTATACCAAGTATTAGAAATTAATCTGATTTAAATTTAATTTTCCCTTCTTACTTTAAGAAGTCCTAATTGGTTTTTTTAAAAAGTATGCCTGTCTACCTTTTGATAATCATATTTCTTACACTTTCATTCCTCTAAAAACACTTAACATATTTATATTTGTCATTGATAATTACAACATTTAAAGTGATTGAGGGAGCCAGGTGGTGCGTGCCATGTGCAGATCTCTGTGAATTTGGGGTCATCCTGGTCTACATAGTGAGTTCCAGGCCAGCCAGTGCTCAATAGTGAGACCTCATCTCAAAAATAAAATAATAGGGGCTGGAGACATGGCTTTGTGGTCAAGAGTACTGGCTTTTCTTCCAGAGGACCAGGGTTTGGTTCCCAGCACACACATGGAAGCTAACAGCCATCCCTCACTCCAGTTCCATGGGATCTAATGCTCTCTTCTGGCCTCTGCACATACAGTGCACAAACATACATGGTGCAGATGAAACATTCATACACGTCAAGAGAGGGCCTCAGCATAGTCGTACAACTGTATTCCCTCCATTTGGGACGCAGAGGCAGGGGACTTCCCTCAAGTTTTAGCCCAGCCTGCTCTGTTGCTGATGTTAGGTCAAGGTGACTCGTCTTCCCCTTTTGTATTGGTATTTGTGAGCTCTCCTTTGATGGGAGTTTGTCCTTGGGAATTCTTGAGGCTGAAGATAAAGCCCTCCAGAGGAATGTGTGTTTCTATGAGGGGCCTGGATGTGCCTGCCAATGCAAGAACACTTAATAGCAAATCCCACTCAGAGGGTTTGGGGACATAAATTTTTTATTTCATGGTTCATTCTTTCCTTTAAAATTTTCTTTCCTGGGGCTGGAGAGATGGCCTGGCAGTTAAGAGCACCGACTGCTCTTGCAGAGGACCCAGGTTCGATCCCCAGCACCCACATGGCTGCTGAGAACTGTCTTTGGCTCCAGTTCCAGGGGAACCTGACACCCTCTTCTGACCTCCATGGCATTGCACGACATGGGTGCACACACCTACATGCAGACAGTACATTCATACACATGAAAAATAAATAAAAATTAAAAAAAGAAAGTCTTTAAAAAATAGATGTTAACAAAAAATTTTTTTCTTTCCCTTTTTTTTTCTTTTCTGTTTTTGAAGTGGTCTCCCTATGTAACCCTGTCTAGCCTAAAACTTACTATTTAGCCCAGGCTGGCGTCTGATTTATAGCGATCCCCCTGGCTCTACATGCAGAGAAGGGGATTGCAGGTATGAGCCACCGCACCCAGCCCACAGGCCTTTTGAGAATCACCTAAATGTGATGAATCCTCAACGTAAATAGCTTTCCCTTCAGAAACCCAGGCCACAGAGCCACATGTTTTCTACACTTTCAGGGAAAGGAGGGGAATGGTATTGACAAAGGGAAGGGTTGACGGTATGGCCAGATGGTTCTGTTGCCTGATGTTTTAAACAAAGCTTTGTCAAAGCACAGCCAGGTTGGTTTGCATGTTACCTGATGCTTCTGCAGTGCGGCAGTTCTGTTGTGAAAGTGAACAGCCTCTGGTCCATTACACAGAAAAGTTGGCCATCCCTGTTCAGTCTGATCTTAGCTTACATGGCTTAAGTATGATACAATGCAGCTTTGTTAAGAAGATGCAGATGGGGGCTGGAGAGATGGCTCAAGTCGTAAAGAGAAGTGGCTGCTCTTGCAGAAGACTGGGTTCCCAGCACCCGTATGGTAGCTAACAACCATCCCTGTCTCCAGTTCCAGGTAATCCGATGCCCTCTTTTGGCCTCTCTGGGCACTGCATGACACAGGTGTGCATTGAGGCAAAACACTCATATGCATACAAATATTTTGAAAAAATAAAAAAGAGAGACTCAAAAGTCATGGAGGAAGCAGGATGGGTTATGTCTCTTTCCTGTCATTATCCTAGAGTAGTCGGTTGGTATTCAGAGAACCCTCACAGGGCTGACCTGCCAGGCTCCACACATCAGTTTCCTCTGAGCAGTGGAGAAATTTGCTCATGGAAGAAAGACAATGAGAGAGAGCTTCCTTTTGTGTAAGATTGTGATCCTGGGGCTGGAGAGATGACTCAGCAGTTAAGAGCACTGGCTGCTCTTGAGGAGGACCTGGGTTTGAATCTGAGCACCCACATGGCAGCTAACAACTGTCTAAATCCAGTGCTAAGGGGCCTGATGCCCTCTTCTGGCCTCCACGGTCATTGCATGACATAGGCTTCTATACATGCAGGCAATATAGTCATCCCCATAAAATGATAAAATAGTTTTTAAAAAGATTGTGATCCTGAAGTTGCTGATGCCAATTCTGCATACCACACTGGCTAAGACCATGTTTGCAAGTGGGGCTGATACATAGCCTTTAATAGGTGTCATAGACTCAGACCAAATCCTGTCAGGAAAGGGAGGACCTTACCAAGGGACCGAGGTCTGTCTCCTAAACAGGCACTGGCATCTTCAACAGCTGCCAGTCTCGGTGTGCTGCCTCACAGATTGTACTTTCTGCTCTGTCAGTTTACCTCCTTTTTTGTTAGGAACTTAAAGGATGTTTCTGTTTGTTCTAGATTGTGTTCATTGGGGCTGGGGAACGGCTCAGCATGTAACATGCAAGCGTGAGGACCCAAGTATG
Source organism: Rhizomys pruinosus (assembly GCA_009823505.1). Lineage (NCBI taxonomy): Eukaryota > Metazoa > Chordata > Mammalia > Rodentia > Spalacidae > Rhizomys > Rhizomys pruinosus. The sequence goes on along the minus strand of VZQC01009601.1, from coordinate 66,227 downwards.
GCTCCCAGCACCTGTGTAAAGGCCAGGCATATTAACATGTACATTTGTAACCCCAGCCCTGGTGGGGAGGGGTGGGGACAGATGAATTCCCATGGGCCAACCAGTGTAGCCGAAACATGGAGACTCTGTCTCAAAAAATTAAAGTGGAAGGGCTGGAGAGATGGCTCAGTGGTTAAGAGCACTTGTTGCTCTTTCAGAAGCTGTGTATTTGGTTCCCAGTACCCACATCAAGTGGCTCACGACAGCCTATAATTCCAGTTCCAGGGGAACATACACAAACTCAGGCACACACACATAAATGATCTGTAAAAAAAAATAAATAAGTGGAGAAGTGATTGAGCGAGATGTGGGTTCCACGTGCACCCATATGCGCAGGCACACATGAACACACACACAAAACTACCCAGCATTTCCATGTGTTTATAGCAACACTAGGAGATCAAATGCAAATGGAGCCTTTAACAGAAGGCCTTATTTCGTGACTTACAAGTTCTGTGGTGGAACTTTGTCTGCCTACCCTCCACCCCCGAGCTGAGGACTGAATCCTGGGCCTTACATTGGCTAGGCAAACACTCCACCACTGAGCTGCATCTCCAGTCCCTGGTGCCTGTCTAGAACCAGAGATTGTCTACTTCTTAAATCCTGGCTCTGAAAACAATGTACATATTTAGTGGACTTGTCACAGCTAACCATGAACCTGTTACACCATTCTGTGGTTGAGAGGTGGCAGAGTCTACCTTCTGCACCTAAAGTGGGGGCCCATGGCCACCTGTGACTGTGGAACCTTTGAAATGAGGAAAATACAAGCTAGGAACAGAATTTGAAATTTAAAACTTGACACTGAGTTCAAATATTAGACATTTAAGTGTGTTTTAAACAACTTAGTTTTAGGAATCTATATTTTCAACTTAATTTTTAAGTTTATTTTTTTATACATTTATTATTTTTGTATGTGTATGAATGTAATGTCTGCATGTAGGTCTGTGCACCCATGTCATGCAATGCCACGGAGGTCAGAAGAGGGTCTCGGATTCCCCTGGGACTGGAGTTCTCCTGGAATTGGAGTTACAGACGGTTCTTAGCTGCCATGTGGGTGCTGGGATCGAACCTGGGTCCTCTGCAAGAGCAGTCGGTGCTCTTAACCGCTAGGCTATCTCTCCAGCCCCAAGTTTATTTTTTTATGTGTATGAGTGTACTGTCCGCATGTAGATTGGTGTACCCATGTAGTGCAATGCCACAGAAGTAAGAAGAGGGTGTTGGATTCCCCTGGAACTGGAGTTAAAGACGGTTCTCAGCCACCATGTCGGTGCTGGGAATTGAACCTGGGTCCTCTGCAAGAGCAGTCAGTGCTCTTAACCACTGAGCCTTCCCTCCAGCCCCTCAACTTATTTTTTAAATGAAATTTAGATGCAAATCAAAGTGGTTTCTAGGAAAATCTGGAAATACTTGGATGTAAAATTCACATTGGTGTTCAAAAGCTTAGCATGAAAAAATATAAGCAAAACATTTTAATATTTTATATTGATGTCATGTGTTTAGTATGATGTAGTTCGCTGAACCCAGGGTTTCATGCATGTTAGTCAAGCACGGAGCTACAAGCTGAACCCCATGATGTGGTTAGTATAAAATTTAGAATTATTGTGCTGGAGAGATGGCTCAGTGTCTAAGAGCACAAGCTGGTCTTGCAGCGGACCCAGCTTCCCTCATGGTGGCTAACAACCGTCCGTAACTCCAGTTCCTGGGGAATCCGAGGCCTTCTGACTGCAGACATTGCATGACACGGGTGCACCTGCCCCCACGAATCTCCTAAGCGCACCGTGAAGGCAGCGTCCCCCCTGGAGTCCTGCGCGGTTGGGTCTCCCCTTGCTCCTCCCTTTTCGGAATGAAGGCAAGCTCGTGCTCACTGCGTGCACGGAAACTGGTTCTTCTGTACTGTCTGGCTTCTCCGCCGGGCCCCTCACAGTATGGACTCCCTCTTCTTCTCAGCCTCCTTCCAACCTCTCACAGGATTCTGAAAGGCCAGTCTTCCCTGCTACTCTGTAGTCCCACTTCTCACCATGGGGGTGGCGATGGGGTAGAGGGTGTCCCTTTTTCCTTTAGGCTCCTTGACCTGCAGCAGATAGTGTAGAAGCGCTGCACCCTGGCCGACGGTGGGCCACAAGATGCCGCGAGCCTACCAGGCTGCATCTTCTGGTGTTTGGTGATGTACCGCCTGCCTCAGAGCCCTGTCTTGTTTTCATTTGCATTTGGTTTTGTATTGTCAATACTTAGCATTTCCGAGTTGGATCTTGTGGATATTTATAATTGTGTAATTAACACGTGGGGAGACAGCTAAGTCAGCACCCAGCTCACTGTTCTCCTCACAGGCATTGAGCTATGAACGAGCGTCGCCACTCGGCAGGTGTTGGACCTGAGGCAAATTGTTTAACACCTTGTGCCTCTCAGTAAAATAGAGATAACACCCTTCTTACAGTTGACTATGAACAGTCAGGGGATTTAACCTGAGTCAGGTGATTAAATGTGTGCCCTGTGCAAAATGAACACACAACGAATACGACTGTTGCCACTGTAGTTGTCTAAACTGTTTCTCTTTTTCTCTCAGGCCAAAAATCACAAGTTTTAACTGGATTTCGAAAACCTAGTGTTACAGAAACCGATGAACTGGGAAGGAAAATCCAGTTTTGAGCAGTCTTTGAACCAGCAAGTATCTGCTTTGGAAGGGACTTCTGACACTCATTCTGTGACTCTTATGTAAGAAGAGTAAAAAAAGGCATAGAGTGATTCAGTCAAGACGTTTAGAATTCAGGAAAGGAAACCTGATGTTCTAGAACAACCTAACAGATCACGTGCTAGATTCTGGAATGGGAAGTTATAGCCACCACTTCCATTGCAATGGATTGTGGGAAGTTCACAGACGAAGTAGTTAAAGTGGATACAAAATAAAACGGACAAGTGTAGTGAGCGAAACGGCTTTCATTTTAATTGTGCAACTGTTTAAACAAAGGTACCAAGATAAAATTCACACCTATCCAATCCACCTACGTGAAGTTTACAATTCAGTGGTTTTGGTATGTACTCTAAACTGTACAGCATCACCACCATCTAATTTTAGAACATTTGTGTCCGTGAAAGGAATCCACGAACTCATTAACCTACACTCTGGCATTCCTAACCCCACCCTAACTCTTCCCTGTCCCCCCCATTCCCTTCCCCACCCTAACTCTTCCCTGTACTCCTCCATTCCCTTCCACACCCTAACTCTTCCTTGTCCTCCATTCCCTTCCCCACCCTCTCTTCCCTGTCCTCCATTCCCTTCCACATCCTAACTCTTCCCTGTCCTCCATTCCCTTCCTCACCCTAACTCTTCCCTGTCCTCCATTCCCTTCCCCACCCTAACTCTTCCCTGTACTCCTCCATTCCCTTCCACATCCTAACTCTTCCCTGTCCTCCCCCATTCCCTTCCCCACCCTAACTCTTCCCTGTCCCCCCATTCCCTTCCCCACCCTAACTCTTCCCTGTACTCCTCCATTCCCTTCCACACCCTAACTCTTCCTTGTCCTCCATTCCCTTCCCCACCCTAACTCTTCCTTGTCCTCCATTCCCTTCCCCACCCTAACTCTTCCCTGTCCTCCCCATTCCCTTCCCCACCCTAACTCTTCCCTGTCCCCCCCATTCCCTTCCCCCACCCTAACTCTTCCCTGTTGTCCCCCCATTCCTTACCCCCACCCTAACCTCTGTCCGCTCTCTGCTTCTCTATGTCCCCCACTTTGGGCATTTCCTATAGATGTGACTGCATTCTTTGAGCTAGCATGAGGTCTTGGGCGTATTCTTTTTTTTTTTAATATTTTTTTAATTTTTTTATTATTAATTTTATTTCTGTATGTGTATGAATGTACTGTCTGCATGCAAGTCTGTGCACCCGTGTCATGCAATGCTGCGGAGGTCAGAACTGGAGTTCTCCTGGAACTGGAGTTTCAGACGGTTCTCGGCCGCCATGTGGGTGCTGGGGATCGAACCCGGGTCTTCTGCAAGAGTGGTCGGCGCTCTTAACCGCTAGGCTATCTCTCATTCTTTATCTTATTCATCATCTCATTCTTTAGCTACACTTAATTCCTCTCTTGCTAAGCAGCCCTGGACTGTGTGGTCAGAAGACAGCTTTCATTAGAAGGTGAACATCTGATTTACAGATGATGGTGTGAACGTTCGTAGACTGGTTTCTGTGGGAGTAAGGATTTCAGTTATCTTGGGGTTTGCACCTAGGAGTAGAATTTCTAGGTTATTTAACATTGTAAGGACCTGCCAAGCTTTCAAAGGTGGCCGCGGCCCTCTCCGTTCCTACCAGTGTGTGAGGGGCTCTGTTTCTCCCCATCCTTTTATTTTAGTCATCTAAGGAGATGTGAAGTAGAATCTCACTGTGGCCTTTTAAATGTTTATTTTTAGTTAAGTGTATGTGTCTATGTGTGGCTACGTGCGGTGCCTCCAGAAGCCAGAGGCTTTATTACGTCTCTTTGGAGGTGGACGTCTCTTTGGAGGTGGACATCTCTTTGGAGGTGGACGTCTCTTTGGAGGTGGACGTACAGGCTTTTCTGAGCCACCTGACATGAGTGCTGGAAACCAACTTTGGTTCTCTGCAAGAGCAATATCAGCTCTTAACCACTGAACCATCTCTCCAGCCTCTCAGTGTGGCTTTCATTTGCATTCCTCTGGCGATGACACTATGAACATTGTGTCTTCCGTGCATTGGTCGTTGCTTGTAAGGGCACCAGTCCTTCTAGTAGTTCTATTGTGTTCCTTCTGTAGTCAACAACTTGTGTGCCAGACTTTAAAAAATACTTTATTTTATTTTATGTGTACGAGTGTGTTGCCTGCATGTATGAAGTGCACCCATGTCATGCATTCCCCACAGAGGTCAGAAGATGGCATTGGATTCCCTGAAAATGGAGTTATGGACAGTTGTTAGCCGCCATGTGGAACTGAACCCAGGTCCTCTGGAAGAGCAGCCGGTGCTTTAACCACTGAGCCATCTCTCCAGCACCATGTGCCAGACTTTCTTTTTTTTAAATTTTATTTATTTTTGTATGTGTATGAGTGTACTGTCTGCATGTAGGTTTGTGCACCCATGTCGTGCATTGCCGCAGAGGTCAGAAGAGGGTGTCGGATTCCCCTGGAACTGGAGTTTCAGACGGTTCTCAGCCGCCATGTGGGTACTGGGGATTGAACCCAGGTCCTCTGCAAGAGCAGTCGGTGCTCTTAACCGCTAGGCCATCTCTCCAGCCCTACACTTTCTAATGCTTTGGAAATGGGTAAATAAGTACATGAGAAACAGTTTCTCACAGAACATAGTCTAGCTGGTGGACACTGACAACTGCATGAAATGCTGCATGAGCCCCACTTCTGTTTAAAGCTAAGAGCTGCTAGCTGGGTCCCAGCACTTGGGAGGCAGAGACATGTGGATCTCTGTGGGTTCAAGGCCAGCCTGAGAGAGTTCCAGGACAGCTAGGGCTTCAGGAATACCCTGTTTCAAAAAGACTAACCAACCTACCAACCAACCAACCAAACAAACAAACAAAAACCTAAAAGCTGCAATAATCTGTAGAGAGTCTGCCGTGATTCGACATTTCGGAGCCAGACACTGACCTCCTTCCAGCTCTGAAAGTGGTAGTCTGGGTTATCTCCCTGTAGAAGCCGGGTTTTGTCTACACTGAAAACCTCTTGTTTAAACTTGGCTACACTGTTGCATCTAGAACTTGGTGCCTTGCTGTGGCTCCCATCTCGGGAATTCTGTGTGTATTGTACTTCCCATTGACATGGAGAAATCCCTGACAGAAACATCTCTAGGAAGGATTTTATTTGGCTCACACCTGCAGAGGGTGTTCATGGTCAAGGGGCCTTGTGTACTTAAGCAGAACATCCTGTCATGTCAGGCTGTGCTGGAAGAGAGATGCTCACTTCCTGGGGGACAGGAAGCAGAACTAGGCAGAGTAGCTGGGAACAGTACCCAGGAACCCAGCCACAGTGATTCTTCTCCCCGCTGGGCTCCATGTCTGAAAGCTTCTGTGACCTCTAAAAATGGCACTGCCAACTGGGGACAAGCCGTAAAAAGCATGGGGGACCTGCTCATTCTGTCTGTAGATTGCTTCATCTTGCACTGTGCTCTCATGAAGAGAGCAATTTTCCTTAAACCCCACAAAACAGCCCATCCGCTTCAAACTCACCTGCAGGTCACTCTTGGCTTCTGACACACCCCTCTCTCTAAGCTTAACCATTTGTAGTGAGATCATTGTGGGGTTACTAATCAGTCAAATCTCTATATTTGTGCTTTGGGAGGCAGTGATGCTGAAAGACATCAGTGGAACAGGCCGAGCACAGGGCTTTTCATTGTTTTCTGTAGGAAGCTTGCTTTTTGTGCCGAACAGGGACCACTCGGCCCTGCTAAGGGGAGAGGGACACAGCACCTGCCAGTAGCTGCTGTATGGAGCTGGCCTCGTGGCGCAGAGACCAGCCGGCTACTTCATGTAGCCCGACCTGGGTGATACTTCCAACTCAGGCCCTTAGCCTGGAATCACAAGACACATGTTCCACTCCTGGCCGTGACTTCCCACCTGGCCCAGAGACTGCTGAATCCTGAATAGGAATTTGAGGCTGATGGCTGTTGGCCTATCTTCAGCCTATGTCCACTCACAACACCAGCTACCCAGATTGGTGGTCCACACAGGGACCACTTTCCAACCCACTGGCCACCTGAAAGAAATGCAGGCCCACCTTGGCCTGTATGCACACAATAATTAATAAAATGACAGCTGGGAATTCTGTGATGATGTTACTGGAAAATTCAGATTTATTCCTTGCTACAGCCTGCTTTTAAAACCAAATGACATCAGTTTCCAGGACCAATCATAGTCCCCCCAACTCCATGCCACCACACACGGTTGCCCCACCCAGCATCATGCACCTAGGCCATGTTGTTTGCTCCTCCTTGGGGTGGGGTCAGAGAAATCCTCTGACTCTCATCTACGTGGTGCCCTTACACGTGCTAGCTGAGAACTAGCCCCCAATTCAAACCGGATCTTCCCACAGTTTTCCACTTTGTACTGGAAAGATTTGTGACTTCCTTAAACAATTTCAACAGTAACATGAAAGATTTAGATCACCATAGGATAATACTGGAAAAAATTTATTTATTATTATTATTATTTGTATGTGTATGAGTGTACTGTCTGCATAGGTTGGTAAACCTATGTCCTGCAGTGCTGCAGAGGTCAGAAGAGGGCGCCGGATTCCCCTGGAACTGGAGTTAAAGACGGTTCTTAGGCGCCATGTGGGTGGTGGGAATCGAACCTGGGTCCTCTGTAAGAGCAGTTGGTGCTCTTAACTGCTGAGCCATCTCTCCAGCCCCTGGAAAAATTTTAAATGTTGTGAGAACTATGATACAAAGACTTGAGGTGAGCATGCACTGTTGGAAAAATGGCACACACTTCTCAGCACAGGGTTGCCAACAGCCCTCAAGGAATAAAATCCACGATAAAGCATACTAAAACCAAACACAATCCTAAAACAGGCTTGTAGCAGGTGAATTGTCAGGCTGCTATCTGAATCCAGGTGAGTAATGAGGGTATTTTGGAGCAGGCTGGGGTGGAGTTGATGATACAGCAAGGGGACTCTGGATATTTGAAGATGGAGTTGACAGGCCTCCAGCAGGTGGATGCAGGGTAAGAACGGGAATCTAAGAGAGCTTTAGGATTCTGATCTGAGTGTTTGGAGACAGAGGTGGAGCTAATTGGGAAAGGTGGGATGGGCAGAAGGCTGCAAAGTGAAGGTTGTGGACAAACACTTAAGTCTGGGTCCCCTAGGCATGCGAGTGGGAGTCCAGAAGACAGGCCTGCGAGTTGATAGAAACACAGGGTCTCACCAGCGACCCAGCCGGCTGGCACCTGTATATGTGGGTTCCCACCTCACAAGGCTGGGTATAAAAGGCCGTGACTTTTGCCAATAAAGGAGTTATTCCCTTGGAATTTCTCCTGACTCTTTCTTGGGTCGCCCCCTCCCCCCCAAACTTGGCTCCTGCCTGAGCTTCAGTGTCAGCCATGCTGAGGAACGCATGGTTGCTTGCAAGAACAAAGAGGAAGCAACAGCAATAACACCTTTCTGTTCTAGTCAGCTTTCTATTGTGATAAAACACTGATCAAAACCAACTGCTCACACATCCCAGTCTCAGTTCATCACTGAGGAAACCAAGACAGGATCTTAAACAGAACAGGAACCCGGAGGCTGGGGCTGAACCATAAGCCATGGAGGAAATGTGGCTTAGTGGTTGCTCCTCTGGCCTGTGTTCACCCTGCTTGCTTTTCCTTCCTTCCTTCCTTCCTTCCTTCCTTCCTTCCTTCCTTCCTTCCTTCCTTCCTTCCTTCCTTCCTTCCCTCCCCTTCCTTCTCAGTCTGCTTTCTTTTTTTTTTTAATTTTTCATTTATTTATTTTTGTATGTGTATGAATGTACCGTCTGCATGCAGGTCTGTGCACCCATGTCGTGCAATGCCGCGGAGGTCAGAAGAGGGTCTCGGATTCCCCTGGAACTGGAGTTCTCCTGGAATTGGAGTTACAGATGGTTCTTAGCCGCCATGTGGGTGCTGGGGATCGAACCCGGGTCCTCTGCAAGAGTGTCGGTGCTCTTAACTGCTAGGCTATCTCTCCAGCCCTCAGTCTGCTTTCTTATACAACCCAGGAGCACCTGCTTAAGGGTGGTAGCACTCAAAGTGGGCAGGGCCCTCCCATATCACTCAGTGATCAAGAAAGTGCCTGGAAGACATACCCACAAGCCAACCTGATAGAGGAAATTCCTCGAAATTCCAGGTGTGTCAGGTTGATGACTGAAGCCAACCATGACAGTCTGCTTCCCTTATACTCCCTCCATGGGACTATAAACACACAGCTCTCCTCACAATGCATGGGCCCTAGAACACAGATAGATCTTTCTTGGAAACTGTTCTTTATTTACATATTTTAAATTTTTAATTTATAATTTTTATTTTACGTGTATGCATGTATTCCTGCATGTATGTAAGTGCACCCATGTCAAGCAATGCCCTCTGAGGACAGAATAGGGCATCTGATTCCTTAATACTGGAGTTATGGACAGTTGTTAGCCACCGTGTGGGTGCTGGGATTTGAACCTGGGTCTTCTGCAAGAACAACCAGCGTTCTTAACTACACCGAGCCATCTCTCCAGCCCTGGAACCTTCTCCATGCAGGTCATCTGAAGTCTCAGACTTCTCTGTCCCTGGCTTAGCTGCTCACATAGATGGGTGTCTTCTTTGCCATTTGCTGGGGGCTCTTCTGTTGGCGGCCATTGCTGTCTCAGCCCTCAGGTGCCTACCCTCCTGATAACTAATTATTCCCATCTCCTTGCTCTCCTACCATCGCTAGCCAGATCGCACAGGAACATTGAAAAGAGCAGAAGGGACTGACTAGAAATGTAGAAGTATGTGCAGCCATCGTAGATAGACCGAATATTTATGCAGCGGCTCTCTGTGGTGGGAGGCAGCCAGGACAGGGCTTGAGTCAGAGCTGGTTTATGCCACATGGAATTGCTGCTGAGGACACAGCTGCCAGGTTTAATTAATGGTGCACATCGTGATCAGATCTGGGAATAACAGAGGGCTTTCTTTAATACGTGCATTTGTTTCCCAACGAATGAGGCTGGAGACAAGCACACGGGCCTGTCATCTATTTATAGCTTCCACCATGCTGTGAGTGTTCCACCCGTGGCTCCAGCCACAGCACAGGTCTGCAGTTCCTCTGAGTCCTCTCCATATTTCCAGGGAGCCTGTTCTTTGGGCACGTTGCTGAGTGATCTCTGTGAACTATTAGTTGGGATGCAAAGGCTGCTTATGTGTCACACTCTGGGTCCCCACACTCCCAAGATGCATGGGAATGATCTTCCCTGCCCTTCCATTGTTATGCAATTTGAAATAATTTGCCTTTTTTTTTTTTTTTTTTTGGGGTACTTGTGGAGCCTGACTGGGTGTCCGATTCCCAGGAGGGGAGTTGCAGGCAGTCGAAAGCTGCTCCTTGTGGGTAAGTGTTCTTAACCACCGAGCCGTCTCTCCAGCCCCTAATTTACCTTTGGATACTTGCATCCATGACCTAAACCTTTGCATGTTGCTCAGGACAGGATTGTTGTCATCCTGCTCGGGCACAGAAGGACTAAAATGACTAAGCCAGCTCCCAGCCAGAGCAGCACCCTGAGGTGATTGCTCTGATAGCTGGGCCTGCTGGATCACTGCATGGGAAACTAGAGCCATGCCTTGGTGTGCGTGCTGGGGCGAGGGAGACTTTTAATAGAAACTTGCTTTGTTCTATAGGTCTTTAGGAAAATTGGCTAGCTATGTGGTTGGGATGATTTTAAGGGTGAGGGCCCTTCCGTGAGCAGGGGCATGGTGGCACATACCTGTAACCCCAGTACTCTAGAACAGGTAGGGTTTGGGGTATGCAGCAACAACCTGTCTAAACAGACATCCTTCCTGTGGGGCATGGGAGAGAAAGGGAGAGCACCCTGAAAATGTAAAGCAGCACAGACAGTTTCCCAAAGAGGGCAGCAGAATGACTGGAAGTGCATCAAGCGTTTTTGTGCAGTAGGGCTAGAGCAGCATTGCAGGCCACTTCCTGCTTGAGTGGTCTCCTGTTAGAGGACACACAGCCACTGTCCTCCTGCAGAGGTGGCCACCTGTGGGGAGTGTCTCTTCAATCCTAGTATAAGGCTGAAAGACAAACCCTTCAGCTCCTGAAAGATGAGGCCATGACGGCCTGGGGTGTTCTGGACACTGGGAGAGACAGGCTTGGCTTCTCCGTGAGCTCTTTGCAGTGGTTTTGTCAGGGCCTGAAGCAGCCTGCCCTCGCGTTAATTTGGTGGCTTCAAAACTGTCTGCAAACAGCATGTTCCTTACACTTGAATCTGCACTCCCAAGTATCTCCTGTATTTTTCCTCTGCAGAGTTCAGGACATTTTCGGGTTCGTTTTATCTGTCCTTTGTTCTCTCAATATCCCTGGGAGAAATGGACAGCTTCCTTGTACTGATGTGTTAGGAAGTATGTGAAAGAAAATGACCTGGAAAGTTACCATAGCGTCTGTGTCCAGGCTTTATAACCCTTATTTTTAAAATGACAGTACCTGTTCCCCTGAAATCATTCTAAAGTCATTTTAATGGCTCTCAGCCCCTGCTCAAAAAAGAAATACACATCTATTGGGAACATTTAGAAAATATATAATGGAGGAAGGAAGGCGGTGGGGGGCAGGGGGCTGGAGGGTCTCTGGCTGAGATGTTCCATAGCTGTTTTCATATGGTATTTTGTCTGAATGTTTTCACTTGCAAATGTCATAGTGAAACTTTGTGCCAGCGCATTTGCTAGTGTGACTTGAGCATATGAAGCTGATATAGAGCAACATTATTGAGGGCTGGAGAGGTGGCTCACTGATCAAGAGCCACAGGCTGCTCTTGCAGAGGACTCAGGTTTGATTCCCAGCACCCACATGGTGACTAACAACCATCTGTATGTTGGATTCAGGGAATCCAACACCCTCTTCTGGCCACTGCGGCCATCACACAACACAAGTGCCCTTACATACTTGTAGACAATGTGCTCATATGCAAAAAAATAAAAATAAATACATTTTTTAAAAGATAAGTATTATTCACTGTTAGGAAATACACTTAAAAATCTTACCATGTGAGGGGGCTGGAGAGATGGGCCTAGCGGTTAAAATCGGCCAAACCGCTCTTCTTTCAGTAGGACCCGGGTTCCAACCCAGCATCCACCATGGCAGAAACAGCCACATGAACCCATCCAGAAGACCCAATTCCAGGAGAACTCCGCTCCAGGGAATCCGAGCCCACAGCTCATCGACCTCCCGGCATGTGCAACGACACGGGTGCACAGACTGCATGCAGACAAATCACATGATACACATACCGCAAATAATAAAAATTAAAAAAACGAAAATCATGTAGTGGTGCTTTACCACAGAATCTGGTGCTCTGAGCAGCTGGGAGTGGCAAAGTCGGGGAAGGGGACTTAGGGATCCCCAGAGAGCTTTGGGAAGTCATAATAGGTGTCCAGAGGAATATTTGGATCTTAAGACTAAATTTGGCCATATAGACTCGTTGCAGGCATCAGGAAGACAGCAGGGATCTGTGCCAGGTGTCGCCGAGCCTTCTCCTGTACCTGGCCCAGGTACAACTGGCAGCCTGGCCTTGGGATTGGCTGGTTAGATTTAAGGTGGTGGGACAGTTGGTTCCCTGAGTACACTCCTCACTGTTGGGAACTCTGGCTGCATTGCAGGGGAAGCCTATTTGTGACTTCCAGCCCACAAGACCGCAGTGCCCTGGAGCCCTGGGGTGTGGGTTCACAGGTCCTGGGGGGCTTGGGTGTTGCATGGCTCAGTCCCGGGTCAAGCTGTTTGCGGTTGGGTGAGGGTGTATTTGTCTGTACCAGTGTTAGGATATGCAGTAGAATTTTTCTTTTTTTTGCTTTTTGAGATAGGGTCTCCCTGTACTTCCGGCTTCCTGGGAACTGCACTTATACTGTAGACAAGGCTGGCCTGGACTCAACAGATCTGCATGCCGTTCGCCTCCCAAATTCTAGGGATTAAAAAGGTGGTGCACCACCACGCCCTGGCCAAGGAGTGAGATTTTGGAGCCGTAACGTGTCATACCCTGTGCAATCAATTAAGGAAAGTAAACAAAACACCTGAAGAGAATAAGCCAACATCAGTGTCCAGCTCAAAGAAACACCTAAGGTCACATGTGGAACCCACTTCCCAACAAAGGCAACCAACAGATGCCTAAATGCACAAGGATAAAGACTTGCAGTGGATCTCCACCAAACACATAAGTACCTTTCTTAAGAGTTAAAGACCCTTTACTTTTTTACTCAGGATACAGATGCTCGAAGAAAAATTATGAATATGATTAGAGAAATTAAGCGATGAGGGAATATTAAGGGACTTATACAAAAAGGAAGCTCTGGATCTAAAAGAAGACAGGGAATAATGAAAGGAGGACACAATAAAGTTGCAGAATGAATTACAAAACAGATATGAAACATTGAGAAAATCTCAAGTTGAAATGACAAAAAAGAAAGCAACAGTCACAAACAACTCTGGAAGGATGAAAGCAAATAATCAGAAGGTAAAAAAATATCAAGATGAGAGGAGAAAGGCCAGTGTAAACACTGACTGTCGCTGCAAGGCCGGGTCAAATCCACACCCCCTGCTAGAACCTCTTGACCTCCAGTACAGGAATCCGAACCCCTTGCGTCGACCCCACACATTTCACGACATGCACAAACCTAACATGCAGACAGTACAATTCAGACACTGTACCAAAAATAAATAAATTAAAAAAAGAATAGCAAGATGAAGACAATACGGAAAAAAACAATAAGTAAAAATATGAAAAATTAAAAAAAAAAAAAACCCACAAAATAACCAGGGGAACTGTGGGATACTAAGAAAAGCTAAACCTACAAATTATAGGGATAGAAGAGGAAAGAAGATTCTAGGATGGTGATATGACCCAGGTCTTCAACAAAATTTTAGAGGAAAATTTGCCAAATTAAAGCAAGAAGCTTACCTATAACAAGGTTAGAATCATTAGAACTCCAAGCAAAAGGGTTGGAGTGAATGGCTCACAGTGGTTAAGAACACCGACTGCTCTTTGCAGAGGACCTTGGTTCAATTCCCAGCCCCACTTGGCGTGGCTAAGAAACCATCTTTAAGCTGGGTGTGGTGGCTCTCAGGATGCAGAGGCAGGCCAGATTTTTGTTTGTTCAAGGCCAGCCTGTTCCTACAGAGTGAGTTCCAGGCAGCTGGGGCTATAAGGAGACCCGGTCTTCAAAAAAAAAAAAAAAGACTATAGATGCCAACCCAGAATACTTTATATATATGATAGATAACAGATTATAGATAATAATCTATATTACACACACACATATAATATATCTAAGGTTATTAATATAATATAATAATATATATTAGTTTTTTCCTTTTGGCTATTTTTGAGGCAAGGTCTCCCTTTTAGTACCAGCTGTCCTGGAGCTCACTCTGTAGACCAGGCTGGCCTTGAACTCAAGAGATCTGCCTACCTCTACCTCCTGAGTGCTGGGATTAAAGGTGCGCGCCACCACACCCGGCTCAGAGTACTTTATCCAGCAAAAATGTCTATTATAATTGAAGGAGAAAGGAAAAATATTCCATGATATAAATAAGTTGAAAGAATTTCTCTCCAATAAGCCATCCCTGCAGAGAATGCTTCAAGCAACTCAAAGGGTAGGGGGCAAGGATGACTATAACCAATCCACACCAGGAAACAAATGATACTACCACTATAGAAATAAAAACCTAGGGTAAGAATGCACTAGAAATCACAATTGGAAGCAATTTAATTCTCTCAACAACAGTTTTAAATATCAATGGCATTAATTCTCCAATTGAGACAGAAACTAGTAGAATAAATTAAGAAACGAAACCCATCTTTTTTTTTCTTGTCTCCAAGAAACTTTCCTCACCTTTAAAGATAAATATTATCCTACGGTGAAAGGAGGGTAAAAAATAAGTAAATGGCACTAAGAAAGAAGGAGGAGTCGCTATGCTAACACTACATAAAATAGAATTCAAGGCCTTTGGTTGTGTTTTGTATGTGGAATATTTGATCACTAGGTGGAACATCTTTGGGGCGGATAGACAGGCTTTTTGCCAGGCATATGTGGTGCATTTCTGAATATCTCGAAAGATTCGGTTGGCCAGAGCCGACCCTGGGACTTGTAGGGTCACTTTAAAGTTTTTATTTTGTGGTGATGTGTTTGGTGGAACTGCCCCATTCTGCTTGATGGGTATAAATATTGCAAGGGTTAGTAGAAAATAAGATACTTGTACTGGATTGAAGTGGTTATATGTTTCTAGAGTGGAATGGTATAAACATTGAAGCCAGTTTACTAATGGTCTAGATGGGATTATAAACACACAGGGTTGTGGTTGGTTTTCAGTCCATTCCTGGCTTGTACTGGACTTCCAGATGTAGATTTGGATTAAATGGGCATAGACAAGTAATGGATTACCTTTGACTACCAAAAGATATTTTTCTATTATGCAAGTGTTACTTTTGATATCTGTTCTGCCCATCTCAAGATAACTTGACTCAAGAAAACCTAGGTTTACTTCCCTGAACTAGTGGCATGCACCCCAGGAGGAGATAGTTTGGACAGACTTAGTAAATTTTTTTAGCTTAATTCTGGTCAATAAGTATGTTACTTGTTATTGGAAAACTACAAACCAGGATATAGGGTTTGGGAAAGTAAAGAGACTACCTACATTTGTAGTAAATTATTTATATTTAAGATATGACGCTGGGCATGGTGGCACACGCCTTTAATCCTAGCACTTGGGAGGCAGAGGCAGGTGGATCTTTGTGAGTCAAGGCAGGTGGATCTTTGTGAGTCCAAGCTGTCCTGGAACTCACTCTGGCCTACAGAGTGAGTTCCAGGACAGCTGGAGCTACAGGGAGACCCTGTCTCGAAAAGACCAAAAAAAAAAAAAAAAAGAAATGACTATGGACTAAAGAATTGTTTAATTTTTCTTAGAGGCTGGTGCCTGTTTACCCTATGGGTTTTTTTTAAAAATATTTTTAAAATGAAAAAAAAAAAAATTTTTATGTGTAATGAATGTACGGTCCTGCATGCAGGGCTGTGCACGCGTGTTTTGTGCATGCCTCGAGGGCAGAAGAGGCGTCGGATTCTCCTGGAACGGGTGTTCGCCTGGAATTAGAGTACAATGGTTCTAAGCTGCATGTGGGTGCTGGGAGCGAATCCCAGGTCCTCTGCAAGAGCAGTTTGGTGCTCTTAACCGCTAGGCTATCTCTCCAGTCCCCATGTTTTGTTCTTTTTGCTCAGGATTATTTTGTCTAATTATGGTGAGTTGGGATTCCACGTGAATATTAGGAATTTTTTTATCTAAATATGATACAATAATTCAAAGTACCAGATTTGGTGTAACTTAACTTTTTTGGATGCTTAGTGCCCAGACCTAAGGCCCATACAAATTCAACCAAGGGATTTAAGGAACAAATTTCTTTCTTGCCCTCTGGAAGTCAGTTGTGTCACAACAGGGTATATTTGTACAGGGGCATATCTATAAAATGTTTTGTCAATTGAGAGCAACAGGCGTCCCTGTGGAGGGAGGGTCTTGGCGATATATACCACAGAACTTGCCAGTGGACAGTCTATAAAGAGGAAAGCTCAATAGAGATGAAAGGCACTTGTGTTTCAAAATGGGAGCCTGGTCTAGCAAGACTGACCTTGTCCTTGGTAGATGGAACTTGTTAAGAATGGCCAGAAGGAATCAAGTGCTCCCCTCTTCTGAAAGCCTGAGTGCCGCCCCAAAGAACAGAACCTCAAATGACCATGACAAACCAAAGTTCAGTTAATCTTGGCTAACTTTGTGGACTTAAGCACCCAAAAGAAAGTAATATAACCAAAAGGAGATAGTAAATATATTTCTGTTTAAAGCCTGAAAAATTGAGCCTCCACATATAGGTTTAAAGTTATATGAAATAATGTAAAACAGGCATAAAAACCTTAGCTCTTGGCCTTGATTAACAGAGTAGGGTTACCTGCAGCCAAAAGACAAGCACACTTTTGTTGTCAATTAATGCTCATTAATAATTTTTTCTTTCTAGCAACTATCTAGTGGAAACTCATAATCCTGACTATTAAAAACACCTGAAAAGCAGATTCTGAGTCCAGACATCAAAATGGCCAAATGAACAGAAGGGGAAACCTAATAATGGACAATTTGAAACCCCTGATCAAGAAATTCTAATGGACTTTTAAGTTGGACATTGGAAGTCACCCTGTTCTTACCTCTCATGGTCACCTGCCTAGATCATGTACCTAAACACTCCAGCCTTCACTTCACTTCACTTTCACAGGCAATGACTTTTTATTTTCCCTCTGTAGTTATCCTTCTGGGGGTCCTTTAGATAGACGCTCTGAATGGGGATACCCCAGTTGCCACCCCCTCTCTACTCCCCTTTTCAGAATTGAAGAAGTCAGAGTGGTTGGCGTCCAGATTCCCTTCTGATGATTGGGGTGACCCTTTTAGAGGGTAACATAACTGAACAGGAGCTAGAAAGTGATTAGGCAGTTTAGGGATGAGACTCCCCAAATTAACCAGACTCTTTCTCAGCGAAGAACTCAAGCTTCCTGGACTAGCCACTAAACACATATCCTTCTGGTACCCCTGAAAGAGCGGAAAAGAAGAAAGGAAAAAAAGATACAGCCGGGTGTGGTGGCCGCCGCCTTTAACCTGGCACTTGGGAGGCAGAGGCAGGCAGATCTTTTGTGAGTTCAAGGCAAGCCTGGTCTACAGAGTGAGTGCCAGGAAAGCTGGGAGCGACAGGGAACCCTGTCTCGAAAAGACCAAAAAAAAAAAAAAAAAAAAAGAAACGAAGAGAGAGGAAAAAAAAAAAGAAAGTACATACCAAGCTGCAGTTGTTATTTAATTTTAACCCGAATAAGAAATGGAGAGCCCCATTTTTGTATTCTTGTTGCTTTGTTGTGTTTATTGTCATTTTGTACTGTTTCTGTTTTTCCGTGAAAAGAAAAAAATATATAAAATCTCCGCCATGCAAACTAAGTCAAAAGATCAGAACCAGAAAGACACTGCTTCCCACAGTTCCAGGATAACGGATGTAAGGACTCCCCGGACAGCCAGCACAGAAGCACATGGATGAGCACGAATGCCTCTGCCCTTCCTTCCTTTCTTGTTCTTAATTCCTTTCCCCTCTCCAGAGGGCACTCTCGAAGCAGGGTTCCAAATGTGAATTCCAGGGTGACAGAATTTGGCAACTGGACATGAAGTGCCCTATCAAGTCTTGGGTCCAGGAAGTGTGATGAGGGCATAATGTTGGGGGGGGGGATACTGAAGGTAGTGTGGTTCATGGCGTGAGCTGCCCAGTACTTGCGTCTTAGCATATCCGGGGTCGACAGTTCTGTTTTGCCTTTGGCTATCTGCAGATCATGTCCTTTAATAAATTCTGTGTCAGTCAACCATAGTCCCGTGGTCAGTGTCTGTTGCTTACACTCAGAGAACGCTAATGAATAATTGGTTTAGGAGAAAAACATCCCATGTTCACTAAAAAACAATTAAATATATTGAAAAAATAATGAAGAAAATATAGTGACAATAAAGTATTAGAGTTCAAGACCAGCCTGGTTTACAGAGCGATTCAGGACAGCTGGGGCTACAAGGGAGACCCTGGCCCGAAAGACAAAAAAAAGTACTAATTAGAGGAAAACAGACTAAGAATTTCAATGGCAGGTCACTGAAGAGAAATATAACCAATAAATAGGAAAAGATGTAATTTTTCTTTAAAAATATTTTATTATTTTATTTATGTGTATGAGTGTAATTGCTTTGCTATATGTAAGTGCAACCATAGGGGAGTCATGCAGTGCCCACCAAGGTTAGAAGAGGGCATCAGATCCCTTGGAACTGGAGTTATGGATGATTGGAGTTATGGTTGTTAGCTGCAATGTTGGTGTTTGGAACTGAATCTGGTCCTCTTGAGCAGCTAGTGCTCTTAAAACTGCTGAGCCCTCCTCCAGCCCCTGCTAGTCTTTTTTTTTTATTTGTTTTTTTTTTTTTTTTTTTTTTGTCTTTTCGAGACAGGGGTCTCCCTGTAGCTCTGGCTGTCCGGGAACTCACTCTGTAGACCAGGCTGGCCTCAAACTCCAGAGATCCGCGTGCCTCTGAATCCAATGCTAGGATAAAGGAGTGCGCCACCACCCCGGCATTTAAGTTATGTCTGTATGTGTATCAATGGCTGTCCACTGCATGCAAGTTTGGTGCACCCGTGTCTTGCAAGGCCGCGGAGGTCAGAGAGGGTGTCCGGATTCCCCTGGAACTGGAGATTCCCTCCTGGAATTGGAGTTTTCAGACGGTTCTCGTCCGCCAGGGGGGTGCGGGGGATCAACCCGGGTTCCTCTGTAAAAGAGCGGTCGGCGCGCTTAACCGCTAGGGCCAACTCTCCAGCCCTCCCCTTAGTCGTTATTCACTTTTTTTCACAATCCAAATAGACCTTTATTGTAGTCAATGAGGGGTGGCAAGCTGACTGGGGAGCCAGCAGCAGCCACGCCAGTCACCCCGCATAAGTGTGTTTGTATGCAGAATCGAGTCATGGGGTTGGGCAGGGCCTTAGGGTCTTTAGTGGGTTCAATAGGGGCACTCTTGGATTGGGAAACTTAATTGCAGGACAGGATGGATTTACCATTGGAGGTTGTTATGAGACTTCCATCTATAAAAACAGAACCTGAGAGGAAGAAGATTGGGCGGGGGGCACTGTAGATTGGTCCAAGTACTTCCTGATGACTGAGGCAATTGTGGGGCTTCAGGGTCCTTTGGGAGCAGTGCATAGGGGGACCTCTAGTAGCATGGTGCAGGAACACAGTCCCGATCTGGTCCTAGGTGATGGCTTGGGCTGGCATTTGGGCTACTGCAGTTGTGTCATTCTGTAATAATCTTTGGAGGGAGTTGATTAACCATGGTGAATTAGTGACTAAAAGGAGGACACCAACCAGCGGGTCCCAAGAGGGGGCAACAAGGGCAACCATCGTCTTATGCCAGACCATGATCCTCCCATTTCTGGACACTTGTGAAGTTCCTAGGCTGGACTGCACAGGAAGGAGTGGAGGAGACATTTTTGACAGGAAGGGGAAGGTGAGGATGGAAGATCTGGATGTCATGATTGGAACAGAGACTGTTTAATTGTTTGGGACGCGATGGATGCCAGGGTATTAGAAGACCAATGTGCAAACACCAGACCAGTGTGCAAACAGCAGACCAGTATGCAACACCAGACCAGTGTGCAACACCAGACCAGCGTGCAACGCCAGACCAGTGTGCAAACAGCAGACCAGTGTGCAAACAGCAGACCAGTGTGCAACACCAGACCAGTGTGCAACACCAGACCAGTGGGCAAACAGCAGACCAGTGTGCGACACCAGACCATTGTGCGACACCAGACCATTGTGCAACAGCAGACCAGTGGTGCAAACACCAGGGTGCAACACCAGACCAGTGTGCAACACCAGACCAGAGTGCAATTCCAGACCAGTGTGCAAACAGCAGACCAGTGTGCAACACCAGACCAGTGGGCAACACCAGACCAGTGTGCAACACCAGGCTAGTGTGCAAACAGCAGACCAGTGTGCGACACCAGACCAGTGTGCAACACTAGACCAGAGTGCAACACTAGACCAGTGTGCAATGCCAGTCCAGTGTGCAACACCAGACCAGTGTGCAATGCCAGACCAGTGTGCAAACAGCAGACCATTGTGCAACACCAGACAAGTGTGTAAACACCAGACCAGTGTGCAAACAGAAGACCAGTGTGTGCAAACAGCAGACCAGTGTGCAAACAGACCAGTGTGCAACACCAGACCAGAGTGCAATTCCAGACCAGCGTGCAACACCAGGCTAGTGTGCAAACAGCAGACCATTGTGCAACACCAGACAAGTGTGTAAACACCAGACCAGTGTGCAAACATCAGACCAGCGTGTGACACCAGACCAGTGTGCAAACAACAGATCAGTGTGCAAACACCAGGCCAGTGTGCAAACACCAGACCAGTGTGCAAACACCAGACCAGTGATGCAAACAGCAGACCAGTGGGCAACACAGACCAGTGAGCCCCAGACCCAGAGTGGCAATGCAAGACCATTGTGTAAACACCAGACCATGGTGCAAACAGCAGACCAGTGTGCAAACACCAGACCAGTGTGCAATGCCAGTCCAGTGTGCAACACCAGACCAGTGGGCAACACCAGACCAGTGTGCAATCACCAGACCAGTGTGCAAACAACAGATCAGTGTGCAAACACCAGGCCAGTGTGCAAACACCAGACCTGTGTGCGACACCAGACCAGCGTGTGACACCAGACCAGTGTGCAACACCAGACCAGTGTGCAAACAGCAGACCAGTGTGCAACACCAGACCAGTGTGCAAACAGCAGACCAGTGTGCAACACCAGACCAGTGGGCAAACAGCAGACCAGTGTGCAACACCAGACCAGTGTGCAACACTAGACCAGAGTGCAACACTAGACCAGTGTGCAATGCCAGACCAGTGTGTGCAAACAGCAGACCAGTGTGCAACACCAGACCAGTGTGCAATCACCAGACCAGTGTGCAAACAGCAGACCAGTGTGCAAACAGCAGACCAGTGTGCAACACCAGACCAGTGTGCAAACAGAAGACCAGTGTGTGCAAACAGCAGACCAGTGTGCAAACACCAGACCAGCTGGCAGGGAGACAGGTGTGTCATTTTGGTGGTCAGAAGGGGGCCGAGTTTGGAGGCTGTGGTTACAGAGGGAGGGTGGGAAGATTACCTGGAAGGGTTGAGGGAGAGCAGGAATTGGGGAAGTGAGCTATGCAAAGTGGGCCTTGAGAGGAGAGTGTGTCCACAGCTGTGGGTGCCCATAGGGGTGTTCAGAGGATTCTAGATGGGCATCTGTTGGCTGTGGATATTTTACAAAAGAGTGGTGAGAACGGGAAGTACGCCGGTTAAGTGGGTCAGGTGGAGGAGGGCTGCAGGAGTAGGGGCCGTGAGAGGGCAGGATAGTCAAAGTCCTTTTGAAAGGTCTGTTGTGCTATGGCGTTTGGGGATGAGTCAGTCCTTGTGAAAAGCTGTAATTTCATGGGAGAATCCATCCATGAGGAGAGGGGGTTGGGATGGCCGGGAAATGTTGGACCTTAGTGGAAAGACAAACCTAGCAGTCAGAAGAGAAGGTGGAGTTGGTGGTTTTTAGTTGGTGGGTTTGACTGAGGAGGGGCATCCAAGGGTCAGATGGTATCACAGCCAGGTTTGGGAAGGAGGTGAAGGGAAGAGGATAAAGTAAAGGGCCAAGGAGAAGAATTGTATCTGATCTGGGGCAAAGGGGACAATGCTCCTTATAGTCTCCTGCGGCCTCCAGTGGTTCATGACAAGTGGCAATGGGTAGGGGGACCAGCCAGAGGGCCTGTTGCATCTGCGTCAGGAACACTCGGAGCTGCTGCAGGATGACTCCATCAGAGCTGAGGTTGGATTTGGTTTCTACTTTTTATTCTCACGTTGCCTTTCACTCTGAATTGTTGGAGATGGGAGATGGGGTTGCATCAACTCTAAAGAGACCTGGCGGGAGTAGGCCCAAGATGGAGGTAAGGCGGGCTTCCGACGATAGCGACAGAGAAGTTTCTGCACCGGAGCAAACCCTGTTGCTAGTCTTTATTCTTAAGTGAGTACTACATTCTTCATAATCTGAGGAGAATTTGGCCGGGCATATTTAATAGACTTGTTTTTCAATGTCCAATCACAAATTAAATGGTGTATATTGGCCGTGTCCTTTAGGAAGGCAAGACTAGATGTGTACTGACACATCAAATTGGTTGCAAACAAAAGGACTGCTCATAAGTTCCAGAAGTGGATGCAGTTGATCGGTGCCATGTCAGAGGCTCAGGTGGCCTCTGTCAGCCATGGTCGTTCACTCTTCAGTGGCTGTAGCTAGGTGTGGTGCAGCAGGGTAGAAGAGATCTGTCTGGCTCAGTTCAAGGCCTGGGGGGGGCTGCCCCCCATCTACAGTGGAGCTGAAGAGAGTCGGCTCCTCCCCGTTCTAATTGGACCGGACATTCAGAAGGTCTCAAGGATACTTCTACTACTTTGCCAAAATGCAACCTAATGCATTTTGGATACTAAACTATTCAAAACTAGCCTTGGTTGGAACATGTGTCTCCCTTTCCTTGTCCTCTTCATGCTCGGGAAAACAGTGAGAAAAACAATGTGGATGGCTCTTAGTACAAGGACAGTGATCCAAAGTCACTTTAGCCTCCAGGAAAGAGGATGCCAACCACAAACCAACTTTTCAATGGATATTTCTCAAACTATTAGCATCAAATCTTGCCCATGTAAGACACCTCACTATCCAGGAGCTTGCTGGCTAAGATGGAAGGCCTCCTGCTCGCCTCCTCCTCCACGCCTTTGGTGGGAACGTGGGGGAGAAAGGAAGGAGAGGGGCAGGAGGGTAGGGAGAAGGAGATGGGGACCCATGGGACTAGCACACCACTTTGTGGTTTCCACGGCTTTTGACTTCCAGTAGGGTTGCTCCCTGTGGGTGAGGGTCCCCTTTGAGTTTTGTTTTGCCCTCAGGTGATAAGAATTCCATAATTAATGGCCGAAATTAAATTAACAGGCCAGGTAATGGAGGAAGGGAGAAACGTGTTTTAAGTGACAGCTGCAGTCTAAATCAACAAAGAGAAAACTTCCATGTCTCGTGTGTGTGTGCGCACAGTGTCTGCGACATGGTGCGTGTCGTGCACTGAAGGCTGCACAGTGGCATCAACCAGCTCTATCAAAGCACGTGGAGGCTTCTCACAAGTTTCCTATCAACATCCCCAGCTTTTAGGGGGTGGTAAAACCCGTATTTCCAAACTTCAGTCTTGGGAGGCTGCAGAGCTCGGGGAACTTCCCAAGGCCCATCATTCCTTGACCTCTGGGTATACGGCACCACCCTTTACGGTCAAAACACTCGTAGTCCCCTCAAAGTTTAACCAAAAATTTGGCTTTTGAATACTGTAGACTTCAAGGTGACCTTTCTGTCGCTAGTCATGGAACCAGCCATGCGTGTGCTCTGAGTCATGGAACCAGCCACATGTGTGCTTTGAGTCATGGAAGCAGCCACATGTGTGCTTTGAGTCATGGAACCAGCCACACGTGTGCTCTGAGTCATGGAAGCAGCCACATGTGTGCTTTGAGTCATGGAACCAGCCACATGTGTGCTTTGAGTCATGGAAGCAGCCACATGTGTGCTTTGAGTCATGGAAGCAGCCACATGTGTGCTTTGAGTCATGGAAGCAGCCACATGTGTGCTTTGAGTCATGGAACCAGCCATGTGTGTGCTTTGAGTCACAGGAACCAGCCACGCGTGTGCTTTGAGTCATGGAAGCAGCCACGCGTGTGCTCTTAGTCATGGAAGCAGCCACGCGTGTGCTCTTAGTCATGGAAGCAGCCACGCGTGTGCTCTTAGTCATGGAAGCAGCCACGCGTGTGCTCTTAGTCATGGAAGCAGCCACGCGTGTGCTCTTAGTCATGGAAGCAGCCACGCGTGTGCTCTTAGTCATGGAAGCAGCCACGCGTGTGCTCTTAGTCATGGAAGCAGCCACGCGTGTGCTCTTAGTCATGGAAGCAGCCACGCGTGTGCTCTGAGTCACGGGAACCAACCACGCATGTGCTTTGAGTCACGGGAACCAGCCACGCGTGTGCTTTGAGTCATGGAAGCAGCCACGCGTGTGCTCTTAGTCATGGAAGCAGCCACGCATGTGCTTTGAGTCATGGAAGCAGCCACACGTGTGCTTTGAGTCATGGAAGCAGCCACGCGTGTGCTCTCAGTCATGGTACCAGCCATGCATGTGCTTTGAGTCATGGAACCAGCCATGCATGTGCTTTGAGTCATGGAACCAGCCACATGTGTGCTTTGAGTCATGGAACCAGCCATGCGTGTGCTTTGAGTCACGGAACCAGCCACACATGTGCTTTGAGTCATGGAAACAGCCACGCGTGTGCTTTGAGTCATGGAAACAGCCACGCGTGTGCTTTTGATTCACGGGAACCAATGAAGCATCAAAACAAATCCAGTTGGAAAACAAGTCATTCAATTTAGCCCTTTTTTTAACGATAATTAAACTTACACATAAGGCCATAAAGGTCCTGTTCAATGTAGTGATTTTTCTGTGCGATAAAACAACATGAACTATCTGGGTGTGGTGGCAGCCGCCTTTAATCAGCACTTGGAGGCAGAGGCAGGCATATCTCTATGAGTTCAAGAGGCCAGCCTGGTCTACATAGTGAGCGCCAAGCCGCCAGGCCAGCTGGGACTAAAGGGAGACCCGGCGCAAAAGTACACAAAACAACAAGCAGCAAACAAAACAACATATGACTAATGTCAACAGAATTTATTGGTTTTGTGGTTCCAGAGGGACACGAGTCCATTAAGCAGGCAGCACAGTGGCCAAAGCAGGAAGCAGAGAGTGAAACTGGAAATTAGGATGGGGTTTGAACTGTCAAAGCTGCCTCCCCGATGGCACGCTTCCACCAATAAGGCCAGAACTGCTAAACCTTCACAAACAGCACCAACAATNAAAAAAAAAAAAAAAAAGATATGACTAAAATTGTTTAAATTTTTCTTATAGGCTTTGCCTGTTTACCCTATGGGTTTTTTAAAATATTTTTAAAATTTCATTTATTTTTTATGTGTATGAATGTACTGTCTGCATGTAGGTCTGTGCACCCGTGTTGTGCAATGCCGCGGAGGTCAGAAGAGGGCGTCGGATTCCCCTGGAACTGGTGTTCTCCTGGAATTAGAGTTACAGATGGTTCTAAGCTGCCATGTGGGTGCTGGGGATCGAACCCAGGTCCTCTGCAAGAGCAGTTGGTGCTCTTAACCGCTAGGCTATCTCTCCAGTCCCTACCCTATGGTTTTAAGTATCTTCCAGTCAATATTTGTTTATGCAAGGCTTCTTAGGCTTTTCTTCAGGTTTATCTAAATGTGATATAGTAATTAAAAGTACCAGATTGGTGTAACTTAACTTTTTTGGATGCTTAGTGCCCAGACCTAAGGCCCATACCAATTCAGTGAAGGGATTTTAGGGACAATTTTGTTCCTTGCCCTCTGAAGTCAGTTGGTCACAGGGTATTTTGTACAGGGGCATATCTTAAAATGTTTTGCAATTGAGAGTCAACAGGCTTCCTGTGGAGGGAGGTCTTGGCGATCTACCAACAGAACCTTTGCCAGTGTACAGTCTATAAAGAGGAAGCTCAATATAGAGGAAAGGCACCTTGTGTTCCAAAGGGAAGCCCTGTCTAGCAAGACCTGACCTTGTCCTTGGTAGATGGAACTGGTTAAGAATGGCCAGAAGGAATCAAGTGCTCCCCTCTTCTGAAAGCCTGAGTGCCCCCCTAAAGACCAGAACCTCAAATGACCTTGAGAAAACAACGTTTGGTTAATCTGGGCTAACTGTGTGGACTTAAGCACCCAAAAAGAAAGTATAACCAAAAGATAATAGTCAATATATTTCTTTTAAAGCCTGAAAAATTGTGCCTCCACATATTAGGTGTAAAGTTATATGAAATAATGTTAAACAGGCATAAAACATTAGCTCTTGGCCTTGATTAACAGAGTAGGGCCACCTGCAGCCAAAGGACAAGTCCACTGTTGTTAATTAATGCTCAATAATACAATTTCTCTTTCTTTCTAGCAACTATCTAAGTGGAAACTCATATCCTGACTAGTAAAAAGCCTGAAAAGCAGATCCTGAGTCCAGACATCATGGCCAAATGAACAGAAGGAGAAACCTAATAAATGGACAATTTGAAACCCCTGATCAAGAAATTCTAATGGACTTTTAAGTTGGACATTGGAATTCACCCTGTTCTTACTTCTCCTGGTCCCCTGCCTAGATCATGCACCTAACTACTCCTGCCTTCATTTCGCTTTCACGGGCACCAAAGATTTTTTCCGCTCTATAGTTAAGCTTGGGGGTCTTTAGATAGACCCTCTGAATGGGGGATACCCCAGTTGCCACACGTAATGTTCCTTTTCAGTATGGAAGAAGTCAGAGTGGTTGGCGTCCAGATTCCCTTCTGGTGATTGGGGTGACCCTTTTCAGAGGGTAACATAACTAAACAGGAGCTAGAAATTGATTAGGCAGTTTAGGGATGAGACTCCCCAAATTAACCAGACTCTTTCTTAGCTGAGAACTCAAGGCTTCCTGGACTAGCCGGTAAACACATATCCTTCTGGTAGCCCTGAAAGAGCAGGAAAAGAAGAAAGAAAAGAAAGAGACAGCCGGGTGTGGTGGCGCACGCCTTTAACCCTAGCACTTGGGAGGCAGAGGCAGGCAGATCTTTGTGAGTTCAAGGCCAGCCTGGTCTACAGAGTGAGTTCCAGGACAGCTGGGACTACAGGGAGACCCTGTCTCGAAAAGACCAAA
>VZQC01009601.1:0-37470 GCA_009823505.1 Rhizomys pruinosus | reverse complement strand
TTTTTTTTGTCTTTTCGAGACAGGGTCTCCCTGTAGCTCTGGCTGTCCTGGAACTCACTCTGTAGACCAGGCTGGCCTCAAACTCACAGAGATCCGCGTGCCTCTGCCTCCCAAGTGCTAGGATTAAAGGAGTGCGCCACCACGCCCGGCATTTATTTATTTCTGTATGTGTATCAATGTACTGTCTGCATGCAAGTTTGTGCACCAGTGTTGTGCAATGCCGCGGAGGTGAGAAAAGGGTGTCGGATTCCCCTGGAACTGGAGTTCTCCTGGAATTGGAGTTTCAGACGGTTCTCGGCCGCCATGTGGGTGCTGGGGATCAAACCCGGGTCCTCTGTAAGAGCGGTCGGCGCTCTTAACCGCTAGGCCATCTCTCCAGCCCTCCCTCTAGTCTTTATTCACTTTTTTTCACAATCCAAATAGACCTTTATTGTAGTCAATGAGGGGTGGCAAGCTGACTGGGGAGCCAGCAGCAGCCACGCCAGTCACCCCGCATAAGTGTGTTTGTATGCAGAATCGAGTCATGGGGTTGGGCAGGGCCTTAGGGTCTTTAGTGGTTCAATAAGGGTCTCTTGGATTGGGAAGACTTATTTGCAGGACAGGAATTGCTTTACCATTGGAGGTTTTTATGAGACTTCCCTCTATACCAGACCCTGAAGAGGAATAGATTGGGCTGGGGGCACTGTAGATTGGTCCAAGTACTTCCTGATGACTGAGGCAATTGTGGGGCTTCAGGGTCCTTTGGGAGCAGTGCATAGGGGGACCTCTAGTAGCATGGTGCAGGAACACAGTCCCGATCTGGTCCTAGGTGATGGCTTGGGCTGGCATTTGGGCTACTGCAGTTGTGTCATTCTGTAATAATCTTTGGAGGGAGTTGATTAACCATGGTGAATTAGCGACTAAAAGGAGGACACCAACCAGCGGGTCCCAAGAGGGGGCAACAAGGGCAACCATCGTCTTATGCCAGACCATGATCCTCCCATTTCTGGACACTTGTGAAGTTCCTAGGCTGGACTGCACAGGAAGGAGTGGAGGAGACATTTTTGACAGGAAGGGGAAGGTGAGGATGGAAGATCTGGATGTCATGATTGGAACAGAGACTGTTTAATTGTTTGGGACGCGATGGATGCCAGGGTATTAGAAGACCAATGTGCAACACCAGACCAGTGTGCAAACAGCAGACCAGTATGCAACACCAGACCAG
The DNA here is from genome assembly GCA_009823505.1 of Rhizomys pruinosus. Classification (NCBI taxonomy): domain Eukaryota; kingdom Metazoa; phylum Chordata; class Mammalia; order Rodentia; family Spalacidae; genus Rhizomys; species Rhizomys pruinosus. Next base: position 36,266 of record VZQC01009601.1, on the reverse strand, counting down.
TGTGCAACACCAGACCAGCGTGCAACGCCAGACCAGTGTGCAAACAGCAGACCAGTGTGCAAACAGCAGACCAGTGTGCAACACCAGACCAGTGTGCAATCACCAGACCAGTGTGCAAACAGCAGACCAGTGTGCGACACCAGACCATTGTGCGACACCAGACCATTGTGCAACAGCAGACCAGTGTGCAAACAGACCAGTGTGCAACACCAGACCAGTGTGCAACACCAGACCAGAGTGCAATTCCAGACCAGTGTGCAAACAGCAGACCAGTGTGCAACACCAGACCAGTGTGCAATGCCAGTCCAGTGTGCAACACCAGACCAGTGTGCAACACCAGACCAGTGTGCAATGCCAGTCCAGTGTGCAACACCAGACCAGTGTGCAATGCCAGACCAGTGTGCAACACCAGACCAGTGTGCAATGCCAGACCAGTGTGCAAACAGCAGACCATTGTGCAACACCAGACAAGTGTGTAAACACCAGACCAGTGTGCAACACCAGACCAGTGTGCAACACCAGACCAGTGTGCAACACCAGACCAGAGTGCAATGCCAGACCAGCGTGCAACACCAGGCTAGTGTGCAAACAGCAGACCAGTGTGCAACACCAGACCAGTGTGCAACACCAGACTAGTGTGCAAACAGCAGACCAGTGTGTGGCACCAGACCAGTGTGCGACACCAGACCAGTGTGCGACACCAGACCAGTGTGCAAACACCAGACCAGTGTGCAAACACCAGACCAGTATGCAAACAGCAGACCAGTGTGCAACACCAGACCAGTGAGCCACCAGACCAGAGTGCAATGCCAGACCAGTGTGTAAACACCAGACCAGTGTGCAAACACCAGACCAGTGTGCAACACCAGACCAGTGTGCAAACAACAGATCAGTGTGCAAACACCAGGCCAGTGTGCAAACACCAGACCAGTGTGCAACACCAGACCAGTGTGCAAACAACAGATCAGTGTGCAAACACCAGGCCAGTGTGCAAACACCAGACCTGTGTGCGACACCAGACCAGCGTGTGACACCAGACCAGTGTGCAACACCAGACCAGTGTGCAAACAGCAGACCAGTGTGCAACACCAGACCAGTGTGCAAACAGCAGACCAGTGTGCAACACCAGACCAGTGTGCAAACAGCAGACCAGTGTGCAACACCAGACCAGTGTGCAACACTAGACCAGAGTGCAACACTAGACCAGTGTGCAATGCCAGACCAGTGTGCAAACAGCAGACCAGTGTGCAACACCAGACCAGTGTGCAATCACCAGACCAGTGTGCAAACAGCAGACCAGTGTGCAAACAGCAGACCAGTGTGCAACACCAGACCAGTGTGCAAACAGAAGACCAGTGTGTGCAAACAGCAGACCAGTGTGCAAACACCAGACCAGCTGGCAGGGAGACAGGTGTGTCATTTTGGTGGTCAGAAGGGGGCCGAGTTTGGAGGCTGTGGTTACAGAGGGAGGGTGGGAAGATTACCTGGAAGGGTTGAGGGAGAGCAGGAATTGGGGAAGTGAGCTATGCAAAGTGGGCCTTGAGAGGAGAGTGTGTCCACAGCTGTGGGTGCCCATAGGGGTGTTCAGAGGATTCTAGATGGGCATCTGTTGGCTGTGGATATTTTACAAAAGAGTGGTGAGAACAGGAAGTACGCCGGTTAAGTGGGTCAGGTGGAGGAGGGCTGCAGGAGTAGGGGCCGTGAGAGGGCAGGATAGTCAAAGTCCTTTTGAAAGGTCTGTTGTGCTATGGCGTTTGGGGATGAGTCAGTCCTTGTGAAAAGCTGTAATTTCATGGGAGAATCCATCCATGAGGAGAGGGGGTTGGGATGGCCGGGAAATGTTGGACCTTAGTGGAAAGACAAACCTAGCAGTCAGAAGAGAAGGTGGAGTTGGTGGTTTTTAGTTGGTGGGTTTGACTGAGGAGGGGCATCCAAGGGTCAGATGGTATCACAGCCAGGTTTGGGAAGGAGGTGAAGGGAAGAGGACGAAAGGCCAAGGAAAGAATTGTATCTGATCTGGGGCAAAGGGGACAATGCTCCTTATAGTCTCCTGCGGCCTCCAGTGGTTCATGACAAGTGGTAATGGGTAGGGGGACCAGCCAGAGGTCCTGTTGCATCTGCGTCAGGAACACTCGGAGCTGCTGCAGGATGACTCCATCAGAGCTGAGGTTGGATTTGGTTTCTACTTTTTATTCTCACGTTGCCTTTCACTCTGAATTGTTGGAGATGGGAGATGGGGTTGCATCAACTCTAAAGAGACCTGGCGGGAGTAGGCCCAAGATGGAGGTAAGGCGGGCTTCCGACGATAGCGACAGAGAAGTTTCTGCACCGGAGCAAACCCTGTTGCTAGTCTTTATTCTTAAGTGAGTACTACATTCTTCATAATCTGAGGAGAATTTGGCCGGGCATATTTAATAGACTTGTTTTTCAATGTCCAATCACAAATTAAATGGTGTATATTGGCCGTGTCCTTTAGGAAGGCAAGACTAGATGTGTACTGACACATCAAATTGGTTGCAAACAAAAGGACTGCTCATAAGTTCCAGAAGTGGATGCAGTTGATCGGTGCCATGTCAGAGGCTCAGGTGGCCTCTGTCAGCCATGGTCGTTCACTCTTCAGTGGCTGTAGCTAGGTGTGGTGCAGCAGGGTAGAAGAGATCTGTCTGGCTCAGTTCAAGGCCTGGGGGGGGCTGCCCCCCATCTACAGTGGAGCTGAAGAGAGTCGGCTCCTCCCCGTTCTAATTGGACCGGACATTCAGAAGGTCTCAAGGATACTTCTACTACTTTGCCAAAATGCAACCTAATGCATTTTGGATACTAAACTATTCAAAACTAGCCTTGGTTGGAACATGTGTCTCCCTTTCCTTGTCCTCTTCATGCTCGGGAAAACAGTGAGAAAAACAATGTGGATGGCTCTTAGTACAAGGACAGTGATCCAAAGTCACTTTAGCCTCCAGGAAAGAGGANGCTGCTAGTCTTTATTCTTAAGTGAGTACTACATTCTTCATAATCTGAGGAGAATTTGGCCGGGCATATTTAATAGACTTGTTTTTCAATGTCCAATCACAAATTAAATGGTGTATATTGGCCGTGTCCTTTAGGAAGGCAAGACTAGATGTGTACTGACACATCAAATTGGTTGCAAACAAAAGGACTGCTCATAAGTTCCAGAAGTGGATGCAGTTGATCGGTGCCATGTCAGAGGCTCAGGTGGCCTCTGTCAGCCATGGTCGTTCACTCTTCAGTGGCTGTAGCTAGGTGTGGTGCAGCAGGGTAGAAGAGATCTGTCTGGCTCAGTTCAAGGCCTGGGGGGGGCTGCCCCCCATCTACAGTGGAGCTGAAGAGAGTCGGCTCCTCCCCGTTCTAATTGGACCGGACATTCAGAAGGTCTCAAGGATACTTCTACTACTTTGCCAAAATGCAACCTAATGCATTTTGGATACTAAACTATTCAAAACTAGCCTTGGTTGGAACATGTGTCTCCCTTTCCTTGTCCTCTTCATGCTCGGGAAAACAGTGAGAAAAACAATGTGGATGGCTCTTAGTACAAGGACAGTGATCCAAAGTCACTTTAGCCTCCAGGAAAGAGGACGCCAACCACAAACCAACTTTTCAATGGACATTTCTCAAACTATTAGCATCAAATCTTGCCCATGTAAGACACCTCACTATCCAGGAGCTTGCTGGCTAAGATGGAAGGCCTCCTGCTCGCCTCCTCCTCCACGCCTTTGGTGGGAACGTGGGGGAGAAAGGAAGGAGAGGGGCAGGAGGGTGAGGGGAGGAGGAGATGGGGGACCAGTGGGACTAGCACACCCCTTTGTGGTTTCCACAGGCTTTTGACTTCATTAGGGTTGCTCCTGTGGGGTGAGGGTCCCTTTGAGTTTGTTTTCCTCAGGTGATAAGAATTCCTAAATTAATGTCCTAAATTAAATTACAGGCCAGGTAATGGAGGGAGGGAGGAAACGTGTTTTAAGTGACAGCTGCAGTCTAAATCAACAAAGAGAAAACTTCCATGTCTCGTGTGTGTGTGCGCACGTGTCTGCGCACATGCGTGTGCGCGTGCACTGAGGCTGCACAGTGTGCATCACCAGCTCTATGCAAAGCACTGTGAGGCTTCTCCCCAGTTTCCTTATCAACATCCCCAGCTTCTTAGGTGTGGTACCCGTATTTCCAACTTCAGTCTGGGATGCTGGCATAGCTCGGGGAACTTGCCCAAGGCCCATTCCTTGACCTCTGGGTAGCACCTGCACCACTCCTTTACTTCAAAACACTCGTAGTCTCAAAAGTTTAACACAAAATTTGGCTTTTGAATACTGTAGACTTCAAGGTGACCTTTCTGTCGCTAGTCATGGAACCAGCCATGCGTGTGCTCTGAGTCATGGAACCAGCCACATGTGTGCTCTGAGTCATGGAACCAGCCACACGTGTGCTCTGAGTCATGGAAGCAGCCACATGTGTGCTTTGAGTCATGGAAGCAGCCACGCTTGTGCTCTGAGTCATGGAACCAGCCATGCGTGTGCTTTGAGTCATGGGAACCAGCCACGCATGTGCTCTGAGTCATGGAAGCAGCCACATGTGTGCTTTGAGTCATGGAAGCAGCCACGCGTGTGCTCTGAGTCATGGAACCAGCCATGTGTGTGCTTTGAGTCACAGGAACCAGCCACGAGTGTGCTTTGAGTCATGGAACCAGCCATGCGTGTGCTTTGAGTCACAGGAACCAGCCACATGTGTGCTTTGAGTCATGGGAACCAGCCACGTGTGTGCTCTGAGTCATGGAACCAGCCACGCGTGTGCTCTGAGTCATGGAACGAGCCATGCGTGTGCTCTGAGTCATGGGAACCAGCCACGCGTGTGCTCTGAGTCACGGGAACCAGCCACGCGTGTGCTCTGAATCATGGAACCAGCCACGCATGTGCTCTGAGTCACGGGAACCAACCACGCATGTGCTTTGAGTCACGGGAACCAGCCACACGTGTGCTTTGAGTCATGGAAGCAGCCACGCGTGTGCTCTGAGTCATGGAACCAGCCATGCGTGTGCTTTGAGTCATGGGAACCAGCCACGCATGTGCTCTGAGTCATGGAAGCAGCCACATGTGTGCTTTGAGTCATGGAAGCAGCCACGCGTGTGCTCTGAGTCATGGAACCAGCCATGTGTGTGCTTTGAGTCACAGGAACCAGCCACGAGTGTGCTCTGAGTCACAGGAACCAGCCACGCATGTGCTTTGAGTCATGGAACCAGCCATGCGTGTGCTTTGAGTCACAGGAACCAGCCACATGTGTGCTTTGAGTCATGGGAACCAGCCACGTGTGTGCTCTGAGTCATGGAACCAGCCACGCGTGTGCTCTGAGTCATGGAACGAGCCATGCGTGTGCTCTGAGTCATGGGAACCAGCCACGCGTGTGCTCTGAGTCACGGGAACCAGCCACGCGTGTGCTCTGAATCATGGAACCAGCCACGCATGTGCTCTGAGTCACGGGAACCAACCACGCATGTGCTTTGAGTCACGGGAACCAGCCACACGTGTGCTTTGAGTCATGGAAGCAGCCACGCGTGTGCTCTTAGTCATGGAAGCAGCCACGCGTGTGCTTTGAGTCATGGAAGCAGCCATGCGTGTGCTTTGAGTCATGGAAGCAGCCACGCGTGTGCTCTCAGTCATGGTACCAGCCATGCATGTGCTTTGAGTCATGGAACCAGCCATGCATGTGCTTTGAGTCATGGAACCAGCCATGCGTGTGCCTGAGTCATGGAACCAGCCATGCGTGTGCTTTGAGTCACGGAACCAGCCACACATGTGCTTTGAGTCATGGAACCAGCCACACATGTGCTTTGAGTCATGGAAACAGCCACGCGTGTGCTTTGAGTCACGGGAACCAAATGAAGCATCAAAAACATCCATTATGGAAAACAAGTCACTTCAATTTAGCCCTTTAACTTACACATAAGGCATAAAGGTCTGTTGCATTAGTTATTTTTCTGTTCTGATAAAACAACATGACTATCTGGGTGTGGTGGCACACGCCTTTAATCCCAGCACTTGGGAGGCAGAGGCAGGCAGATCTCTATGAGTTCAAGGCCAGCCTGGTCTACATAGTGAGCTCCAGAGCTCCAGGCCAGCTGGGACTAAAGGGAGACCCTGTCTCAAAAAGACCAAAACAAACAAGCAAGCAAACAAACAAACATCATGACTAATGTCACAGAAATTTATTTGGTTTGCTGTTCCAGAGGGACAAGAGTCCATTATAGCAGGCAGCACAGTGGCCAAAGCAGGAAGCAGAGTGAAACTGGAAATTAGGATGGGGTTTGAACTGTCAAAGCTGCCTCCCCGATGGCACGCTTCCACCAATAAGGCCAGAACTGCTAAACCTTCACAAACAGCACCATCAAATGGGGATCAAGTACCGGAGTACTCAAGCCTATGGGGGACACCTCTTGAACCATCACATCTGTCATCCATAACAACACAGTGTTAAAGATGGCTGATTTAAAAAATGCCTCCTGCCTGCAAGAACACAGGCCAATATTCTACACATTCCACATCTTTTTTTTTTTTTGTCTTTTTGAGACAGGGTCTCCCCTGTAGCCCCACCTGTCCTGGAGCTCACTCTGTAGACCAGGCTGGCCTTGAACTCAAAGATTCGCCTGCCTCTGCCTCCCGAGTGCTAGGATTAAAGGTGTATGCCACCCTACCCCGGCTAACAGTCCACATGTTTAAAACTCCACCTGTCCCAGAATAAAGCTGGTGAATGTGTACATGTAGCTGCTCTGCTGGTATCCAACTAGCAGAGCGAGGGGACCTTGGAACTGGGCCACCTGGATCCCATCCCCACAGCTCCTCCTTCCATACGGGATCTGATCCAGTGACTCCAGCTTCCAGGATAGTTGGAGCATGCACACATGGCTGTCCACACATGGCTGGATGGAGTGTGTACACAGCAGGAATGCCCAGCACTTTTTAATGTTGGGTAGAAAATGCAATCGTCTTTCCAGATCTGTCAGTTCTGCATCCTATGATAGATTCATCCAACCACATGTGGAAAGTCTACAAAAAGAATCTGTGCTCAACATGCACAACTTTATTTCCTGTTTACTAAACAATACAATTCCAGTGAGGTATTTGATGTATAGATCTCTGATATAATGTCTCTCCAAGCCTTCCTTCCTTCCTTCCTTCCTTCCTTCCTTCCTTCCTTCCTTCCTTCCTTCCTTCCTTCCTTCTTTCTCTCTCCTTCCTTTCTTTTTCTTTTTCTTTCTTTCTTCTTTCTTTCTCTCTCTCTCTCTCTCTCTCTCTCTCTCTCTCTTTCTTTCTTTCTTTCTCTCTCTCTCTCTTTCTCTCTCTCTCTCTTTCTTTCTTCCTTTTTTTTTCTTTTTGGTCTTTTCGAGAGATAGACTAGACAATGGGAATAACAATAAGTCATAGGGGCTGGAGAGATGGCCTAGTGGTTAAGAGCACTGACTGCTCTTGCAGAGGACCTGGGTTCGATCCCCAGCACCCACATGGTGGCTGAGAACCGTCTTTAACTCCAGTTCCAGGGGAATCCAACACCCTCTTCTGACCTCCGAGGCACTGCACGACACGGGTGCACCAACCTACATGCAGACAGTACATTCATACATATAAAAAAAATGTCATAGAAGCCAGTTTACTACTACATCCATTTTGCAGAATGGTAGCAGCTTCCCCTTACGACCTGCAACCTGTCTAGCCGCAGGTTCTTGGCCCTCATAACACTGCCAGGTATGGGCTGCAGCTTGTGGAGCTGGCCTTAAATCCAGTATGAAAGTACTTGGTGACTCCCATAACGTTCACGCCACCAGTGAGCCCATCTTCTCAGGCTGTTTGTTACTGTACCACACAGGGGACAAACCATATTATACCCATAGCAGCAACCAGCACTCTGGTCCCTTCCTATTATCCACCCTGACCACATGTTCAGCCATGTGGAAGGAACAAGTTTGAGCTGAGGGTCCATCTATAATTCTATACTTACTTCATGTATGATGACACATGTCTGTGACCCCAGCACTTGGCAGGATAAAAAAAAATAGGATCTTTTTTGTTTCAAAACAACAACAACAATCCAGATATTTTTTTCTTTATTGTATTATTAAAAATTGTAAAGATGGCCAACAATCCTGAAGACCTGAATTCCACCCCCTGGACCCACTTGCAGGGAGAGAACTGACTCTCAAATGAACTTCCTTTTGACATCCGAATGAGTGCCACAGCATGGGCTCACCTCAAAGTAAATAAATAATAATACAGGTGATAAAGATACATTTTAGAAATTTGTAAAGCTACAAAGACCTATAAAGAAGGATCCAGGCCGGGCGTGGTGGCACACACCTCTAATACCAGCACTTGGGAGGCAGAGGCAGGGGGAATCTCTGTGAGTTCAAGGTCAGCTTGGTCTACATACTGAATTCCAGGACAGCTAAGGCTACAGGGAGACCCTGTCTCAAAAAGACAAAAAAATAAATAAAAAAAAAGAATGATCCAGAAAATTTTAATATTCCTCTCTCTAGATGTGGATATAGATATATAATATAAAGACATTGAGTGATAAAGATAAGGATAAATATTTACATAGTTTATATGTGTACTGAAAATGAATAGTCCCCTGGGACTGGAGTCAAAGACAGAAGAAGCCCTAGTAACAACACTAATTCGTGGAGATTAAATAGCACACTCCTGAATAATGAATGGGTCAAAGTAAATTAAGAAATAAATAGGGGGCTGGAGAGATGGCCTAGCGGTTAAGAGCACTGACTGCTCTTGCACAGGACTGGAGTTCAATCCCCAGCACCCACATGGCTGCTGAGAACTGTCTTTAACTCCAGTTCCAGGGGAATCCGAAACCCTCTTCTGACCTCCTCGGCATTGCATGACAGGGGTGCACCAACCTACATGCAGACAGTACACTCATACACATAAAAAAAATAAATAAAATTAAAAAAGGAAGCAATAACTTAATGTGTGATAAAATGAAAATATTAAAAAATAAATAAAAGTATTGGTGGAATTAAATAAAAAGGACAATATGGTACAACAAAACCTCTGGGACAGTTTAAAAAATAGTCCTGGTCAATTCTGGCTGTTTCCTTTCATGGGCTGACAGTTTGTCCAGGAATAACCTTTCGATCCTACTAATGAAGCACAAGCAATTAGATATATAGGTATTTAAACAGTACTAATTGTTATGGTAGGTTACTTTGGTATAGACACAGATGTTTGGATGGTATGTTAATCCATGAATTATATTTTTTTCTGTTAAATATGACAGGGTCTTACTGTGGCTTATAAAATCTCCTAACCATTAGAGGATGTAAGCTTGTGGCCTCAGCTGTGGGTTATTCCTCCAAGGAGAGAGCTAATAGCCAATTAGATTTGGGATATACAGGCATATGGCTGCCACTGCTGCACAGTATTTCCAGGCAGGTGAGGTGTAGCTGGTGCTGACGGAGGAGTCTTGCTTGACTCAAGGAGACCTATATTTGCTTTATTGGTTTAGTAGCCTTTGGTAACACTCTCTGGTATTCCAGAGACCATCTGTACACTTGCAAGTGTGGTCTCAATACATCTTTCCCATGTTTACATCAGGTCTTCGACAGCAGGGCTTTATTGCCTCTCTTCTTGCAGATATCCCAGTTTAGAGGCAAGGAGCCTTTACCTTTTGTGGGGACTTGGATCCCCTGGCCAACATCTCCTTGGTAGAATAATCCGTTGCTGATGTCAGAGCTCCTGTATTAATATATTTTGCTTAAGTGCATAGGTTAAGGGGACTTTAGTATTATATTTGGTCCTGAATAGAGAATAATCCTTTTCAGAGTTCCTATGTCTATTAGTCAATTAAAGAAGGCAGTTTTACTGGTTTTATAAGAGATTACCTCTTTAACAGTTGGCTCCAATTTACAGTTGGAGAATGACCTCATCATCATCATATTTCTCCTTGTTCTATGGGGGGGGGAGGTAAGAAAGTCTCTCATATTAAAACCTTTGCGGCATCTAGAAGGTAACAGCCAGAATTGACCAGAGACCAAAACAACAGCTCCAGAGAAAGTAGACTGTTTTGCTTCTCATCCAGCTGTGCCCCTTTTCTAAGCCTAGGGAACAATCTGTGGAAGAGGGGGCATGGTAGAATGTAAGGGTTGCGATTGGGGTAAATGGTGAAACTACAGCAATATAGTCTGGACACTCATTTGATCAACTTGATTGAACATACAAGCCCCCTGCTCCCCGCTGGATGGTGGGACCCATGGGCTGTGTGGGTTTGGGCAGAACTGCTTGCAAATTGGTTTTACATGAAGGATGCTTGTACTCATAAATTATTACTTATTGTTAAAAAATGAAAAAAAACCTGAAAGATGCAGGACAGTTATGGCAGAATGCATGATCTGGGATGGAGTGGGGTGGGGTGGGGGGAAGGGAAAGGGAAATATGCCTGAACTGAATTGGAAAATGATGTATGAAATACACAAAGCATCAATAAAAAAATGAAAATTAAAAAATAAATAAATAAAAATAAAAATAGTCCTAAGAGGGAAATTTGTAGCTCTAAGTGCCTACATTAAAAAAATCAGAAAGAGCACAAATAAATGACTTAACATTGCAACTCAAGACACTTGAAAGGCAATAAATGAAACCCAAACTTAGAAGACAAAAAGAAATAACAAAAACCAGGGCAGAGATTAATGAAATAGAAACAAAGAAAATAATACAAAGAATAAATAAATCCAAGAGCTGGTTCTTTGAAAGATAAACAAGATAGACCTTTAGGCCAGTTAACCAAAGGAAAGAGCAACTCCAAATCAACAAAATTAGAGATGAAAGAGGAAACATCATAACAGACAACAAAAATATCCAGAACATTATACAGAATACTTTAAAAACCTATACTTTATTAAATTTGAAAACCTAAGAGAAATGGATGAATATCTAAAATTATGGGAATCACCAAGGCTTAACTGAGAAGAGATCGACAGCTTAAACAGACCCATAACATATAAGGAAATTCAAACAGTAATACAAAGCCTCCCAACTAAAAAAAAAGCCCAGGTCCAGATGGATTTACAGCAGAATTCTACCAGATATTTATTTATTTATTTATTTATTTATTTATTTATTTATTTATTTATTTTTTCTTTTTGAGGCAGGGTATCCCTGTAGCCTCAGCTGGCTTGGAACTCTCTTTGTAGACCAGGCTGGCCTTGAACTCACAGAGATCCACCTGCCTCTGCCTCTCAAGTGCTGGGATTAAAGGTGTGTGCCACCACACCCAGCTTCTACCAGACATTTAAAGAAGAACTACCACCAGTATTACTTAAATTATTCAAAAAGATAGAAACAGATGGAGACCCCCCAAATTCCTTCAATGAAGCCATCATCACTCCACTACCAAAACTAGGTAAAGATACAACCAAAAAAGAAAACTATAGACCTATATCCTTAATGAATATAGATGCAAAAATTCTGAACAAAATACTTTCAGACTGCATACAGGTACACATCAAAAAGATCTTCCACTGTGATCAAGTCAGCTTTATCCAGACATGCAATGTATATAAATAAATAAATGTCAGAAATCACAAATGGACTCACATGGTCATTTCAAGAGATGCCAAAAAAAAAAAACAAAAAAATAACAAAAAAAAAAAAAAAAAAAAAAAAAAAAAAAAAAAGCCTTTGATAAAATTCAACCAGAATTTATTTTAAAAGTTCTAAAGTGAATTGGACTGGAAGAAACATACCTCAACATAATTAAAGCTATATATTACAAACCCATGGCCAACATTCTAATGGAGAATAACTGGAGGCATTCCTTTTGACATAAGGAATCCATAAGGGCTGTCCAGTATCTCTACTCCTTGAAAACCCCTGATAGAGCAGTAAGTCAAGAGAAATTAAAGCAGTACTAATTGGAAAAGAAGAGGTCAAATTATCCCTGTTTGCAGATGATGTATTATACCTAAGAGACGCCAAAAATTCCACCAGAAAACTTCTAGAAATGATTAACACGTTCAATAAAGTGACAAGTTACAAAATAAATCTGCAAAAATCAGTAGCATTTCTATATGCCAATAACAAGCTATTGGAGAACGAGTACATGGAAACCATCCCATTCCCAATAGCCTAAAAAAAATCTCAGAATAAACCTGACCAAAGACATTAAAGATCTCTACAAGGAAAATACTAAATCTTTAAAATAAAGAGATTGAGGAAGACACCAAAGGATGGAAAGACTTCACATGCTCATGGATTGGAAGAATTAGTATAGTGAAAACGACCATCCTACAAAAGTAACATATAGATTCAACACAATACCAATCAAAATACCATGACATTCTTCACAGAATTAGGAGAAAAAAAAATCCTAAGATTCATATGGAAAAACAAAAGACCTGAGACAGCCAAAGAAACCCTAAGCAAAAATAGTAATGCAAGGGAAGGGGGTCAGTATATCAGATTTCAAACTATATTACAGGGTTATAGTCATAAAAACAACATGGAACTGGCACAAAAATAGACCCAAACTTGAGTACATGGAATTTCAGCCACCCGATATTTGACAAAGGGGCCGAGAACACTCAATGGAGGAAAGACAGCATCTTCAGCAAATGGTGTTGGCAAAACTGGATCACCACCTGTAGAAGAATGAAACTAGACTCTTATCTTCCACCTTGCACAAAAGTCAACTCCAAGTGAATCAAAGACCTCAGTGTGAAACCTGAAACTGAAAATGTTAGAAGAAAACATTGGCAGTAACCTACAAAATACAGGTGTAGGAAAAGACTTTCTAAATCAGATATCAATTGCTCAGGAATTAAGGTCAACAATCAACAAGTGGGACTTCATTAAACTAAAAAGCTTCCATACAGCAAAAGAAACAACCAAGAAAGTGAAAAGAAAATCCACAGAATGGGCGAAAATCTCCACCAGTGACACATCTGACAGAGGTTTAACATCCAGAATACATAAAGAATTCAAAAAAGAAAGGATTGGTGGGGATGGTGGGAATGGTGGTGCATGCCTTTAATCCCAGCACTTGGGAGGCAGAGGCAGGAAAATCTCTGTGAGTTCCAGGCCAATCTTTGAGTTCTGGGCCAGCTGGGGCTAAAGGGAGACCCTGTCTCAAAAAGACCAAACAAAGCAAAGCAAAATAAAACTAAAACAGAAAACCCAAAACCAAACAAAACAAAGAGTCAAGAAAACAGGTGACCCAATTAAAAGATGGGCTAAGGATCTGAACAGAGAGCTCACAAAAGAAGAAATAAAGATGGCTAAGGAACACCTTAAAAAGTGCTCTTCGTATTTAGGGAAATGAAAATTAAAAGCACTTTAAGATTTTATCTTACCCTGGTAAGACTGGCTAACATCAAGAAGACAAATGATACCAAATGCTGGAGAAGGTGTGGGGAAAGGGGAATGCTTATTCATTGCTAGTGGGATTGCAAGCTCCTGCAACCCCTATGGAAAGAGTGTGAAGAACTCTTAAGTAACTAAAACTAAACCTACTATTTGATCCAGTTATGCCACTCCTTGGCATATACTCAAAAGAATCATCTTATTGCAGAGATACTCGTACATCAATGTTTATTGTAGCTCATTTCACAATAAGGAAGAGATGGAAACAACCTAAGTTGTCCTCGACTGAGGGGTGGATACTGAAAATGTGGTACATCTACACAATGGCATTCTACTCAGTGGTAAAGAAAGATGACAAGCCGGGCGTGGTGGCTCATGCCTTTGATCCTAGCACTCGGGAGGCAGAGGCAGGCGGATCTTTGTGAGTTCAAGGCCAGCCTGGTCTACAGAGTGTGTTCCAGGAGAGCTGAGCCTACAGGGAGACCCTGTCTCAAAAAGACCAAAAAAAAAAAAATGACAGCATGAAATTGGCAAATGGATGGAACTAGGAACTGTTATGCTAAGTGAAGTAACACAGACTCAGAAAAACAAATGATGCATGTTCTCCCTTATTTGTGGCTCCTACCCACCAAATCTTTACGTATGAGTGTGTATCCTGATGTAACTGTAGGAACCAGGAAAATGGAAAGGAACGAGGAGGTAAAGAGAAAGGAGCCTGAGAGAGAACAGTGGGAGACAGGTGTTACTAGTAGATAAAATGAGGGTGTTTAAATGGGAGGGAGGAGGGTTACAGAAGGAAATCGGGGGGTGAAGGGAAAGAAGGAGATCAAGAGACGTGGGACCACAGGAGACTGGGACTCTCAAAGGAGAAATGAAAAAATGGGGACGCTTTAAATGGGGAAGTCATGGAGGGAGGGTTAGACTGGGAGAGGGAGAGAGGAGAGGTAAATAATGCCTAGCTAGTGTAACAAACCAGAGGGAATCACAGTCTAATGACAAATTACACATACAATATCTGTACAAGTCCATGTGCAAAGCTGAAGGGTACATTAGCAGAAACAGCCAGACAGGAGAAACCTTCCTGTGAGTTGCTGGCCAGCGTAGTCCAAGAGACTCGCAAAATTACATAGACTATTGTCACAGCCCTTGACTGCCTCCCAGAACTTGAAGCTAAGTCCCTATTGCTGAAGACAGGACATCCTTTGGAGATCAGATTTGGGGCAATGGAGCTGGAGCTGGCCAAGAAGCCACCTCCCTAATGCTAGCTCTCGTAGGTCTGGAGACCACTCTGCAGGCTGCTAAGGAAGAACAGCAATCAGTGCTCCAACTCCGGCTTTGAGACCAAATAACCACATCAATGTTTGGCACAGCGTAGGACATTGGTGCGGCAGTGGCACTTTTATCTTGGGGGCAATCAATGACTACCTAATTGGACTTAGAGCCCACTTGATGGAAGGAAATTCATGTGTGGCACTGTAAACACAGCTAAATACACATGATGGAGTGGTCATAGAGCTTGGACTAAGTCCCAAGTCTAATGTAACTTCTTACTAAGTGCAAAATATGTGTACTTATATTTATAGACAAATCTCCCAGACACCACTCATCAAAAAAGAAACATCTTTTGCAGCAGATGAAGACCATTATGGAGTACTACAACTGTTCACACACAGACATGGTCTGTGAATTGCCCAAGCCTAAGTGGCACATCTACAATGCAAATACCTCTATTTGGATAGAGGTATTCAAAGGAATACCTCTATTCCTAAGGCTCACAGAGTATATAGCAAGGTGACTAGAGGACACTGATGAACCTCTTAGCTCTCACTAAGGAAATTCCCATGTGCAACAGAGAGCCATGAATTCAAAAGGTCATAAATGACCAGACCATGGAGATAAGAGGTCTGTAGAGTTTAGGTCCTTGGTCAGGTCTCCTGTGTTAAGCTTCACTTACCCAGGGCTCAGGGACCATTGTGGAAGAAGGGGTGGGAAGATTGTAACTGCCAGGGAGGAGGTGCATGACCATGTGGAAATGGATTCCTACAAGCTCCTGGGACCCTGCTCATATGAACCTATAGCAATGGTATCAGCAGGCACAAGCCCCGTGCAAACTCAACCAGGCAAAAAGCCAGCATGGAACTGCAGAAATGGGGAGCAGAACCCAATCTTAGTTGAAGAAATATTGGCAGCTGATTACTATTGGGTGAGGAAGAGCTGGTCTTCTTAAATCAGGAGACTCTGGATAGGTTGACCTGAGCTCAGTGGACAAACTTACACTAAGGAACAGATGGGGACACTAACTTGACACAATGGGCCTTAACAGAAATGAAAGAATGTATAAATCTAGTGTGGGGGCTGTGGGAGGTTGCCAATGGAGAAGGGGTATAAAGGTGATTAAGATGGTTTGAGATGTTATGTATGAAATACAAAGGAGTTCAATAAAAAATTTAAGAGAACAATTAAGAAAATCAGGGTTCGCCTCGCACGCCTTTAATCCTAGCACTTGGGAGGCAGAGGCAGGCGGATCTTTGTGAGTTCAAGACCAGCCTGGTCTACAGAGTGAGTTCCAGGACAGCTGGGGCTACAGGGAGACCCTGTCTCGAAAAGACCAAAAAACAAAAAAAACAACAAAAAAAATCAGGGTTCTTTCCAACGAAACTTCCCTTTATTTGTTCATCCTCTTGTTTGCTGGTTTTGTTTTCCGAATTTTTCTCATTATAAGTAGCACTATGAGAGGCTGGAGACATGGGTCAGCGATTAAGAGCACTGGCTGCTCTTCCCGAGGACCCAGATTCAATTCCAAGCACCCACATGGCAGCTAACAACCACCCATAACTCTAGTTCCAGGGGATCCAACACCTTCTTCTGACCTATCCAGGCATTGTACAACACAGGTGCACTTACACGCATGCAGGCATTACACTCATATACATAAAATTAAAAAATAGATGCACAATCATACTTCAGCACAGGCACTTAAAATTATTTTATTAGTATTTTAAAGATCAAGATATCAGTGAAATGCATATATCTTCACAGTTTCATCTTAGTGTGCACACCCAGTATCTAATTTGTCATGGAACAAAAGTTTCCATTACCCCTAAAAGTTCCCTGGAGTCCCTTTCTCTCCCTAAACCCCTACAACTTGACCCCTAGTACTTTCATCTTTTCTTAAATTCCATTTTATGGACCCATAGTTTGCATGGTCTCAGGGTGACTCAGCATCATTGCCTGGGTGACTGGATTTGAGTTTCTAGATTCTTGTGTTGTTTGGTGATTTCTTCCTTACTTCTGTGTCATATTCCATTATAGGAACAGACGTAGTAGTGTGTCGACTGACCTTTGATGGGTGTTTGGAAAGTTTCCAGTTTGGGGTGATTAGGAGTAAAGCTGCTATTAACTTTCTTTTTTGAGTATTTTTTTCTGGAAATATACGTTTCTGCCAGGCTTGGTGGTGCATGCCTTTAATCCCAGTACTTGGGAGGCAGAGGCAGACAGATCTTTGTGAGTTCAAGGCCAGCCTGGTCTACAGAGTGAGTTCCAGGCCAGCTGGGGCTACAGGGAGACCCTGTCTCAAAAAAGACAAAAAAAAAGGAATATATGTTCCTTTCTCTTGGGTATATATATGGAATTTGAATTTCTGAGTTATAGGAAAGGTGGTATTTATCTTTATGAAAAACCACAGGTTTCGGGGATGGAGAGATGGCCTAGCGGTTAAGAGTGCCGACTGCTCTTGCAGAGGACCCAGGTTTGATCCCCAGCACCCACATGGTGGCCGAGAATCGTCTGAAACTCCAATTCCAGGAGAGCTCCAGTTCCAGGGGAATCCGACACCCTCTTCTGACCTCCGCGGCACTGCACGACACGGGTGCACAAACTTGCATGCAGACAGTACATTCATACACATACAGAAATAAATAAAATTAATTAAAAAATTTTAAAAAAGAAAAACCACAGGTTTCTTTAAAGATGATTATAGCAATCTATATTTCCTTTAGCAAGACATGAGTTCTGGCTGTTCAATATTCCAATATTTGCTACAATATTTGGAGTTAATTAAAAAAAAATTTTGGATGTACTGATGAGTCTGTGATAGGTCATTAGCTTACTTTGTATATTCCTGGTGACTGGTGACTTTGTACACCCTCATTTGATCTGCATTTGTTCATGTCTTTTGACCATTTTTTAAAATTTGTAAGAGTTACTTATACCTTCTAGCTACAACTGCTTTATCTGTTGTCTCTTCCCAGAAGGTGACTAGTCTCTTCCTTGTCTTGTGGGTGCCTTTTGTTGGGTAGAACCTTTATTTCTTATTTTCTTATTTTAATTTTGTTTATTTTTTATGTGTATGAATGTACTGTCTGCATGTAGGTTTGTGCACCTGTGTCGTGCAATGCTGCAGAGATCAGAAGAGGGTGTCAGATTCCCCTGGAACTGTAGTTAAAGACAGTTCTTAGCTGCCATGTGGGTGCTGGGGATCGAACCCGGGTCCTCTACAAGAGCAGTCAACTCTCTTAACCTCTAGGCCATCTCTCCAGCCCCAGAACCTTTATTTCTGATGCTAATTTATAAATTTTTTTTGGCTGGGTGTGGTGTTGCACACCTTTAATCCCAGCACTGGGATTAAAAGAGGCTGGCAGGTCTCTGTGAGATCAAGGCCAGCCTGGTCTACATAGTGAGTTCCAGGCCAGCTGGGATACAAAATGTTTTATTTAATGGTCAGTGGCTTCCTGGTTCTTACAGAATAGCTTTCCCCTAATATTTTCTTCTAGAATATTTATATAGTTTTTTTATATAGTTAGTTTTTAAAAACATTTATGATTAACTTTAAGTATCTTACATGGGTATGGGTCAAAACATTTTTTTCCAATATGGGCATCAAGCTGTTACAGCATCATTTACTGAGAAGTTTCCTCTCTACTGAGTTACTTTAGAGCCTTTACCAAAATTACCTAGCCATATGGGCTCAGGTCTATTTCAAACCCTCTGTTCTATTTCAGCTATTTTTCTGCATATCACGCATACCACGCTGTCTTCTCTTAGTATAGTGTTTCTCCTTTGTTGTCCTGGGTGCCTGTATTCATGGAGGAGAACTTGCACAAGGTCACTGTCCATATTATCTTATGGTGTGGTTATCAATGACATTTTATTAAATTTAGACTTGCTCATTGCTAGTTCTGATGGCTGTATTTCCAAGATGGCTGACACAAAGTTTCCAAGTCTCACACTTTTTCAAAATCTTGCCACTTCATTTCCACTTGCTTGTATACATATACATGATATATGTATAATATATGTATAATTCAACCCCAAACTTTTGAATACATATACATGTATAATTCAAATATATATATATATATATATATATATATATATATATTTCCCTTCAGGCTCCTTTCGACTTTCTGTGTATTCCTCAAGGGTTTCATAGAAAGTGCTTTGCATCCTTAGGGACACATTTTGACAGGTTCAGTGCTCTGATTCCCCTCGAGCTTCAAGATCACTTTCACACCCTGAAGACTCAACTGCTCTCACTTCGAAGCTCCACTCAACGCTTGAGGCATCTGCTTTTTCTTCTAAAGCTTATTTTCTTCTCAGAAACACTTTTTTACCCTGAGGGCCAGAGGCATACTTTTGTAAAGTGAAAGGTAACAACTGCACTAACTGCAGTATCAGAATCCAGCTTGTGTGGTCAAGAATCATCGGATATAGAAAAGATTTAGGGGCCTTTCTCTCTACCATGGTGGAACTGCCCAGAAGGGCTAAACCCAGCTTAAACATTAGGTTACAGGGGAAAGCTGAGTGACTTTGGGCCAGTCACCCCTTACCTCTCAATGATGTTTCTATGTAGAAGGTGCTGCGCGTGCTGTGTATGTCCCAGGGTGTTTCCTGAGGTCTTAGCACTGTGACCTGCCCTAGTGGGAATTCGTGGAGGACCGGCGCTGCACACCCCACGACTTCTCTGAATTTCAGGTCGCGGCTGGGAAATTCCAGTTCCGTGGAGGACCTACACGGATGCCCCCAGGCTGGACCCGAAAGGACAGAAGCTGCAAGAGAGGACAGGAAGGAGGCCGGAGAACCTGCTGCCCGCCCTGCGCAAGCTGACGGTCAGGTGGGCCGGCATAGTGAGCCCTGCAGCCCGGGCCCGCGCCACCTGCCCGGGTCCCGCGCAGCCCCCCCTCCCCTCTCGCCCCACGTAGGGCCAGGTCCGCCCGTGCGTCCCGGGCGCTGCCGCATTGGCCGCTGCGGCGCGGAAGGTGGAAGGTGAGGTGGGGCGCAGCGGCACCGCGCAGGTCGCTCAGCTCCGCCCGGCCCGCTCCCCATGGCCCTGGGGCCGCGGCCCCTGCGCCCGCCCAGCCTGCAGCCCCCAGCGCCAGCCCAGCGCGGTGCGGAAAGGCGCGGGCCTGGACCAGGCGCTCAAGATGTCCCTGCCGCGGAGCGCGAGGATCCGCTCGGCTGTGGGTGAGAGCGCGGGAGGGAGGGAGGGCGGAGGCGGGGGGATCAGGGACACGGCCCCGCCCTGCGTCCGTCCCCTCCCCTGGGCGCGCGGGGCTGCGGGAGCCGCGGACACCACGCCCTTCTGACCCCGGTGCCCTGGCCCGAGCACCTGCCCGGACAGCAGGCCTGGTGCCCCGCGTCAGAGCCCCTCGGGTCCCGGGCACGAGTGTGCATGCGTGTCTGTCTCTGTCTCTGTCTCTATCTCTGTCTCTCGGTCTCTCTGGTGTGTGTGTGTGTGTGTGTGTGTGTGTGTGTGTGTGTGTGTGTGTGTGTTTTGCATGTGAGTACGCACTGCGCATGTCTGCGCGCCCCTAGGAGGTGATGGAGGTTATGTACCGGAGCTGCAGCTCTCTGCGGTGACCCCATTCACAGTGGGCATCCCTTGGTTAGCGCAGGCACGGAGCACCTTGCTTCCCAGACTGCCTGCTTGCATTGCAGGATACACTGGTCTTCTACAGAGAGCTGAGGGAAGTAGAGGGTCCCTGTAGTGTCTTCGCTACCTGAGGCCTAGGTGCTCTGCACGGGGTGTTGACATAGTAGCTCACGGTAGTTCTGCCTTGCCTGGGGAACTCTAGAGACACCCAGACACATTAGCGAGCGCTCACCGGGGCAAGTGCCTGGGTGGTGGGGTTTGAAATACAGCTCCCCCAGCCGGTCACTTTAGATGACTTTGTAATATAATGTACTTAGAGATCATGATCCTGCACAGCCGGTTCTGTGTGGCTGTGACACACGATGGGTGACCTGGACGTTTTAGACCAAAAAAAAAAGAGGATCTCCCCCAGCGATGTGATGCCTTCCCCTTTCAGGACCCTGCGAAGTGTGTAATAGATCTTTGATGAAGAGGGCTCACCATTCGGGTTTGGAGCTGGGGTCACTTGTCAGATTTGTGGTTTTGTTTTGCGAAAATAGGATCTAAAACAATAGACTTTCATGTTTTCATAGCTGGTCAGCGTGTGAGTGAACAACTTATCAGTTCATTTCAACCGGTGTTTGTTAAATGTGAGCACTCTCAGTCTCCTTTTTGAGCAGAAGTCTCCCTGGAAAGGTTCATCAGGCACAGGGTCAGGACAAGGTCTGGCACTGGAGCAGTCAGGGGGGCCAGGAGTCTGGAGGTGGGGATGTGTCAGATGCAAACAGAGGGACGGACCTGGGACCAGCCTGGGTGCTTTCCAAGGTGGGCCAAGGATGTGCGCTTGTGGAAGAGAAGGGAGGGTGGCTCCCAGGGCACTGGTCTGAGAGATGCGAACAACTCCCAGGATGGGGAGGGCCGCAGAACCTTCCTTCTCTCTGGGGGAAGGGAAACCGCCTTATGAGGCTGGGGTTCAGGGTTGAGTTCAAGACTAGAGATTAAATTCTAGAGTGGTGAGCTGGACCTCTGGGGTACAGTCCTGCAGTGCACAGGGCTTCCTCTGGAAGAGTCCTGTTGTAATGCTCTGCTACTAGAAAGCTTTAGGTCTCAATTTCTGAACACAGTCCCACCATTTCATTTTCCATTGGGGTCCTAAAAATTATATGGCTACCGTCAGAGGAATCAGAGGGTGTTCTGAGCATTCCAGTATTTCCAAGTTGTGAGGGCGTTAGGGGAAACAGAAAGGGCCAAGAATGGTGACCAGGGTGGGTTTTGGCAAACCCGATGCACAGAAGTCCAGCAAGAGTTCCTGAAGGATGGGACAGAGTACGCTTGCCTTCCTCTGTAGAGGTCACTGGTGACTTTAGAAATGCTGCTGGTTTTTTCGATCCCAGCACTTGGGAGGCAGAGGCAGGCGGATCTTTGTGAGTTCAAGGCCAGCCTGGTCTACAGAGCAAGTTCCAGGACAGCTGGGGCTACAGGGAGACCCTGTCTTGAAAAGACAAAAAAAAAAAAAATGCTGCTGTTGTGTACTTGTCTGGGTGTAAGAGACAGAAGACAGGGGTTGAGAACACACAGTCCACAGAAGCCCTTGAGGTCAATTTTGCAGAAAACAGAGAGATGAGCAAACCTTAGCTGTCAGCGAAGGGGAGTTCACCTGAGCCTGTTTTAAGACTGATACACAGTTCAACATCTCGGAGGCTTTTCGGTGGTCAGTCGTCTGAGAGTGACTGTGAGGTCAGAGCAGAGCATTTAAGAGAAGGTTCAAGAATATCCAAAGCCGGGGAGTCTAGGGATCTTCATGACAATAGCTGTAGGTTCCAGAAGACAGAATGTGAGACCTCACAAGGTCTGCTCGGTGCGTTTACATCATAGATGGACAAGGGTGAGGTCAGGTAGTGTGGAACCCTGAGCCAAAAGCTTGCTGGCTCTCCTGCAGATTAGCGGCTGCACGTGTGATGGTTTTCTCCTTCCTGATCAGGGGATGAGCAGCCAGCTGTTTAGTGACAGATTCTGGAACTCCAAATATCAGGATCCAAAGACTAGTCTACTACTCTAACTGACTACAGCATTGATTCCATGGACATTCATTGGTTACCTTCTGGAGATGGAGCACAGCGCCAATAATGGCCGTCCCTCTGCTTCGACTCACCGTACAAAGACAACAGAAAGAAAAAAACTCACTGTACACAGACAACAAAAAGAAAAAAACAACAATGCGTCAAAAGGTGTGTGGGGAGTGGCAGTGGACAGTGAGGATGGGAAAGAAGGGTGATGCTTGTCCAGCAACTAAAGCGTCTGCGCTGTCTAGGTGGAAGCTGCTTTCTCTTCATTGAGTTCTGAATTTGGCTTCATAAAAGATGCCAATAAAGAGCAGGTAGGCAGCATACACACGACCTGCGCCTTTAATAAGATTAACTATAGGACAGGGATGGTGCAGGCCCTCCAGAAACTACCCTAGGAGTTCTGCACCAAATCTCTCACACACTCCATTCCTCCCCTGCCCTCCTCTGATCATTAAGGTATTAAAGATTTTTTTTTTTTTGTCTTTTTTAAGGCAGGGTCTTCCTGAAGCCCCAGTTGTCCTAGAACTTGCTCTGTAGACCAGGCTGGCCTGGAACTCACAAAGATTGGCCTGCCTCTGCCTCCCAAGTGCTAGGATTTTTTTTTGGGGGGGTCTTTTTCGAGACAGGGTCTCCCTGTACTCCCAGCTGTCCTGGAACTCACTCTGTAGACCAGGTTGGCCTTGAACTCACAAAGATCCGCCTGCCTCTGCCTCCCAAGTGCTAGGATTAAAGGCGTGCACCACCACGCCCGGCTTTATTTTTATTTATTTATTTATTTATTTATTTATTTATTTTTGTCTTTTTAAGGTGTTAAAGATTTTTAAAATGGGTTACTGCATGGACCTAGTTTTCCTGTTAGGTTTCCTGTAACAACCTGGCTGAGTTTTTGTTGTTATTTTTGTGGACATAAATCTTTTTATTTCACAATCAGAAAGTGAGACTGGACTCCAATAGGAATCTGTTTGTAATACCGGCCATCTATTTTCCATTGGGAAGACATAAGTATTGCTTAGTATTTTTCTGGCCATCTATTTTCCATTGGGAAGACATAAGTATTGCTTAGTATTTTTCTGATCCCTGCTAACTGTGAGATGGAATACTCGTCAGGAACATAAGCTTTGGGTGCTTTTCAACTCTTGTAAGACTCCATCTACCTCCTCCTCCTCCTCCTCCTCCTCCTCCTCCTCCTTCTCCTTCTTCTTCTTCTTCTTCTTCTTCTTCTTCTTCTTCTTCTTCTTCTTCTTCTTTGTTTTTGGTCTTTTCGAGACAGGGTCTCCCTGTAGCTCCAGATGGCCTGGAACTCACTCTGTAGACCAGGCTGGCCTTGAACTCACAAAGATCCTCCTGCCTCTGCCTCCCAAGTGCTAGGATTAAAGGCACATGCCACCACACCTGGCCAGCACTTTCTTCTTCTTAATGCACACTATAATTTTTAGTCTGTCTTATGTATTTATAAATCACACATTTAATTTGTTCTACAAACTTTTATTTTTGTGAATATCATACGTGCGTGCAGTCTTTTCATTGTCTCCTTCCCTTTAGTCCCCCTCCAACCTCTCCTATGACCCCTACTCCTCAATTTCTTGTCCTCTTTGATTATTATTGTTCCATACACATGTGTACATTTATACATATACACATATATTGTACTGAGTTTATTCAGTGGTGCTCCTGTGAACCTGTGTGTAGGGCTGCCCACTTGGAACTAAATGACCTCTGAGGAGCCTCCTCCCTGGGGAAAACCGGATCCTCCCTCTCTTAGCATCCATTGATTGCCTGGAGGTCTTCATCTTGGGGTGGGACCCTTGAAACTCCCACATCCACCTTGGCACATTATATGCAGATCTCGTCAGACCGCCATGCTGTGGAGATTCCATTGCTGCAGCTTCTCTATCATTTTTTATTTTATTTAGTTTTACGTGTATGAATGTACTGTCTCCATGTAGGTTGGTGCTCCTGTGTTGTGCAATGCTGCGGAGGTCAGAAGAGGGCGTCAGATTCCCATGGAACTGGAGTTAAAGACAGTTCTCAGTTGCCATGTGGGTGCTGGGAATCGAACCCGGGTCCTCTGCAAGAGCAGTCGGCGCTCTTAACCGCTGAGCCATCTCTCCAGCCTCAGCTTCTCTATCACGTCTAGAATACCTAAGCCAAAGTGTGGTCTTGTCTCTCTGGCCCTTCCATTCTTTGGCTCCTCTTCTGCTGTGTCCCCTGAGCCTTTGGTAGAGAGGTTTATTCCTTAGATGTGTCTCTTAGGGCTGGGCTTCTACAGACACACTCTGCATCTGAACAGGTGTGAAACTTAAACAGACTCCATCTGTTGCAAAAACAAGCTTCTTTGATGAGTGGTTAGAGTACACTTGCAGGCTAGTCAGGAGCCCTCCAGCAGTGCATTCCTGACGAAGTCCTGGAGCCCCAAGCCCCGAGGGGAGGTGAAGGCAGCAGAAGACACCAGGACCTCTAATAGTTAGAGTGAGGAGATGTCACCAAGGTAGCTTAATCCCTTCATGTCACAGGGGAGACAACCACTTAGAGCAAGTCTCTACTTGATTTCTGACTTCCAGCAGAACCTTTGTGCTGGCCTAGTCCAAAAGCAGATCTAATCCAACGGAACAGGTCCATTTCTTCATTCCCTGTTGTTTTTCTCTTCCTTCGTAGGAAATAAGACAGATAGGCCCAATTTCTCTTGCTTCCATTTTCCATACTCTCTAGTGGACACTACCCAAACAGGCTTGACTGATCTCTGTCAGTCTTGGGTGATTTGGGACTTGATCTAAGGGTCTGGAATTAGGCTTGGAGGTTTTTCCGAGACAGTATGCATCAGGAGTAAATGAGAGATTATAGAGTCTTAGATTTTGACATCGTTATTTGCTAGAATATCTTTTTACTTTGAGGGGTTGTGGTAGCGTTGTGTGTGACATGCAGAAGTGTGTTGTTAATTATTAGACACACGATCAGGCATTCTCAGGTTGCCTGTCATAATCCAAGAAAACTTTTCCACCTGGATGCTCATTCTGTGTCATAGTAGAAGAGGCAACGTCTTCAACTATCACCATTTCCTCCTGTACATCTAATGATGGCCTGCCCATGAGAAGGCTGCCTGTAGAGTCATAGCCAGGTATCTATGATGCAGAAACTCACACTCACCAGTCACTCTGATCCCAGACTGCCCACCTCCAGTGTTGAAAGGAGTTTTGATTTATGTCTGCAGGTAGCTGTTATACTGGCTTTAGTTGCTTAAAAAATTGATTTTACTTTTACAATGATACTTTATCATAAACCCTCATCTGGTAGAGGTGCCAGCTAGGCCAGCAGGTTCAACTACACTTATTCTCTAAAAAGCTTTTGAACGTTTATGAAAGGATGCCTCCAAAAGGGGGTCTCTACCCTCAGCCCTTGGGTTTTTCACATGTGCTAAATATAACTCCCATCAATACCAAACGGAGACAAGATATTATTTACATCCTTTTAAGCTGGCAAAAGTGCTCAGAGAAAATGTTAACAGCCATTAAGAAAGGCCAAAAATAAAAGAGAGCTCACATTCGTGCCCTGGGAGTTTCTCCTTATCATGGTCAAGGGCAGACACAAAGCAGAACCTGCCCTTTGGCATAGACAGCATTGAAGTGGGGGCAGTTATGCCTGTGTGCCTCCTCTGGAGCCATGGGCATAGATGTGTGCGTGGGAGTGAAGTCAGGTGTGATTCATGCTCTTGACACAGCTACTCTGGAGGCTGAGGTAGATAGGTCACTGGAGCACGAGGTTTTATTAAGGCCAATCTG
This sequence comes from Rhizomys pruinosus, assembly GCA_009823505.1. Classification (NCBI taxonomy): domain Eukaryota; kingdom Metazoa; phylum Chordata; class Mammalia; order Rodentia; family Spalacidae; genus Rhizomys; species Rhizomys pruinosus. The sequence goes on along the minus strand of VZQC01009601.1, from coordinate 10,213 downwards.
GGCAATAAAGTGAGAACTTTTATCATAACTCAAAATAGGGTCAAACAATAGAAGAATACATGTTTATGCCCATTTACGGCCATGCGGTGGAAAGCCCACCGAGCCAGCCAACACTGTATGTGTGCATGTCTTGTTTCTATGCGTGTCTCTTACCTGACTGTCTTTTAACAATTTTGGATATGACATCATATTTCATCCTGAAAAATGACCTAATCCTCACTTATTTTGATTTTTGCACTTGGAAGTAGTTTCTGGGGATCATCCAGGCAAGCAAAGCTGGCTCTTTATCTGCAGAGACACAGTACATTTGCCACACAAACCACCGGGATCCCGGGATTAAGTAATGTTTTCAGCACAGACTGAGACTGAGTGTATGGAGAACCAAGCTGACAACTCTACTGGGGGGGGGGGGGGGCTGCCACGTGGAGGCCCACTGCAGATACCAAGTTCAAAGACAGCTGTTTTCACATCCTGGTGTCTTTATGGTGAGGGCCAGTTCACTCATCTTCAAAGAAGATGGCTCTGGCTGGCCTGCTGCTATCCAGTTAGTGAGGTCAGGCCTCTTACCAGCTATTTTTAGCTACATAACCATTATCCCTATTTAAGACTCCTCATTTTTTTAAAAGTTTCTTTATCCAAATGCATTGAGCAAGCATAACTTGATCTTCAAACTACAGAAAATTTGCATTTAAAGCCCACAGTGGTAATTTCTGTATATGCAACAAACAAGCTAAGTGGAAGTCTCTTCTCTAGAATCCCAGGAGACAGGCTCAGCCGCGGAGTTTGAGCTGAGCATTTGCTAAGCCTTTAGGCCAGCATCTGCGCTGCATCCCAGCCCTGCTCCCAGAAGGAGAGTGCTCCTTGTGCTGGGAAGATTGGAAATCCATTTTCTGGGTCTACCCTAGGCTCATTTTCCTTGTTGCTCTTTCTAGTTGTTTGGAAATACATTCCTTCAACTCTATTAATTCTTCTAGTATCTCATTTTCTGGAGATAGGGTCTGGGCAGATTTACTCCAAAGGGACACACCATCAGTTAAGTGGGAAAGGTCATCCAGTGACAATAAACTGGGCTAAATGCAAACATGGGATCAAGGAAGACTGTAAATGAAGTGCAGAGATGAGGCCTCATCTCTGTACTGTAAAGGAAGTGCATAATGGTGTACAGCTGGGTTGAAACCAACATGCCTTAGATATGGTGAGAGGGAGATGGAGAGGCTTTTCCTCATCTTGAAAAGTGGTGTTTATATCTCACTTGTGTAATATTGTTTTAAAAAAATTGAATTACATTTATATTTATTCTCTCTCTCTCTCTCTCTCTCTCTCTCTCTCTCTCTCTCTGTATGTGGGCATACTTCCCATGGTACACATGATGGAGGTCAGAGGAACACTTGTGGGAGTTGGTTCTCTCTATCTACAATGTGGGACCTCAGGATCAAACTCAGGTTATTGCAGGCTTGGCAGCAAGGGCCTCTGTCTGCAGAGCCATCTCACTGGCAATGTACCTCACTTGTATAATATTTTCTTTGGGAGACTACAAGATGCCTTGTACCAGGTAGGCAATACTTTACAGATCATTGTCACAGATAGAGATAAATGTGACTTTACAGTAGAGGGCTACAAGTCCTGTGTGATTGAACGACTTTAAGAACAGAGCAGTACTCTGCTTTAAACTACACTATGGGTTTCCAGGGCTTAGGACAAAGAAGGAAACTGAAAACACTTATGGGGCTGGAGAGATGGCCTAGCGGTTAAGAGCGCCGACTGCTCTTGCAGAGGACCCAGGTTTGATCCCCAGCACCCACATGGCGGCTGACAGCTGTCTTTAACTCCAGTTCCAGGGGAATCTGACACCCTGACCTCTGCGGCATTGCATGGCACAGGTGCACACACCTACATGCAGATGGTACATTCATACACATAAAAAAAAAACCACTTATGAATTATCCATTCATTCCACTTACTTTATTCACAGTGCTTTCTTTTATTTATAGAGAAATAACTATATTTTGGATATGTCAGGTTATATAAAATGTACTACTGAACTTTGTGTATTTTTATTTTTATTTAGTGTGCTAACTAGAAATTAAAATTTTATTTATTTTTTGAAATTAAAAATTTAAATTACCATACAAGGTATTAAATGTCATCATGGTATTTTGAACAAAATGTCTTAATTTTAAATTATGCTTGTGATTTATATTTCTGTTGGACATCATGTTAATACTTTGTTTTGAGACTGGTCTCTCATAGCCCCAGCTGGCCTGGAACTTGCTGTGTAGACCAGGCTGGCCTCAATCTCACAGAGATCTGTCCTGAGTGTTGGGATTAAAGGCATGTGCCACTACAGTTAGCTCCCAACCATTTTTTTTAAACCTTCAAAAAAATTCGAGCCAGGAGTGGTGGCGCATGCCTTTAATCCCAGCACTTGGGAGGCAGAGCCAGGGTGGATCTCTGTGAGTTCAAGGCCAGCCTGGTCTACATAGTGAGTTCCAGGTCAGCTGGGGCTACAGGGAGACTTGTCTCAAAAAATCAAGAAAAAATGTATTTATTTGTTTTTATGTATATGTGTATATTCCTTGTATGTATCTAAGTGCACTTGCATCATGCAGTCAGTGGAAGTCAGAAGAGGGCATCAGATTCTCTGGGTCTTCTGCAAGAACAGCCAGTGCTCTTAACTGCTGAGCCATTTCTCCAGCCCCCCTACCCCAAGCATTTTTTTATCTTTTATTCTTTGACAGCTTCATACAGGTATGCATGGATCCTATCCTTGTCCAACTCCTCCTCCTGTACTCACCCAGTACACTCCCCTCCCTCCTTCCTGTCCTTTTTTATTTAAAAATAATAAAAAAATAACACCACTGAGTCAAGCTGGTCCTGACAGGCTATGCTAGGGAGAAGCTAGTGGTGCTAAATGAGGTGGTAAGAGAGGGCATCTAAGGTGTGATGACATCACGGAGTCATGTTATGATGCCAGACTGACTGCAGTGACATCGTGGGGTCAGTCTTGGAGTGCTGGACTGTGACGAATGTGTATACTGATGTGTGTCCCCATTACAGTGTCATGCAGAGTAGTTCCCCCCTCAAAGGCTCAGCACTGCCCTCATTCATCAGTCCTTCCTTTCTGACCCCTGGCTCCAGTTTTGCTTTTTGTACAATGTCATGTCGTTGGAGTCAGACAATCTCAAATCCTCTCAGATCAGGTCCTTCCGCCTTGTTAGATGTGCTTAAGAGTCCTTCCATGTTTTATCTGGATCCAGAGTTCATGTCTCTTGTCCCTGAATCAATGACTTCATTGTCTGGAGGTTAGGGTTAGGGTTAGGGTTAGAGTCCTTGCCCAAACCCAGGGAATGGTGCTGTCCACAGTGGCCTGGAACCCACACCATCCATTAAAAAGTATTCAAGACAGCCCCTCACAGACAGCCCCTCACAGACAGCCCCTCACAGACAGGCCCTCACAGACAGGCCCAGAGGCCAACCTGCTGTGGCCAGTTCCTCAGTGAGACTCTTCCCTGGTCATTCTAAGTTGTCAAGTTACAAAACTAATCCCAAATGTGTGTTTGATCTTGCTCCTGACAGTGGAGGTGATTAATATAGATCTTGTTTCTTCTTTGTAATAAACACCTTTCCCCCAAGAAGACAGACATGTTGGCATAGCTTTACTCCCTGTTGCCCCTTGACTGACCCTACTTCCTCCTTGTCAAAGTCATGAGTTGGTTTTAGAAAGAAATTGATTAATATTCACTCAACAGGTATTTCCAGATTTCTTCTCTTGATATTGCTTCCTTGTGTCTCATTCCTCCTGGTGAGCAGGTTCCTGGGGCTTCCTTAGTGAGCATCTGTGACTAGTAAGTAAGTGGTCTGATTGTGTCTTTTTATTTTTTGAGAAGGGGTTTGGGGCTGGCCTCGAACTCACTATGTAGCTGAGGCAGATCTTGACTTCTGATCCTCCTGGCATCTCATTCTGAGTGCTGGGGTCACAGGCAGTGACACCACGCTTGTTTTGTGCAGTTCTGGGGATTGAACTCAGGGCTTGTAAATGGTAGGCAAGCACTCTCTCAAAGGAGCTACGTCCCCTGACCCCAGTGGACTCTGTGTCCCTGAAAATGCTTTTACCATCCTTACGGTTAAGTGATGCTTTTGTTGCATATGGAATTTAAGGTCTAAGTTCTGGGCTTCAGCACTTTGAGCCACTATTTCATTATTCTCTGTCCTAAGACTGCCAAGTAGAATCTGTGTCCATCTGATTCTTACTCTTTTTGCAGTGAGGCTGGTTTTCAATTTGATTAGTTTTGAGTGGTATAATCGTTCTTCCTGTTCTGAAATTTCAGATTTTTCCCCGTTAGTTACCAGCTCCATGCTGGAGAATTCTCTTTTGCTGTATGGATTTCCTGTCTTTCTCTTTGGGAACGAAGTTCTCATGTTACAGCTTCAAGTTTTCCCTTCCTTCAGAGCCTACTACAGCTTTTGAAGTAGGCTGCCCCAACCTTCCTGTCTCCCCAGATTTCTTCATTTTCCTTTTGTTTGCTCCCTCTCCCTGTGCCCTGTTTTCGACAGATTACCTGGCTTTGTCTACTGCTTTAGTAATTCATTCTCCAGCTTTTCTCCCTCTAGTCTAGTTACTATTATCGACTGAATTTTCTTTCTACAGTTTTCTTCCCCCGTCAGTCTAGGATGGCCTCATGCATTTGACAGGCTCCTGTCCTGACGAGATGAATTACAGTCACTGAGGGTCTTTTGTAGTCACTTTCATATTTGGGTGTGAATTGTGCCTTCCTTTTTCTTTTTCTTTTTTTTTTTTTTTTTGTCTTTGGAGGACCGGGTCTCCCTGTAGCTCCAGCTGTCCTGGAACTCACTCTGTAGACCAGGCTGGCCTTGAACTCACAGAGATCCGCCTGCCTCTGCCTCCCAACAAGCCCAGCAGTGCCTTCCTTTTTCATGCGCCGTAAGTGCCTATGATTCTAGAACTCCATTTTTCTCTTGCAGTTGCGGGTCCCTGGAAGGTACAAAGAAAAGTTGTGTGGAACCACTCATCTTCTCTTCAGTGAGCTCAGGTTGGGACGAAGCACCCGTTGGGCCACGCCGATGATGATGGCTGGCTGGTCCTCTGAGCTGGACTGCTCACCATTTTCCACTCTGTCTTTGCTCTGCGTGGCCAGCACACTGCCTATGGACAGAGGGGAAGCCCACTGAAAGAAATGGCTTTCCGCTGGGAGTGGTGGCGCACGCCTTTAATCCTAGCACTTGGGAGGCAGAGGCAGGCGGATCTTTGTGAGTTCAAGGCCAGCCTGGTCTACAGAGTGAGTTCCAGGACAGCTGGAGCTACAGTAGGGAGACCCTGTCTCAAAAAGACCAAAAAAAAAAAAAAAGAAATGGCTTTCCGGTTTCCCAGGATGACTCGCGGCAGGGCGGTTTCCCAGGATGACTTGGGGCAGGGTAGTCCTCACCCAGAGTGCTTTGCGTCTTCCAGCCTTTCGGGGTGTTTCTCTTGCGCTTTCCTCCCTTTTATTGGTAATGCCTGCTTCCTGCCTGTGCTATTTTTGTTTGATTTTGGCTGAGGATGGGGTTGAATTTAGTTCTTCAGGCAATTATATTACCCTGATGACTCCAGTGTGATTAGTTGGTCCCATGCTTTGGGCGTCTGGTGGAAAGAGAGCTACAGAAGGCTCCTGCCACGTCACGGCCTGCTATCAGAGGCCCTGGGGACCAAGCCTCCCCCCCCCCCTTTCCTTTTTCCCTTTTTCATATGGATTTTATTTTGGAGTGTTTGAGAAAGGGTTTCATATAGTCCAGGGAGGCTTCCAAGTCAACAGGTAACCAGGCACTACCTTGAACTTCTGTTACTCATGCCTTGACCTGAGTGCTGGAATTACACATGCATGGGACAGTGTCCAGTTTATGGAGCCCCGGGTGCTCTGCATGCCAGGCAGGCAGTCTGGCAGCTAAGCTACACCCCCAGATCCTGCTTTTATTTTTATTTTTAATTGAATTCTTCCAAATTTCATATATTTTGAATGAATTTAGATCCCTTCCCCCATCTGTACCTCCTCCTACCCCCACCCAATTTCATGTGTGCTATTACACACACACACAGACACACACACACACAGACACACACACGTAATATTAAGGCCTATATAGAGTCAGATTGTGTTCCCAAATGTCCTTTGGTGTGGGTCCGTGCACTGGAGTCTGGTCAACCTACCAAGTCTCACCCCTTAAACGACACTGACTCTCTTCCCAGGAGCCGGTGCTTGCCAATATTTCTTCAGGTAGGGCTGGAGTTTCTCACCCACTTCTCCGTGTCCACGTTTGGATTTTGTCTGGCTTGACCTTACATGAGACTTGTGCATGCTGTCACCGTTGCTGTGAGTTTATGTGAGTAACTCCCCAGCTGTCTGGAAAACTTTCCCTGTGGGACCAAGTCTTGAACCCCTGGGTCTTTGGGGGGCATTCGAGGGTTTAAAGATTCAAACCATTGCACTGTTGTTTTCAGGTTTTGTTTGTGGCCCACATTGTTCTGGTGGAGTTATTGCTATCTTATTTAGAGAAGGAAGAGAGGAAGAAAGAAGGAAGGGAGGGAGGAAGAAAGAAAAGAGGGGAGGAAGGAAGGGAAGAGGAGAGGAAGAATGGAAGGACCTCATCCCAGTGAAAAGCTGGAAGCCTGGGTTCGAGAGGGAAAGGGGAGAACAGGGTGGTGTGTTCGAATCTGGAAGGCTTATCTCAGAAGACTGCTCTGACCATAGGAGCAGGTGCACACCCTCGCACGGAGCAGGAGGGTTGTACATGCAAAAGTGTGCTTATAAAATTCTGTCTCTAGGCTACCAATATTCACCAAGAGGGCTAAGAGAACCCCCCAAAATTCAATAGGAAACTCAGTAAAGTGCCTCGGGCATGGCTCCGTGACATAAAAGGCCCATCTTCTGTAGCCTTGAGGGTATGTGAGCATAGGACAAGCTACCTGCTTCCACTGTGAGATCAATAAAGACATTGTTTCTTCATGACATGATGGGATGAGACAATTGCTCAGGTAAGACAGTGACAGTCAGTGAAACTCGGGGGAATGCAGAATTGGAAATCATGACTATTTTCCTTCCAAGAATTGAAAATAAGCAGGTTTGGAAATAGGCAACCCCAGCATTTAAATTTATTTATTTCAATTAATTCTTTTGGTTAGCATGCAAAGAAATTGGTTTTGTCATGACATTTTCTTGCATATATCACTATACTTTGTTCTTTTAAAAAATTATTAATTTGATTTTACATGTATGAGTGTTTTATGTGCATGTATGTAAGTGCACCTTGTGTATGCAGTGCCCACAGAGGCCAGAAGAAGGTGAGGAGCCCCCCCCCCCCCAGAACTGGAGTTACGGATGGTTGTGAGCCACCATGTGGGTGCTGGGAAGCAGGCAGACTTCGGTTCTGTGCTCCAGCAGCTGGAGCTCTTAACCGCCAAGCCCTGTCTCTGACCCTGTTCTTTGTTCTCACTCTCGCACTGCCCTCTGCACCCCCATTGCTGGCTCCTCCCCCAGGTTGGCCCTTCTTCTGCTTTTCGTAGCACCTGTTCTCTTATCCTTATTCACTCCCTGCTACTCCTTTTTAAAGACTTCTTCCTCATCCTCATCTGCTCATAGTCCCCTTTCCACTTTCATGTTACACACACACACACATGCGCGCACACACACACACACACACGATGTGACTGTAAATGTAGATTCCCCATGTGAGAGAATTATTCTGCTTAACACGATGATCCACCCATTTTCCTGCAAACATCATAATTTCATTATTTTCAATGGCATAAAATTTCCCTATGTGCTTGTACCGTATTTTATTTATCTGTTTATCTGTTGGTGCACATCTAGGCAGGTTGGATATATCCATGTGGAAGGCTGACGTAGAGTCCTCTAGGTATGTACCCAGGAGTAGCATAGCTTGGTCAAATGGCAGTTCTACTTTAGTTTTTAAGGAACTTCCACACTGATTTCCATAGATCACACCTGCTTACATTTCCAGTGGCCCTGAGTAAGAGTTTCTCTTTCCCCACAACCTTTCCAGCATTTGTTGTCAAATTCTCCCCCCCCCCTTTTTTTTGAAGTGGGGCGTCAGTATTCTTTAGGCAAGGTGACAGGACAGTAGACTGAATATGAGGTGGAAGGGAGGACAGCCTCCACTCTTCTGGTAGAGGCTTGCCCTGCTGGACCAGGCTTACCAGAAGATCTTCAGTCCATAGGAAATCAACTAGAGAAGAGGAGCATGGGCCACGATAGATGGATGATGGATTGAGAGGCCCTGGGAGGCCCTGGGCAGTGCTGCATTTGGTGAGAGGTAGAGCACATTTATGAGTCTGTTTATCTTGTTCTGCATTGCAAAGAAGTAGCAAAAATAACTTTATCTAATGAGTTCTTACTCAAATCTATGAAGACTAACTGATCGTTTCTGTCTACTGTGTCAGGTAGAGATCTGGATCTACAGTGTGGATAAAGGACTCAGAATTCCCACTGCTCCTCTTTCTGTAGCATTTGCCATGTGGCCCGGGAGATAAGAACTAGGCGTTAGAGGAAGAAATAATAGAAAATAAATGCTATGCCAAGGCAATCAGGGAAGTTTCCACGAAGTGTAATTAATTGCTAAGGACTTATACAATGATACATGAACACTTGAAGCAGAGGTCATGGTATTTTTTTAACCTTTAATTAAAATTTATTATTATTTATTAAAATTACTATTTTTATTATTGTGTGTGTGCACATGCACAGAATTTGTGTGGAGGTTAGAGGACAACTCTGTGGAGTTGGCTCTCTGCTTCTGTCTTTGTGTGGTGCTGTGGATCCCATCATCAAGTGGCAGGTGTCTTTACTCACTGAGTCATTTCACTGGCCTGATAAATGGTATGATTTGAAGATGAATATTTGAGTTAGAATTTTTCTTTTGAGTTGTAAAGTCAATAATTTAGATGTATAGTTTATATATAGGAACATTTATCCTTTTAGGGAATGTAGTATGGTTTGATAATTTTTATTTGACTTTTTTGGTGGTCTATTTATTTTTTACTTCTTTATAGACCAGGCTGGCCTTGAACTCACAAAGATCCCCGCCTGCTTCTGCCTCCCAAGTGCTAGACTAAAGGGCGTGCGCCACCACGCCCTGCTTTTTTTTTTCATTTTTTTACAATAATAATAATTTATGAGTACAAGCAATCCTATCAGGTAAAACCAATTTGCAAGCAGTTTTGCCCAAGCCCACACAGCCGATGGGTCCCACCATCCAGCGGGGGGGGTCTTTTATGTTCAGTTGATCAGATGAGTGTCCAGACTATTGTTGTAGTTTCACCTTTAACCCCAATCACAGCCCTTACATTCTACTACGCCCCCCTTCTGAAGATTTTTCCGAAGCTAGGCTTATAAACGGGGCACAGGTGGACGAGAATCAAAACATTCTACTTTCTCTAGAGCGGTTGTTTTGGACTCTGACAGGTTCTGGCTGTTCCTTTCATGGACTGACAGTTTTTGTCCAGGAATAACATGTCAATCCTACTAATGAGCAACAGGCAATTAGATATATAGGGTATTTAAACAGTACAATTGTTCTGTAGGTTACTTTGGTATAAGACACACATGGTTTGGAATGGTATGTTAATCCCATGAATTATGTTTTTTTCTGGTTAAATATGACAGGGTCCTTATTGTGGCTTATAACATCTCCGAACAATTAGAGGATGTAAGCTTATGGCATCGGCCATGGGTTATTCCTCTAAGGAGAGAGCTAATAGCCAATTAGATCGGAATTACAGCATATGGCTGCCACGGGCGGCCGTATTTCCAGGCAAGGGGAGGGCGTACCCTTGCTGATGGAGGAGTCCTTGATTGATTCAATGAGAGCAATATTTGCCTTTTTGGTTTAGTGGCTTTGGTAACACTCTCGGGTATTCCAGAGACCAACTTACACTTGCATGGTGTGGTCTCAGTACATCTTTCCCATGATAACATCAGTTCTTCGAAGCAGGGCCTTATTGCCTCTTTCTTGCAGGTATCCCCGTTTTCTGGCAAAAAGCCTTACCTTTTGGGGGTGAGTTGGATCCCCTGGCCACATCTCCTTGGTAGATAATCATTTGATATCAGAGCTCTCCTGTATTAATTATTTTGCTTAAGTGCATAGGTTAAGGGGACTTTAGTATTATATTTGGGTTTCTGAATAGAGAATAAATCCTTTTCAC
>VZQC01009592.1:237929-261482 GCA_009823505.1 Rhizomys pruinosus | reverse complement strand
CGGCCTGGAACTCGCTCTGTAAATATAGATTGTAGTGCTTCTATGTTTGGCTTTGCAGAAGCTTGTCAGCCAAAGCGCAGTTAATTTCTGCATCTCTGCTCTAGGCGCCTCCAGAGAGCCCTCTGCCACACTCCGAGCATTTCTACATTCTCTACCATTTTCCAGGATGGTATTCCCTAGTCTCTCTCTGGACACTAACAAGTCAATTTTAAGGCTTTGTAGAATTAAAAAAAATGTTCACTGGGGCTACACGGTCCGTTAATATCCTGAATATAAAATAACTTATATTTGTCAGCGCTATTCTTGGCTTGACATATACAATCAATCATACTTTTACTTTTACAATCACAATAATAGTGTTCCTATTTTTATTTACAAATACTGACAGCCGCCCTGCTTCTCCCTGGACCGAAAACCTGCCAGCGGTCATGGAGCAGTTTCACTACGAAATCAGTGCACTTTTCACCCTATAATTTCCGTCTTAATTCGAAGGAGTAAGTAAGGATACGCCAGTCAGAAGCAGAGAAGGGGGAAGTGTTTCAGAGAAGATTGCTGGATGGTACCTCAAATCCTGGATATGGGAACTCCCCCTCATGAACTAGTTCTGGCTTCTTCCCCTTGCTCTAGGGCCTTACATGAGTTTCAGAAAAAGGGCTACACCGCTCCTGTTTCTTGCTTTGGGAACTGTTCAGGAACCCTCCCCCCTCCTCCCAATGGACGATATCCCTGTTCCCAGGACTTGGTGACTAATTGGACTTTGTGGTTCTATACTTTTCCCACCCAGAATCTTTGAATTGAGTTTCAGACAAAATGGGATCTGATTACTGTGATAGTATAGTTATGTGCTGTGATGCTAATTACAACCCACTTTTCAGAAGCTTGATCCCTGGGCACCTCAAATAAGGCAAATTCCTGGACCAGTGCTCTAGACCCAGGAGAGTTTCCTACCCCGACCCACCTCCACTATTCCTTCTTTTCCTCCTACTCTCTTTTTCTTTTATCATTTTCCAGTTTTGTTTTCCCTCCCCACACATCAGGAAGAAATTTTCCAAGGACTTTCTCTCTGAGAAGTTGCCTTGGAAATTTTAATGGAAAATTTATATATATTAAAGTCTTGTTATGGTGTTTTATGGGTCAGCAAAGCATGTGAAAGGTTTTGTACAAATAAAATCTGTTTGTAGCGTGTAACTTGAAATCAAATGATGAGAATTTTTAAAATATAATTTAAGGAAAATGAAGTTAGAGAATTAGAAAACTCTGAATTGGTTTCTTCAGATTAAACGTAAGTAAATGGGGGTATTTTAGAGCTAAATTTCATTTATATGTATAACTATTAAATAGGCTTCTCTCTGGCCTATACAAACTGCCAGCATCAATACCACTGTGCTCTGGTGCTATTATTTAGGATAATAATAGTTAGTATTGGACGCCAGCACTGAGCTGTCCTAGCTATCACAGCAGTAAGTTCAGATAGCTGCTCTAATGGGCAGGCAAGGTATACAGCTTGGTCCTGCTCCAGGAAAGGATAATTAACATCTGAAAACAACTGTGCTCTTATATTGTGAATCCCTTAAAATATAATAAACAAATTGGGATGGAATGGGACAGGGTGAAGTTTCCTTCCAGTACACAGAGTAGAACAAAGATATAAATTTATCAATTATTTTTATATTTTCATGCAGAAACCACTGAAACAGAAGCCAAAAAACAGGGAGACCAATGCCTTCGGTGCTGGTCCCATTAATTCCCCCTGGGTGTGAAGCAAATTCAAAGAGTTGGCCTTGAAAATGCAACACTACTGGAACCTTTTATGATTTTACCAACACTAGAAGTGTTTTTCTAAAACACTACAGGCAGCCTCCTTCAGAAACTTTCATTTTGTCCTCAACTCAGTTCAAAGATTCAGGGTGAGAAAAGTACAGAACCACACAGTCATATTCAAAACCAAGTCATGGAGGTGGAGGTTGCAAGAAAAATGAGCATTGGGGACTGAGAAAATTCAGTAAGGTCCTAGAGCTAGCAAAGAGGCCAGAACTAGTTCATGAGGAAGAGCCTCCCCGGCCCCAAAATCCAGGACTTGAGGATCCACCCAGTGGTCTTGTCTGAAACATATTCTCCATCCTCTTCTTCTTCTTCTTCTTCTTGGAACATCCTTATTTATTCCTTCGAATATAGAGGGAAATAATAGGGTGATCAGTGCGCTGATTTTGTAGTGAAACCGCTCCCATGATGGCTGGGAAGTTGTGTGGCCTCTGGGGGTGGGAAGTGTCAGGATTTGTTTTTTTTAAAAAAACTGGAATGCTAAAAAATTCTGTAAAGGTAAATGTATGATAAATCATGGAGATAGTGCCAAACGCAGTGCTATCAACTATAGGATATTTTTATGTTTAGGATATTAACACACCATGTAGCCCTTGTTACCATTTTTTTTTTGTCTTTTTGAGAGAGGGTCTCCCTGTAGCTCCAGCTGTTCTGGAACTGACTGTGTAGACCAAGACCTCCCATGCACGGATCCATTTTTTTTTTAATTACACAATGCTTTAAAAATTTCTGGGAAGTGCCAGAGGGAGACAATTGGAATATCGTCCTAGAAAAGTGAAGAGTAAAGAGAAAGGTGGTAGCTTCACCCAGGACTGGAGAGCAGACCCAGAATTTTGGCCCTCTTTTGCAGACAGAGTAAGCTTTGGTGAAACCAGTAAGAGCTGAAACCTAGCTGTGCAAATGTGCCCAGTGTCAGGGACAGAAGAAAAGATCTCCTTAGATGTATTAGGCCTTTTGCAGATGTTTTTATTTGTGGTCTGCCCAGGGGGAGTTCCTTACTACAAATTTGAAGTCCTCAGAGCATTTTTGAGAGCCACCTAGGGTTTGTTGCAAACTGACTCAAACCTACCCCACCCCCAACCCTCGTGCCAAAGGTGCCTCCTCGGAATGCTCTAAAAGTAGCTTCCTTAGTCTTGGCTGTTCAAAGAAGGCTCTTTGAGCTCTGATTCCAAAAAAAAACCTAAACGAGTGCCTGGCCAGACTTGCTTCTGGTCCCTGGTCTCAAGTTCTCACAGTCAGGATGAGAAAAGGACAGAAGCGCACAGCCAGATGAGTTGCCAAGACCGGGTGTCAGAGAAAGTAGGGACAGTCGTGCCCACAGCAAGAAAAATGAACAACCTCGCCTGCTAGAGGAAGCTCCTATGAGGTCCTAGAGGAGGAAATGAGACCTGAGGTAGTTAATGAGAAGTAGTCCCGCCCCCATGTCCAAGATTCGAGGACCCACCCGATAGTCTTCTCTGAAACACATTCCTTCTCTGAAGTGTCCTTATTTATTCTGTCAAATTAAGACAAAATTAGTAGGGTGAAAAAGGCACTGATTTCGTACTTTAACTGCTTCTGAGAGCACTGACAATTTGTTTGGGCTCTGGTGGTGGAGAGTGTCCGGGTTTTTTTGTTTGTTTGTTTTGGTCTTTTCGAGACAGGGTCTCCCTGTAGTCCGAGCTGTCCTGGAACTTACTTTGTAGAACAGGCTGGCCTGAACTCACAAAGATCCTCCTGCCCCTGCCTCCCAGGTGCTAGGATTAAAGGCGCGCGCCACCATGACTGGCTGAGTGTCCAGTTTAAAAAAAAAAAAAAAAAAGGCGCCAAGGGAGGAGGCAGAGGTGCTGAGTCACAGCCAGGTCTGCTCCGGTCCATGCCACCCACTGCGACGCCAGTCCTGCGTCCTCAGCCGCTGCAGCAGCGGCAGTACTGCTTAGTTAATTGTGAAAACCTAGGGGGGTGGGGGTAGTTCCCACTGCTTGGAAATAAAAGAAAAGAAAGCCAAATCCTTAAGTTATGGAGATCTCTGCCCTTTTCCCAGCCCTATTTCATGAACACTGAAGATGTGCTCGGGAACATTCTATAAGTACTTCAGAGAAAGAAAAGAGTTTGTAAATTCTACTTTTGCCTTTCGCGATCCCACACAGCTCAATCAATAGGGTTCTGTGCTGGATGGGGTTCAGAACTTAGTTAACTCCAAATCAGACTCTCCACGCCATACTCAAAAGCAGCCTGGCCCCATCACACTGTGGCCATATTTTATTTATGTAGTCCAGGAGCGTGCTCTCCAAAGGTCCCGCCCACTATGAATTCCTGACCTATCAATTTTGTTACAGAATGTGTAGTCTGCTGTCTAGTTAACATGCGCAGTGGCGCCCTGGAGCCTTGTGGGCGGGACTCACCGCCACAGTCTATAAGGGGGATCGCTCCTAGAGCAGCGTCAGTCGCGCTCCAGATCTGGAGCTGGCAACATCTCCGCCAGGGATGCCAGCAAGGATTGGACCGAAACCAAGAATTTCAACAGCGGTGAAGCCATGGAATCTCTGTCCAAGAGTAGCTGGTGCAACTACCCTGAATTTAGTGCCCTTGGTACAGAAGCAAAGGAGGAAGCCTTGCAGGGTCAGTGTCCAGGACAGTATAGGTGTTGAGGCAAATCTGCGTTTCTCTGTGCCAGCTTACTGAGGGCAGCATGGCCATGGCAGTCACCAATGCTCCTCTAGAGCCACCTCTCACCTCCCCTTGCCCAAGCGCCTCAGCGTCTATCCCTGTCTTTTTTCTTTCTTTCTTTTCTTTTTTGCTTTCCTCCCCACTAGTAGCACAGCCTGCCAGGAACTCTGCTGTTTTGGTGGGAGTTAACAGTCTGGAAGGAAGCGGATCAGAACCTGGTACTTACCTCTGCAACTTTGGAGCCAACGAAAGTATGGACAGTTTACAGTCAGTGCTGAGGGTGGGGGGAATAGGTACCATTTTGAATTCCTAGAGAGCAAGTTCATTTGGGACCGGCTCTGGAGTGGCTGGAGCACGTAGGGCCCTAGGGGCAGTCAGGATGGCAAGTGGGGTTGCGACTAGCCCCGTGTGAGTGCCAAGGAGATGGAAAGTGCTATGGAAAAGTCCAGAGCGCAAATAAGTGTGGTCCTGACAGAGGGAGCTGTTTGGGTGGTGGGCACTTTCAAGAAGGCAGGAGAAGTCTGGGTATTGGGCACAGACAGAATGGCAGGAGAGGCCAGAAATGAACTCTGCCATCGATACGGTGGGGGACACAATCACGATGGATGGTAGGCGTAGTTGGAAGTGAGCCCCACTAAGATGATGTGGGGTCTCAAGAGGGTGGGTGTGGTCAGGACGGAGGGTGTGGTCAGGATGGGGGCCCTGCCAGGATGGCAGAGTGGTCAGGATGCTGGGAGCCATCTGGATGGGATGGTGGGAGTCCTCTGGTTGGGATGGTGGGGGGGTCGAGATGGGGGGGGCGTCGGGATGGCAGAGCTGTTGGGATGGCGGGAGCTCTCAGGATGGCGGGTGGGGTGCGGCGGTCAAAATGGCGGGAGCCATCTGGGAGGGGTTGGGGGTTGGGAGCATTGGTGGGTGTGGTCAGGATGGTAGAACCGTTGGGATGGCGGGAGCTCTCAGGATGGCGGGTGGGATCTGGCGTCAAAATGGCGGGAGCCATCAGGGAGGGGTTGGGGGTTGGGAGCGTTGGTGGGTGTGGTCAGGATGGCAGAGCCGTTGGGATGGCGGGAGCTCTCAGGATGGCGGGTGGGGCCGGGCGGTCAAAATGGCGGGTGTCGTCAGGGAGGGGTTAGGGGTTGGGAGCGTTGGTGGGTGTGGTCAGGATGGCAGAGCCGTTGGGATGGCGGGAGCTCTCAGGGTGGCGGGTGGGATCGGGCAGCCAAAATGGCGGGAGCCATCAGGGAGGGGTTGGGGGTTGGGAGAGTTGGTGGGTGTGATCAGGATGGTAGAGCTGTTGGGATGGCGGGAGCTCTCAGGATGGCGGGTGGGGTCGGGCGGTCAAAATGGCGGGAGCCGTCAGGGAGGGGTTGGGAGTTGGGAGCGTTGATGGGTGTGGTCAGGATGGCAGAGCCCTTGGGATGGCGGGAGCTCTCAGGGTGGCGGGTGGGATCGGGCGGTCAAAATGGCGGGAGCCGTCAGGGAGGGGTTGGGGGTTGGGAGCGTTGGTGGGTGTGGTCAGGATGGCAGAGCCGTTGGGATGGAGTCTCTCGGGATAGCTGGTGGGGCGGGCGGTCGAAATGGCAGGAGCGCTGGGTGTGGTGGCACACGCCTTTCGTCCTAACACTCAGGAGGCAGAGGCCGGTGGATCTTTCTGAGTTCAAGGCCAGCCTGGTCTACTGAGTGAGTTCCAGGACAGCTGGGACTACAGGGAGACTCTGTCTCAAAAAGACCAAAAAAAAAATGGCCCAAAGGGAGTAGCCTCCTGAAGCTGATTTGTCGAGAGGGCCATTGAGGTGTCTCCCATGGCTGGGGTGGTGGGAGCCATCAGAACTGACTGACTTGGAGAGGGCTGTGGAGATGGTGACAGAGTTGGGGTGGCCGGAGTGGTTGAGGTGGGCAGCAGTGGTTCAGAAGTGAGCACCAGGGTGACGTCGGGCTCAGTTCGGCTGGCTGGAGCTGTTGGGATGGCCGGAAGCAGGTGCCTTCAGCACTGCTACACTACAGAAGCGTCTTACCTCCCCCTGCCAGAGGTCTCCAATGTTCGGGTCTGTCTTTTCTACTTTCCTCCTTCTACAGATGCACAGAAGGGCTCTGAGCTTCTGGAAGTTGGAAACTACCAGGGAAACATGAGAGTGGACCCCGAAGATAGAGCAGAAGGTAGAGCAGAAGCTGTCCTGATGGCAGAAGAACCACCACTGTGCGAAGGTGGAAACTTTGAGCTTGATGGTGGAGGCTTTCAGGAGCCCAGTGATCTGATGGAGGAGGCACCTGCAGAGGAGTTACAACCTCTGCAGCAAGAGAATCTGCTACAGCCAGAGCAGCCACTGCAGCCAGAGCAGCCGCTGCAACCAGAGCAGCCGCTGCAACCAGAGCAGCCTCCTCAGCCAGTACAGCTAGCACAACTTCTGCAGCCTGCACAGCCTCTCCAGCCAGAGCGGCCTGTGCAGCTGGTGCAGCCACTTCTGCAGCCAGGACATCCACCACAGCCTGTACAACCAAACCAGCGGTTGAGCCGAACTACTTTCACCCGATTCCAACAGATGGAGCTGGAG
The DNA here is from genome assembly GCA_009823505.1 of Rhizomys pruinosus. NCBI lineage: Eukaryota > Metazoa > Chordata > Mammalia > Rodentia > Spalacidae > Rhizomys > Rhizomys pruinosus. The sequence goes on along the minus strand of VZQC01009592.1, from coordinate 254,460 downwards.
GGCTTATTCCAGAGTGTTCAGTACCCTGATGCGTTGGCTAGGTATGTAGCTTGTTCAGAGTTCATGTCTCTTTTTTTGCTTTGGGGGCACAGAGGTCTAGGAATCCTCCCTCTCCTTTCTGGAGCTAGAAGGCAAACTAGAGGGCACAAGGACACTGGGGTCAATCTTTGCTCTCCTGGGCTGAGGGGAGGCAGGTTCCTGCCAGCTTTGACTGGAGAAGAGTGGGGGAGGGGCGCGACTAGAGTGTGACCTTAGCCTCAGGCTCCGGAACCTACTTTATTTTAAATTTTGTGAAGTTTTTTGCATTTTACTATTTTTGCTAAAGTTTTTGTAATCTGGCAATTTTTGGATATTTTATTAAAATACTGGTTATCCACTTTACTGAAGTTTCATAACTCTTTAGATTTTGCCTGAGTGATGAGCACCTCTGTGGCCCTGCTGCTTGGGGTACATTTCAGCTTCTCCAGCCTCTTGATGCAGAGTGCTGAAATTCCCAAAGTGTGGGATGTGTTGTGCTCTGAAGCCTCTTTGGGAAGGTGAAGGGCTGACCTATTCTGCCCAGAGTGAGCTGAAGGAACTGAATCAGTCCTTGTGAGCACTCAGCCTTTGGGAAAGCAAAAATATTTTCCACCAGGGACCCTTGGGCCTAGGCAGTTTGTAGTTTCTTTTTTGAAAATTCACCTCTTCCTTTTCGAATAAACAGAAATATTCCTCCTCTAAAGAGCACTTTGTGTTTGGGGATTTAACTCTGTTGTAGAGCCCTTCCCACCATGCCCAAGGCCCTATGTTGGCTCAAGGATAGGGGTGGGGAAAACTATGAAGGGCATTTTGGCATTGTATTTTTGGTATTTATTTTATTTATTTTCTGCTGTTCTACAAACAGAAAAAGTCATATTCAGCTAACACATTACACACATTTTCACATATGTTCCCTTTTAAAATCTTGAACAGACAACTTGTGAATAGGAAACTGCTCCCTAAGTCGAATTTCACTATGTATTATAGAAAAGGATATAAAAAAGAAAACTATACTGGAAGGTGGGGTTAGATTTAGTGTATATCTATACATTTCATTTTAGCCTCAAAACCAAACACTGATCCTTTGAAATTTTCTCCCATCAGAAGGAATCTTGCAGAACGCCTGGGTTTGCCAGAAGCCACAGTGCAGGTGAGTAAATTTAAAAACAAAACAAAACAACAAAAAAAAATTGGCTAGACAGCTATTCTAAAACATGTTTTAGGCTCAATTTTGTCCCGAACATTATCTAGTTGGTGTTTTCTTGTCCGTTCTGTGTTTTGGAGGAAAAATTTAATAGTGTGTGTGTGTATGTGTGTGTGTGTGTGTGTCTGTGTGTGTGTGTGTACATCAGTGCACACTTTTCTGAGTGACAGCCCCCCCACACACACACACACCTCCAAGCTTCCAGATTCTGGGTTTACATCAGTTTTTCAATAGATTTCTGAAGGAGAAGTTCCAGAAAAATCACAAATTAAGAAAAGGATATGTGCTCACACACACACAAAAAAATTTACAATCAGTTGTCTTTGGTTATATTTAGGACTATTTGACACTTGAATCCCTCCAAAACCCTGTGTTTATGCATCATAAAGACCTCCAAATCCTAAAATGAGGCAGAGAAAAGGTGGAGTCAGATAGGAAGAGGCCCTTTGCCTCAATTAAAATGTTCACATTAGCGACAGCTTCTGGGAGGAGGAGAGTCAGTTTTTTGTTATACATATTTTATTTATTTTATTTTGTGTGTATGAGTGTATTGCTTGCATGTGGGTAAGTGCACCTGTGTGGTACAGTGCCTTTAGAGGTCAGAAGAGGGCTTCTGATCCCCTGGAACTGGAGTTATGGGTGGTTGTTAGCTGCCATATGGGTGCTTGGAATTAAACCCATGTCCTCTGCAAGAGCAGTCAGTGCTCTTAACCACGGAGCCACCTCTCCAGCTCTGAGAGTCGGTCTTTTCTTAAGCGTGTGACTCTTGGTAGGTTAACCAGGCTCCAGTGGATGGACCCACACCAGAGGGCATTTGGAGACACAAATTTCTCCCTATAGGCTCTCACGTGCGCACACACACACACACACACACAGAGACCACATAGCAGAGTATGTGAAATTGGGGGGCAGTGAGAGGGGAACAGATTGGGAGGGAGTCTAAATACAATAAAAATATATGAAATTTGCAAAAAATTCAATCAAAATATTAAAATTGAAAATAGAAGCTGGTTAGGAGCTTCCAAAAAGATTAAATAATTTGCAAACTCCATTAGTTTGCTAAGAGTAAAAACCAGTTGAAGACTTGATTGGACTATTTATTAATAGCTAGCAAGGACTTGAGGACAAGCCTTCTTGTGACTACTGCCTCATCCACATTTTGTTTAACATCTTAAAATATGGACTTGGACCTTCCTACCTAACAATGAGTGATAAGATTGGGATCATTTTTGCTAAGTAGTGGGACCTGCAGAACCTAGAATGCTCTCTGCCACACTGGGGGGTGGGAGTGGCTCCATTACAGAATTCTGAAGCTTTTAAATTTTTTTATTAATTTTATTTGTTTCTGTATGTGTATGAATGTACTGTCTGCATGCAGGTCTGTGCACCCATGTCGTGCAATGCCGCGGAGGTCAGAAGAGGGTCTCGGATTTCCCTGGAACTGGAGTTCTCCTGGAATTGGAGTTTCAGACGGTCTCGGCCGCCATGTGGGTGCTGGGGATCGAACCCGGGTCCTCTGTAAGAACGGTCGGCGCTCTTAACCGCTAGGCCATCTTTCCAGTGCAGAATTCTGAAGCTTTTAAGAAGTGAAGGTAATGGCCATGCCTTAAAATATTAAAGAGGTGTCCTCCACGGCTTCAGCGGCTATCATGCCCCCAGCAAGACAAACCACAAAACTTCTAATATTTCATGGTTAGGCCTCTCTTGACTCACCACCACCTGTTTAATTTTCAAGAGTTTTCAGAGTAAAAATGAACCCTTAAACATCCTGAAGGAAATGTGTATAAAAAAAAAAACCCACATGCTCCTAAGTACTAATTACTTCAGACTGAAAATGGGCTTTTTTTTAAAATAAGGAGCGGTTCTCTTCAATATTACCTGAATTGGACAACACCTTTTTTACATGCTTGACTTCTATCAGGGTGACACTATTCTTTGTACATAGGGAAAGGGACAGCTGGATAACCAGGGTCAGAATTTCTGACCATACTCTGCTTAACAGATATGATCATTACCAGCAGGAGCGTGATACACTTTATCAGGTACACCAGAATCTAAACCCAGAAAAGGAAGATTATTTAAAGGAAAATTGTACCAATCTCTATGCCAGGCTCTAAGTGGTATGAAAGAGGAGATGAGCTATTTATTCTCCTAAGCTACTTTATTAAACAATGTGCTTCACCTATTTAGTTTGAAAATTTCACTAGCATGTAGTAGGCTTCTTCTGTTATGACATTAATTGTTCAACATACTAAGAAAATCTTCTTCTCTCTGATTAAAGGTTTGGTTTCAGAACAGAAGGACCAAGTGGAGACGACTTCAGAGGGTAGAAGCATTCAGAGATATGGTTCCTATTGCCATGCCCCCCCCTTTGGGTGCATTCGTTAATGAGCATTTGCGTCCCATCTGGGTTATGGAGATGGTTTGGAAACATTTCCCTGTAGTGCCACAGGCCATCCTTCCCCATATGTTGCCTCCACCATATATTCCGGATCCACCATTCAGAAGGCCCATGCCACGTGGGCAGCGCCAGCCACCACTGGTTGCTTGTCAGCATGTATTTGCCTGGCCTGCTGTGTGTCAGATTGGAATGCCCCCTGTTCCTCAGGCTGGCATGCCCCCTGTACCTCAGGCTGGAATGTTCCCTGTGCCCCATGCTGGCATGCCCCCTGTGCCTCAGGCTGGCATGTTCTCTGTGCCTCAGGCTGGAATGTTCCCTGTGCCCCATGCTGGCATGCCCCCTGTGGCTCAGGCTGGAAGGCCCCCTATGCTCTATGTTGGTATGCCCCCTGTGTCTCAGGCTGGAATGCCCCCTATGCCCTATGTTGGTATGCCCCCTGTGCCTCAGGGTAGAATGCCTCCTGTGGCTCAGGGCAGAATGCCTCTTGTGGCTCAGGTTGGAATGCCCCCTATGCCCTATGTTGGTATGCCCGCTGTGCCTCAGGGTAGAATGCCTCCTGTGGCTCAGGGTAGAATGCCTCCTGTGGCTCAGGCTGGAATGCCCTCTATGCCCTATGTTGGTATGCCCCCTGTGCCTCAGGGTAGAATGCCACCTGTGCCTAAGGCTGGCAGGTCCCTTGTGCCTCAGGCTGCCATGACCCCTGTGCCTCAGGCTGGAATACTCCCTGTGTCTCAGGATGGCATGTCCCCTGTGCCTCAGGATGGTATGACCCCTGTGCCTCAGGATTCCATGACCCCTGTGCCTCAGGCTGGTATGCTCCCTGTGTCTCAGGATGGCATGTCCCCTGTGCCTCAGGATGGCATGTCCCCTGTGCCTCAGGATGGCATGACCCCTGTGCCTCAGGATTCCATGACCCCTGTGCCTCAGGCTGGTATGCTCCCTGTGTCTCAGGATAGCATGATCCTTGTGCCTCAGGATGGCATATCCTCTGTGCCTCAGGATGGCATGACCCCTGTGCCTCAGGATGGCATGTCCCCTGTGCCTCAGGCTGGCATGTCCCCTGTGCCTCAGGATGGCATATCCCCTGTGCCTCAGGGTAGAATGCCTCCTGTGGCTCAGGGCAGAATGCCTCTTGTGGCTCAGGTTGGAATGCCCCCTATGCCCTATGTTGGTATGCCCGCTGTGCCTCAGGGTAGAATGCCTCCTGTGGCTCAGGGTAGAATGCCTCCTGTGGCTCAGGCTGGAATGCCCTCTATGCCCTATGTTGGTATGCCCCCTGTGCCTCAGGGTAGAATGCCACCTGTGCCTAAGGCTGGCAGGTCCCTTGTGCCTCAGGCTGCCATGACCCCTGTGCCTCAGGCTGGAATACTCCCTGTGTCTCAGGATGGCATGTCCCCTGTGCCTCAGGATGGTATGACCCCTGTGCCTCAGGATTCCATGACCCCTGTGCCTCAGGCTGGTATGCTCCCTGTGTCTCAGGATGGCATGTCCCCTGTGCCTCAGGATGGCATGTCCCCTGTGCCTCAGGATGGCATGACCCCTGTGCCTCAGGATTCCATGACCCCTGTGCCTCAGGCTGGTATGCTCCCTGTGTCTCAGGATAGCATGATCCTTGTGCCTCAGGATGGCATATCCTCTGTGCCTCAGGATGGCATGACCCCTGTGCCTCAGGATGGCATGTCCCCTGTGCCTCAGGATGGCATGTCCCCTGTGCCTCAGGATTCCATGGCCCCTGTGCCTCAGGCTGGTATGCTCCCTGTGCCTCAGGCTGGTATGCTCCCTGTGTCTCAGGATGGCATTATCCTTGTGCCTCAGGATGGCATGACCTCTGTAACTCAGGATGGCATGTTCTCTGTGCCTCAGGATGGCATGACCCCTGAGCCTCAGGCTGGTATGATCCCTGTGTCTGAGAATGACATGATCCTTGTGCCTCAGGCTGTTGTGATCCCTGGGTCTCAGGATGGCATGACCCCTGTGCCTCAGGCTGGTATGATCCCTGTGCCTCAGGACGGTATGGCCCCTCTGCCTCAGGATGGCATGATCCCTGTGTCTCAGGATAGCATGATCCCTGTGCCTCAGGATGGCATGCCCCTTTTGCCTCAGGATGGCATGGCCCTTGTGCCCCGGGATGGTATGCCCTCTGTGCCTCAGGATGGCATGCTCCTTGTGCCTCAGGATGGCATGCCCCCTGTACCTCAGACTGGTATGATCCCTCTGCCTCAGAATGGCATGATCCCTGTGACTCAGGATAGCATGATCCCTGTGCCTCAGGACGGCATGCCCCTTGTGCCTCAGGATGGCATGCCCCCTGTGCCTCAGGATGGTATGATCCCTCTGCCTCAGGATGGCATGCCCCTTGTACCTCAGGATGGTATGGCCCTTGTGCCCCAGGATGGCATGATCTCTCTGCCTGAGGATGGCATGATTCTTGTGCTTCAGGATGGCATGGCCCCTGTGCCTCAGGCTGGAATACTCCCTGTGCCTCAGGATGGCATGCCCCTTGTGCCTCAGGATGGCATGTCCCCTGTGTCTCAGGATGGCATGATCCCTGTGCCTCAGGATGGCATGTTCCCTGTGCCTCAGGATGGCATGACCCCTGTGCCTCAGGATGGCATGGCCCCTGTGCCTCAGGCTGTAATACTCCCTGTGCCTCAGGATGGCATGCCCCTTGTGCCTCGGGATGGCATGCCCCCTGTGTCTCACGATGGCATGATCCCTGTGCCTCAGGATGGCATGTTCCCTGTGCCTCAGGATGGCATGGCCCCTGTGCCTCAGGCTGGAATACTCCCTGTGCCTCAGGATGGCATGCCCCTTGTGCCTCAGGATGGCATGCCCCCTGTGTCTCAGGATGGCATGACCCCTGTGCCTCAGGATGGCATGACCCCTGTGCCTCGGGCTGACATGCCCTCTATGCCTCAGGATGGCATGATCCCTGTGACTCAAGATGGTTTGCCTCCTGTTCCTCAGAATGACATTCCCCTTGTTCCTCAGGCTGACATGCCCCCTATGCCTCAGGCTGACATACCCCCTGTCGAGGGATACTGCCCTGTGGTCAACAGTCATTTTTCAGGTCCTATGTACTAAGGTCTATATTACAATTTTCCCAAAATGGTTTTCTGGCACATTTATCTTGATCATTGATCGTGCCAAGAGATATGGACCAAATATATACCTTTTATTTGATGTGCAAACTTAGTATCTTGTTGTTTATTTAAAGTTTAGGATTACTATGTTCTTTTTTCTTTCTTTTTTTTTTTTTTTTTTTTTTGAGACAGGGTCTCCCTGTTGCTCCAGCTTGTCGGGAATCCACCAGCTCAGGGTGGACTAAATACCAATGACATATTTCGGTTTGAGTGTTTGAGTGCTGAGATTAAAGGTGTTAGCCACTATACCCTGTTTAGGATTATGTTTTCAATAAAAGTGTGGATTACCAGCATATTGGTTCTTTTTTTAAAGCATATTGGTTTTTAGTGTATGGTTGGTTTTAAGGGTATGAGTGGAAGTTGCTAAGGAAGCATTGTTTAAACAGAATGTTATGTTGAAGACACATCTTTATTTATTTATTTATTTGGTCTTTTTGAGACAGGGTCTCCCTGTAGCTCTGGCTGTCCTGGAACTCTCTCTGTAGACCAGGCTGGCTTTGAACTCACAGAGATCCACGTGCCTCTGCCTTCCAAGTGCTAGGATTAAAGGGGTGCGCCACCACACCCACCTGACACATCCTTTTGTAAGAGTATTCTTAAGTCACTTTAGATTGGCCATGCTCATCATGGAGTTTTCCAAGTGTTTAAAGCAAGATAAAAGGAGTATGCATTGTCCTTCTAAATATGCCCCAACCTGTCCATCTTCATTCCCACCATGCCCAGTTGAGAGCCCATAGCCACCTCGGGTAGGTAGGGGTTTGTTACTGGAGAGAAAACAGTAATTTCTATGCAGGCTGATGTTGCAGTCACACAGAGGGACTCATGCCAAACCCTGGACTCTGGGGAAATGTCCTAGAAGTCTGCCTACCATTCTCCAAGGGAAAATAGTAGCTAATCACCCATCAATATTCTGATTCTATAATTAATTGCCTGCTATTTGGGGGAGGATGTACTGTTGGAGTTATCCTATAGCCCTGTAATTTGGAAATAAAATGATATATGGCTCTATCAAGACGAGAGAAAGCGGCCAGAGAGATGGCATGGAAGGTAAAATGAGCACTTGAATTCAACCCCCAGAACTCAATGTGGAAGAACCAACTCCCCCAAATTATTTCCTTTATCCAATTTTTAAATTTTACTTATTATTTTTCTTTTATGTGTATGAGCATATTGCCTGCATGTATGTAGGTGCGCCCATGCCATGCAATGCCTGTGGCGATCAGAAGAGGGCATTGGATCTCCTGGAACTGGAGTAATGGATGGAAATAATGGATGGTTGTTAGCCACCATGTGAGTGCTGGGATTCAAATCTGGGTCCTCTACAAGAGCACTCAGACACAAAATAAGTCCAATAAAAAGTTCTTTAGTCAGCTGATTACACAGCAGACCCTCTGTCCAGGGTGTGTAGCACTGAGTCACAGTTGGGAGGCATTTGTATAGGAAAAACCATACACAGGAGTGGAAAGTTTACGTTCCCAAGATTAGAGGTGGTAAGCCCCTCTAATAATTCCTATTCTCTAAAAGGAAGGCAACCATAAAGTGCAGAAGCCATGCAGAATGAGTTAGTTTCTAAGCAACACGCAGACTTGTTCTCAAACTCCTGTCCCAGTTCAATTGAATTAAACTTTTGTTTTATTCCCATACTTCCAGTTAAGTTTTAACTATTGGGCTCAGTTGAGGCTCATAATATGGCATAACTATGGGCAATCTTGAGGTGCTTTATCACATTCCCCACTCATTCTATGGGCATGAGTCAAACCTTAGACTTATATTGGGACAGAGGATTATATCGTAATTATTTTTAGTTATACTTTGCCTTTAGGTGTTTAAGACCCTAAGTCTTATTTTTCTTGAAGTCAACTAAGGCTCTGATTCTCAGGGGTCACTCATGGTTTTTTTGGGGGGGCGGGGCTTTGGCTTCTCTGGTACCAGTTCCATCTACTGGAGGATAGGTCAAGTCTTGCTAAACTGAGGCTCTCTTTTGACCATCCTGTTTGTAGGCTGGACACTGGCTTGTGTCCCTCTAGTGCCTCCGTGACCTCTCTGAACAAAAAGATAGGTTACTCACAGTTACAGGACATTTCAAGAGATGCCCCCATAGTCCTCTGGGACTTAGTTAACCTCAGGAGGGCATGGAATAAAACTGTCCCTCAAGTCCCTTTTACCAGTTTAGAATGTGTTTTTAAGTATGATTATTAACCATGCAAGGTTAGGTGCACCAGTCTAATATCTTTAAGTATGACATTTAAGAGTCATTTGACTGCATTTCCCGGTTTTTTACCAAAATTTCCATATCAGGTATGATTAACCACTACAGGTCCCATGAAAAAAGGGGGTTGTTTTACAGAGACTGAGGTGATGTTAATACAATTGGACAAAGTACATCTGTGGCAACAGCCCAGGAAACCAGTAACTCAATAAATCAGAACTATTAAATAGGATAGTAAGAAGTTATAAGGTGCAAGGAAAAGTCCAATAGGTCTTTTTTCATTACTAGTAGAAATGAAAACTCCTCCCCTGTCCACAAAGTTCCTGCGTCCCCTGGTGACAGTTTTGATCTATCTTCAGGTTAGAATGCTGGCTCCCTTGGTACTCTGGACTGGAATCCAGTTTTTCGGGCAGTCATTGGGGTCACTGGCATCATGAGAAAATACATAAGCATAGCCCCTCCTCCAAACTAACACCAGAGTGGGAGGATGCTATTTATCTGCCAAGAGATCATCCTTTCAGGGAGCAGGTCAGCAGGAGGCAGTCCAATACCCCCACCCCCAGTGCCTCTTGGTTTCCAAGAGACATGTGGAAAGAGAATGTGAGTGGGGAAGGGCCACTGAACTTTACAGTAGGGAGTGGGGAGGAAGGACTAAGATCCTATCCTCTTTTCAGTGCACCATGGTAACACAGTCAGAAGGCTCAGACAGGGGGACATAGTTTACAGTAAATAACAAAGACCTGGAAGCAGTGTTCAATAAAGTATCAAAACAACGACCAGCAGTTGACCCAACTGCCATTGTACCCTTGGGAGGTCCCATACCATCCAGCAGTGTCATGTGAACAAACTACAGATATTAGTTGCCCAGGCAGTGTCACCAATTGAAAAAAAAAAAAACAAAAAACTTTTGTTTTAACTTTTCTCCAAGAAACATTCAGACAGCTCTCTCAGATCAGATGTCCAGGTATCCAGCTGGGTACCCCCCTATCTGTAGGAAATATTTTCTTTACAGAAGCTGGCTTTAATTCTTAAGACTCAGGGAGCTTCCAGGTGGTTTAACATTTAACAGGAGACATTTTCCTTGTTTTAGGGAAAAGACAAAGACAAAATCTTTAACAATGAAGTATGAGTTTACACAGTCAGGCCCTCTCTCTGCCTGCCTGCCTGCCTGTCTGTCTTGTCTTTTAAGCAGAGGTTAACAGGGTTTTTTATTGTATTTTTTTAGACAGGGTTACCCTTTAGTCCCAGCTGGCCTGGAGCTCGCTCTGAAGAGCAGGCTGGCCTTGAACTCACTGAGATCCACCTGCCTCTGCCTCCCAAGTGCTGGTATTAAAGGTGTGTGCCACATGCCCGGCTAAGTTAACAGTTTTCAAATGGCCTTACAGATCAAATGTTAACTGAACAAAGCATTAGTGCAGGTAAAGGCGGGGAGACAGGACAGGATAGTCTCACTGCAGTCTTCCTGCCAGCCCTGGCCTTGGGCACCCTGTGCAGTGCTGAGGGTACAGCAGAAAAGCTGGTAGATGGGACAGGGATTAGATAAGTGAAGCGGATAGGAGCTTTCAGGCTGGAGGGAGACAGCTGGGTGAGTATTGGGAGCCCACACCCCTCCAGCTACGTAAGGCATCCAGTTTGCCAGGCTACTCATAATATGGTGCCAGCAACCCCCACCACCAGCCACCAAGGACTGCAAGAGGTAGACTTTGAAGAAGCAACACGCAGCTGACACAGGTGCCTGCTGTGTACACAAATACCCGGGCTCCACCTCAGATGGCCCAGGGGGCTCCCAGGTAGCCCATAACAGGTGTGAGCCTGGGTCAGGGAGCAAGAGGAGACCTGTGCCAAGGCCAGGGGCTCTGCAACAAGGGTTCCCAGGCAGGCTAAGGAAGCACAGTCTTGTTGCTCTAAGGGGTCTGACTACCCCAAAGGACATTTTAGGTTTTTAAACCAAGCCCAGTAGCAAAGGAGGGGAAAATAATACAGTAGTTTGAGTCAATATCCTAAGAACCCTCAGAACTCTGGATTTTTGTTTTGTTTTGTTTTCCAGAAACCTAAAGTGAAAATTCAGTTTGAGCAGACATATGGGGAGAAAAGCAAGGAGAACCCAGAAAGGGTCAGATCAACAGCAAGTCTCTGGACATAGCATCCAAAAGAATGACAGTCTCTGGAGGACTAGAACCATCATTTTTCTAAAAAACTGTAGTAGCTCAGATGATGACTTTATCAGAACCTTTAGATTATTGTTGCCATGCATGGTGGTGCATGCCTTTAATCCTAGCACTAGGGAGGCAGAGGCAGGTGGATCTTTGTGAATTCAAGGTCAGCCTGGTCTACAGAGTGAGTTCCAGGACAGCTGGGGCTCCAGGGAGACCCTGTCTCAAAAAGAGCCCCCGAAAAGAGTATTGTTATACCTTGAGGACCTTGTTATGAAGGGAAGCCCCTCCTGGAAGAGGTCCTATTAAGTATAGTTTTCCTTGTAGAGAGAATAGATGTTGTGCGAGGCCCCAAAGGCAGGATAATTACTGAGCTATGGGCTGTCCTGGAGACAGAAGCCCAGAAATTTAATGGTTATTACTGAGCTATGGGCTGTCCTGTAGACAGAAGCCCAGAAATTTAATGGTTATTGTTCTAGTTTGTCCTGCATTGCTGTGACAAAACACTCTGACACCAACTTGGGGAGGAAAGGGTTTATTCTGCTTACATCTCCTGGGTCACAGATCATCACTTAGGGAGCCCAAGGCAGGAGCTCAGGGCAGGAACCTGGAGGCAGGAGCTGAAGCACAGGCCATGGAGGAATGCTTCTTACTGCCTTGCTCCCCTGGCTCATGCCCAGCCTGCCTTCTTATACGGTACACAACAACCTGCCCAGGGTGGCACCACTCATTGTGGGCTGGACCCTCCCACACTACTCGACCATCAAGACAATACTCCACAGATGTGGCCACAGGCCAATCCAATGGAGCCAATTCCCCAATTGAGGCTCCCTCAACCCAGGTGTGTCAAGTTCACACTAAAGCCATCCAGCACAGTTACAGTTTGTGGACCCGAGTCCCATTGGCAGGGTTTCTGGGAGAGAAGTTCGTCCTCCCTCTGCCCTTGGCACACTTGTGCCAAAGCCCATCATTCTGAGGATGCCTGCACCGACCCAGCTTTGGACATAGACTAGACACCTGGCCATAGACCCAGCACTGCCCTCGGCCATAGCCACTGCCAGGAGTGCTTTCACAGTGCAAGCCACTACCTGGGAAGCACGTCGTCCTGGCCCCTACACAGTGTTCTAGTAAGGATACTGTTGGACAGACACAGGAAGGAGAGCGCCCGTGTCCTGAGAAGGCAGGCTTTCTATGGTCCACCCGCAGACCCAAGAGCACCTGGCTCCCACAGCCCCAGGTCACCCTGCAGCCTCCATCTCTTCCTCCCAGCTTGGGGGAGATAAGCAAGCAATCTGCCTCCATCTCAGCAGACCTGACACCTCAGGCAGAGTTGCACTCCATGCCAGGCAGGTGCCGCATCTTTCCTGGACTCTGCACGCATGCTCCCGCAGGGCTTCACATCCTCAGAGCTCTGCCACCCTGCAGCCTCTGCAATTCCAGTCCCCCGAGGGGACGCCAGTGCATACGGTGGGGTTGTAGTAGCACAGGGAAGGGGTGGGGGTGTATCCAGCTGCCATCCGGAACACAGGCTCCTGGCAGGTCTCAGGCATAGCTTTTTGTGCTGGGTCTTTTTGTTTCCATCCTTCTCTTCCCTCATGTTACCAGGCTCCTCACAGCCCCTCAGCCACTGGGGCCTGGCTCCTACCCCAACTCTCAGGCCACCGCAGCTGGCCCACCCCCGGTGGCATCCTCAGAAAACCATCCTCAGGATGCAGTGCCCTGCGGGTCAGGGTAGGGGCCAGGCCCCTGCCCTGCGGGTCAGGGTAGGGGCCAGGCCCCCGGTGGCTGCTGCGACGCTGTAAGAGCCTGGTAACATGAGAGAAGAGAAAACCATCATTGTCCCCCAGGCCCCATTCTACTGAGAGGAAGGAGCATCCAGGAACACACCCTTGCATGCCCATTGCCGTCTTCACGAGGTGATTTTGAAATCCAAACATTCTTTTTTTTCAAACATTCTTAAATCCAATTCTTGACCCCTGTTCTTTTTTTTTAAGCCAATGTTTTATTAAAGCTCTGTGCATTTCATACAAAGACCAATGTTCTTAATACACTAGTTTTTCTCCAAGCTTTAATTCTCCTCAGAATCACTAGGCTTTTGTACAAATAAAAGTTTTAGGACCCATCATGCCTTGCTACCTTCAGACTCAAAGCCCAACAGCATTAAGCACAAAATCCCCACAGTGAACTCTCACATGAAGTCTGACACTCACAAACATAAGACAGTTATTTCTTATCATGCTGCCTGGAAGAAGTAAAAAGGTGAATATTCTTTTACATAAATGTATAAGGTCTTTAAGAGATGTTTATAGTGTTTAAAAATAAAAAAATATAAAACTCATACGTATTACTTCCAGTAGGTTAACTGTTCTGTTCTGTCAAGGTTTACATTTTATTACATCTATTTGTGTGTGCACATGTGTTCACAAGTGTGCACACATGATTATGCCATAGCACACATATAGAGGTCAGAGAATTTATGGTAGTTAGTTCTCTCCTTCCAGCAGGTAAGTCCCAGACATTAAACTCAGTTCAACTTGCTTGGCAGCAAGTGCCTATCCCTGCTGGGCTATATACCAACCTAGGTTTTAAGAGAAGTTATGCCAGGTGTACTGGCCATCATTCAGGGGGCAGAGGCAGGAGTACCACAAGTTTGAGGACAGTCTGGTATACATAGAGTTCTAGGCCGTGCAGAAATATTTAGTGAGACACTGTTTAAAAACAAAACAAACAAGTGGACAGAAAGAAGTCTTGTAAAATAATCTCACATAGAGCATTCCCCTTAAAGTACATTTCAAATTTCCCTAAGGCATAGATAAAAATTATATCATCGTAATATAATTCATTGCTTATCTTACATTTATCATTAGTAGGTGACCTGCAGATGTTAGTTTTGGCTGAGAAGTTATAAAGGGCCATCCAGATATGGTGGCTCATGCCTTTACTCCCAGCATTCCAGAGGCAGAATCAGGCAGAGAGACCTCTGTGAGATCAAGGCCAGCCTAGTCTACATAGTGAGTTCCAGGTCAGCTGAAGCTGCAGGGAAACTGTCTCAAAAACACCAAAAAAGAGAAAAGTTTCAATCTCAGGAGAAGTGTAGGAACTCCAGAGGCAGAATCAGGCAGAGGGATCTCTGTGATATCAAGGCCAGCCTAGTCTACATAGTGAGTTCCAGGTCAGCTGAAGCTGCAGGGAAACTGTCTCAAAAACACTAAAAAAGAGAAAAGTTTCAATCTCAGGAGAAGTGTAGGAACTCCAGAATTTTATCGTCATTTAATAATGGTGGACATGCTCTTGTTTTCTAAAATTGTTTCATAATGAAAAACACAGGCTTGGAAATTCTCACAATAGCTTCATCTTCAAATCACGCATAGAGACGGCAAGACATATTTTGGTAGGAATAAAATGATTTTCATGATTAGCGCTAGATTTATATAACTTAGAATTCTTTCCAAACACTTGTAATCAAAATGTTGGAGATCTAACCTGAAAGATCCTGCAAATCAAAATTTTAAGCCATTATTTGGACTGCAGGTACTTGAGAAAGAGGACAAAGAAGAACAGAATTAAAAATAATAAACCACCTAACAATACAATAGTCTTGGGTCAGGGAGATGGTTCAGTGAATAATCACACTTGTGGCCAAGCCTGTCTATCTGAGCTCACTTGCATGGTGGAGGGAGAACCCAATTCCTGCAAGTTACCTTATGACCATCACAATTTCAGTGGCATCCCCACACATGCACTAAAATTAAATATATAAATGTAAAAAGAATACAAGATTCCTCTTGAATAGATGAGAAAATGATCATTTAAACAAAGCAGGGAGTTACTATAAATATAGTAAATAGAGGAACAGAACTTGTTCTGACTTGTTTTCAAAGGAACAGCCGTTTGCCATATAACCTTGATCATTGGGCATGATGCCTAACATTGGGGATGCTGTGAGCATATGTGGATGTTCAGGTTCTTTTTTTGTTGTTAGTGATTCCTTTATTTTATATTATTTTATTTTAGACAAGGTCTCCCTGGCTGGACTGTAACTCGCTATGTAGACCAAGGTGACCTCACACAGAAATCTGCCTGCCTCTACCTTCTGAGTGCTGGAATTAAAAGTGTGTACTGCCACAAAGGGCCTTACTCTTTTTTAATTTTTTTAATTTTTATTTTATGTTTATGAGTGTATTGCCTGCATGTATGTTAGCATGCCTATGTCATGCAAAACCTGCATCAGATCCCCTAGAACTAGAGTTATGGATGATTATTAGCTGCCACGTGGGTCCTGAGAACTGAACTCCCCAGTCTTCTGCAAGAGCAGCCAATGCTCTTAACCACTGAGCCATCTCTCCATGGGCCTTGGTTTTTTGAAATACAATTATTTGGGTATGGTTTGATTAACAGTTGTTAAAGAACTAAAGGTAAGTTGCTAAAGAGATGGTTTGATGGTTAAGAGCACTGGCTGCTTCTGCAGAGAACCCAGGTTCAGATCCCAGCACCCATATGGTGAGTAACAACTATTCTAATCTCCAGTTCCAGGAGATCTAATACCCTCTTCTGACCTCCATGGGCATTGTATGACATGGGAGCCCATACATACATGCAGCCAGAACATTCATACAAATAAAAATAATGATATAAAAAAGAACTCAAGGTAAAGTATAGTTCCCAAATATAGTTCTTTACTAGATTTTCTGATTGATGATCTGGTATGATCAAATTTTAATTGCTGTAGCCCAGGGCATCCTAATGTCAAAAGAGGAAGTGTTGGTAGAAATTGGCCCATAGCACTTCACTGGAGTTTTCAAACCTTCAGTGGACAAACTCACTGGATGAAACAAATATTTTAATGTAAATCTCATCATAAACCTCTTTTCCTGAGACTACTGCAGGCCATTATTTTAGAGAGGATTTATTTGAGATTGTCCTAATGCATCCCAGTTTGTAGAGGGAGTAGGACGTCCCAAAGAGAATGAGACTTTACTTCAGGATCTCTTTTCTTTCTTTCTTTTTTTTTTTTTCTTTCTTTCCTTTCTCTTGTCTTTTCTTCTTTCTTTCTTCTTTTTCTTTCTTTTCTCTTTCGTTTCTTTTCTTTCTTTCCTTTTCTTTTTGTTTCTTTGTTCTTTTCTTTCCCTCTTTCTTGTATGTTCTTTCTTTCTTTTCTTTCTTTCTTCCTTCTTCGTTCTTTTCTCTATTTCTTCTTTCTTTCTCTCTATCTATCTATCATATATAATCATATATAAAAATGTGTATATATATATAATTTTTTTAGTCTTTTTGAACAAGGATCTCCTGTAGCCCAGCTGGCCTGGAACTTTGCTCTGGAGACCAGGCTGGGCCTTGAACCCACAAAGTTCCACCCTGCTGTCTGCATCCCAGTGCTTTCGGATTAAAGGCGTGCAACCACTA
>VZQC01009592.1:214124-233967 GCA_009823505.1 Rhizomys pruinosus | reverse complement strand
ATATATATATATATATATATATATATATGTAGTATAATAAGCCCATTACTTTATATACTATCCTAAAAATTATTTTTGAAAGTATAAACACTCAAATAAAGAAATTCATAAAGAGTGGAACTTATTTTAACCTAGAGAAATTTCTGTCACCTGAACATCAAATTCAAGATACAGGAAGAAGACAAGTGATGCCCTGAAGTTGTTGTCTGAACTCTACATATGAGCCATGGTACACACATGACAGCACACAAATACACACACACACCACTAAATGAAAAAATATTAATTAATTAATTAATTAATTATTAATTAATTTATTTATTTATGTGTATTAATGTATTGTCTGCATGTAGGTCTGTGCACCCGTGTCGTGCAATGCCGCGGAGGTCAGAAGAGGTCGTCGGATTCCCCTGGAACTGGAGTTCTGGAATTGGAGTTACAGACGGTTCTCAGCCGCCATGTACGTGCTGGGGATCGAACCCAGGTCCTCTGCAAGAGCAGTCAGCGCTCTTAACTGCTAGGCCATCTCTCCAGCCCCGAAAAAATTATTATTTTTGAAATTAAAAATTCAGTGAGGGATTTAAGAGTTGTGGGAAATTTTAGTTAAGATGGATAGCATTCTAAGTCAATGGGACCTCCCTGGTCTCACCCATGGGGTGGGATGTAGTGAAGCAAAGGTTTAGGATTTGGCCCTGGTAGTTGAGTCACACTGGCTGTATAAGCCGACCATTTTTGGAAAAAAGCTCTCTCTGTATTTGGACACCATAACACATGTCCATGTGCTGTGCTTTCCTGCACATGTTGTACACATGGTTCACCCTGGGAGTAAATGGGACACCCACAAAAAGTAATTTACTAAGCTAGGCATATTATCAAACACCTATAATCCAGCACTCAAGTGACTGAGGAAGGATTACTGCCCTGCTTTCAAGGCCAGCCTGGGCCACAGAGTGAAACCCTGTCTCAAAGAACAAATAAGTATAAAAATAAAAAACTAACTTAGTAATACATGATTTATTTTGGCCTTAAGATCATCTGCTTATTTATTATAGCACAAAGAAAATTGACAGAAAAATAGAGATGATAGCAGCACTCTGGAAACAGTTAATAAAATGGAAATAAGGTTGGAGAGATGTCTCAGCAGTTAAGAGCACTGGTTGCTTTTACAGAGGGTTCAGTTTGGTGCCCAGTACCCACACGATGGCTAACAACTGTCCATAACTATACTTCCAGGGGATCTGCTGCCCACTTCAGGCCTCTGAGGGCATTGCATGCATGTGGTACACTACCACAGATGAAGGAAAAAGACTCATAGGTATAAAATAAACATAAAACAAATTTTTAAAAAATGGAAATAAAATTGGCATGCATTACAAGGTATAAATCAAAAAAATTTCCCCAAGCCTTTATGTTTTTAAACTGCCCCAAGTCTTACTAGAGTCTCGGATTCTAACACTACGAGAAATGCTACCAAGTATGGTAGCTCAAACCTGTAATCTCACCATCTGAGAAGCTAAGGTCGGACTGAAGTGAGGGCTAAAAGACCCCTGAGTAATTCAATCTGATTTTGCAGAAAGGGCACTGTGTGACACTTCTGTGTCCTAGTGCTCAAGTGTCTAAAACATCATTTAAAATTAGTAGAGACCATAGAGACACATTCTTTTGCTATGGTTTGAATATGTCCCCCAAAATTGATGTGTTAAGAATTCATTCCCCAGTGTATCAGTGCTGAGAGGTGAGAATTAGAGGAGATGATTGGGTCATGGCGGTTCTGTCTTAACAGAATGAATTCATGTGTTATTATTCGAAGATCTTAGTTATAAGATGCCGATCTGCCTAGGTAGCTTGTTGTCTCCCCATGTGATTCCTCCATCAGATATGATACAACACAAAACCATCACTATATGCACAGAAGATTATCTCCAGAACTGAGAACCAATTCAACCTTTATTCATATTAAATGACTCTGTGGGTATTCTGTTACATCAACAGAATTTAGGCTCTGGCAGTCTTCTTCACACCTCTGCCCCTGCCTCCATATAAGAACTTTATTCACGGTAATAGAATACTCATTTGGGAGAGTGCTTGCCTAGCATCCATAAAACCCTAGTGATGCAGAAACTGAGCATAATTGTCCATGACCATACTCCCAGCACTTGGGAGCTTGAGGCAGGGGGATCAGAAATTCAAGGTAGTACTCTATTTCATAGCAAGTTGGAGGTCAGTGAGACCCAGTCTGTAAATTAGTAAAGAAATACATAAACAAACAGTTTGATTTCAGGCATCCTCCTTTTTCTCTGGATGTTCATGTGACAATTTTGACAGGAATGGACTCAAATTGAGCTATCTGAAATTGCCAGTAAAAGGGCATTTTGTAGACCACTCCTTACCAAAATCAGCTGGGTTGCTGTTCTTCCACTTCCCAAACTTGTTCCTTCTCAGTCTCTGAAAGAGGGCCAGTGTTGTGCTTGCTATCAGGTCATCTCTCTTTTTCAACAGGACTATACATGTAGAAAACTATTAATCATATTGTATGTGTAATTAAAACTATTTACGTAAAAACCAGTTGTGTTCTCTGAAAAGATTCACTAAATTACAACTATTTCCTTCCACATTAATTGATTTTGTACCTTCAATGCCCACTTCTGAGATCAGCATGATGTCTGACAGGTCCTGAAAAATAGCACTTTCTGTTAGTAATTTAAATCAAGCATTATTATCTTTAGAGATTTATTTTGTTAGAATCAATAAGAAAGGCGTTGCATATTGTAAGCTGATGCTAATCACTTTTGGTTCAGTAGCTCCTTATGTGTTCTTCTCCCTTTGTATCTTAGTCATTGTTGCTGCTTGGGCAGCAAAATGTTTAAATAATCTTGAAATATTTGACATGTCTTTCTCTACTCACTTCATCAAGTTCAATATATATATATATATATATATATATATATATATACATCTACATATATATACATATACATATATATATGTGTGTGTGTATGTATGTATGTATGTATTTTGATAGAAGACCTTGGAAGATAATTTATTACGGATCACCAAAACCGAATAAAATAGGTATCTAGCTGGGCATGGTGGAACATGCCTTTAATTCCACCACCTGGGAGGCAGAGGCAGGCGGATCTCTGTGAGTTCAAGGCCAGCCTGGTCTACAGAGTGAGTTTCAGGCCAGCTGGTGCTACAGGGAGACCCTGTCTCAAAAAGACAAAAAAAAAGGGTACCCAATTTCAGAAGGTAACTTCACTCTGTCTTATTGACTATAACTATCAGCACATATCTTAGAATATTTACCTTGGAGACACAGTTAAGGATCATATGGTCTCATTTCTTCTTTCAGCTGTGTAAATAGAATAGAAGCCTCTATCCTTCACTTGTCTCACACCTGCCTGGAGTCTAAAGCTGGCCATTAAGTCATGCTATACCTAGAGCATGGAAATTCTGATCCCTATTGACTTATTCTGACAGTCTCTAACCCATAGCTCTGCTTTCTCTATCCCCTAATATGGAGAGGTGTCACTGTTTCCATTTATGGAAACTGTATTTGACTCATTCTTGAGGTCCTACCTTAGTCTAGTGCCAAATTTGATTATGGTTCTTTGAGAGATTTCCCTCCTCCTCCTCCTCCTCCTCCTCCTCCTCCTCCTCCTCCTCCTCCTCCTCCTTCTCCTCCTCCTTCATCTTTTGAGATATGGTCTTGCTATATACAACCCTTGCTTAGCTGGAATTTACTATGCAGACCATACTAATCTTGAACTTGAAATGATTCTCCTGCTTTTGACTCTCAAGTTTTAGGATTACAGGTATGTACCACGGTGTCTGACTTCCTTCCCTCTTTGTGAATAATTTGTGTCTAACTAGACTGCCAGCCTATTTCCAAATTCATGCTATATTTTCTTTTATCCTCACCATCACAGTCTCTGTGAGATAAACTAAAATGCTATCCTCTCCATCTAACACACCCAAAATCCCTGTTCCTTCCTCTTTCACATCACTAAATATACTACATGCTTAGGAAGAAATGTTTGATTGCCAAAGCCTTTATGTGTGCCAGGCAAGTGCTCTATCACTGAGCTACATCCCCAGCACTCAAACTGTAAGCTTCTTTGCATCATGAACCACTTACTTAGGAGCAAAACTATGCAATTTAAAAAAGGTGAACAATGAAATGTACAGAGCTTCAGTAAAAAATGGCTTTGAAAAAAGGTGAACAATGTATGTAAAATTCTCTAGTAGCCACATTAAAAGATAAAATAATTCTATAGTTTAGTTAATATTAAAATGTCAAACTATTATTGAAATTGAAAAAAATTAGTTCTGTGTATATGAGTGTATTGCCTTCATGTATGTAAGTGCACCCATGTCCTGCATTGCCTTAAGGGGTCAGAGGAGGGCATCAGCTTTCCCTGGAACTGGAGTTACAGATAGTTGTTAGCTTCCATGTGGATGTTGAGAACTGAGCTCAGGTCCTCTGAGCCATCTCTCCAGCCCCGATTTTATAGATTTTATATTTTTATACAATTCTCTGAAACCAAGTGTGTCCTTTAAGTTGACAGAACATATCAATTAGGACTAGTCACATTTCAAGTGCTCAATATCACTATGTGGCTTTTGGCTACCACAACAGATCATGAAAACCAGGAAGGAGTCTTGCTGCAGGGATTCAAATGTCAGCTGTGTGATCTGGACTAATTGCTTAACCACTCTGTGACTAGTGTATCTGTGAAAATGGGAATGACAGGGGCTGGAGAGATGGCCTAGCGGTTAAGAGCGCCGGCCACTCTTGCAGAGGACCCGGGTTCGATCCCCAGCACCCACATGGCAGCCGAGAACCGTCTGAAACTCCAATTCCAGGAGAACTCCAGTTCCAGGGGAATCCGAGACCCTCTTCTGACCTCCGCAGCATTGCACGACACGGGTGCACAGACTTGCATGCAGACAGTACATTCATACACATACAGAAATAAATAAAATTAATAAAAAAAAATAAAAAAAAATGGGAATGACAATACTTACTTCATAGGGTATAGTAAAGATTAAATGGGAAAATGTGAGTAGAGAGACTGTTCATGTAGTACAGCTCATAATAAATTAGTTAATATGATTAGTATTATCTTTACAGATACTGAAATATCTAGTCAATTAATACGTGTTGATCAAATTGACCTGAAATCTTCTTAGAATTTCTCAAATAGTGGACAGATTAAAAAGTAATGCTGCAGGGGCTGGAGAGATGGCCTAGCGGTTAAGAGCACCGACTGCTCTTGCAGAGGACCCGGGTTCGATCCCCAGCACCCACATGGCAGCTAAGAACCGTGTTTAACTCCAGTTCCAGGGGAATCTGACACCCTCTTCTGACCTCCGCGGCATTGCACGACACGGGTGCACAAACCTACATGCAGACAATACATTCATACACATAAAAAATAAATAAATAAATTAGAAAAAAGGAAAGTAATGCTGCAAAGGTGTGGAGGCACACATCTGTAATCCCAACACTCAGGATGCTGAAGCAGAATTATGAGTTCCAAACCAGCCTGGGCTACAAAATATGACCTTGTCTCCAAGGAAATCCCCCAATAAACATTGGTAATGTTCACAGCCCAGTGTCTAAAATTCATGTTGGCTAAGGCAGCGAGATCATGTGAGTTGAGGAATGCAAGACCAGCTTAGGTAAGAGAGCGAGAGCTCAACTCAAAAAGAGTGAAATACACTTTACTCTATAGCCGTCTCAAATCCTATTCTTGTCTCACTGGTCCCAGAAGAAATGCCTGGTAGCACACACGATTTCCCAACTATGGCACAATATCATAATCACCTGAGAAATTTCTAAAACAACCATTACCTGAGCCCACTGAATAATGATGATTCTGATGTAGTTAGTATTGGGTAGAGCTTGGACATCGTTTCCTATAAAAGTTCACCTGGTAATGCTACTGCATAGCCAAGACCAGATGCCATTAAGTCAGATATCTTGCTTTGAACCATGATTCTCAGAGACCACCCAGGTCAAAGTTATTCAAAACATTTGTCAAAAAAGGCAGATTTCTGTGTTCTCTGGCAAATCAGCAATCAAAATTATGATGGTGAGCTTTCTGCAAAGATGGCTCAAGTGGTAAAGTGCTTGCTGCCCAAGCATGAAGACTTGAGTCAAATCCTCAAAACCCACTTAAAATGATGGCCATGGGGCTGGAAAGATGGCTCAGGAGTTAAGAGTACTTACTGCTCTTACAGAGGACCCAGGTTCAGTTCATATCAGGCAGTTCACTACTGCCTGTAACTGCAGTTCTGAAAGATCTGATCTGGGCACCAGCAAGTACATGGTACGCATAAACTCATGCAGGCCCACAGACATACACATAATAAAAATATTCAAAAAATGCTGGTCGTTATGGTGCATGTCTTTAATTCCAGACCTGGGAGACAGAAAAAGGAAGATCCCTGGGGCTTGCTGGCCAGGCAGTCTAGCCAAATCAATAAGCTCCAGGTTCAGTGAGACCCTGTTTCAAAAAAGGGGAAAGCAACTTGGGAAGGCTTCTGAACTCAACATGCATGTACACACATGCCATAATCACAGACATGTGCACAAAGATCATATGCACACATGGAAGAGTATCTGGGAATTTGAAGTACAAAGATTCTACTTTTGAACACATTTCCCAAATGATTTTGCCTTTCCAGCATTCTCCCTGCCCCTTTTGTCTATATACACATCTCCCAGCTACTATGTCATAAAATACTCTTCCAATTGCATATGTTCAGTTAGGGAGTGGCTACTGTCTTTGGTAGCTGGACAAAAAAGCCCCTTCCAGCCTGGGAATATAGCTTAGTTGCAGAGTGCCTGCCTAGCATGTTCACATCCCCAGATTCAATCCTCAGCCCTGCAAAACACAAATTTAAAAGATAGCCCCTTTCTCTTCTCAGTGGATCTTACTACCTCCATTCAATCCTCCACCCAAACATGAAATACACAAAAATTCAATAAGAATTTTACAGTGCTCGTTTCGGCAGCACATATACTAAAATTGGAACAATACAGAGAAGATTAGCATGGCCCCTGCGCATGGATGACACGCAAATTCATGAAGCGTTCCATAAAAAAAAAAGAATTTTACAAAAAAGAAAGAATTATTTGGTTATTGAGTAAGAAGAAATGATGATAATATTGATTAACAAAGTTTATTCCAAAAGAACAAACGACTAAAATGCAGTCATAGTATTCAAGTACACTTCTCAAACTCTGGGTAGAAAACAACATAATACAGAAAAAAAATGTTAGCCTTCTTATGTCTCTCTTTCATCTTTTGTAAAACAAGAAACTTAAACAATCTTACAAATGACTCAGTAAGGATTCCATCATCAGGCACTGTTACAAATGACTCAGTAAGGATTCCATCATCAGGCACTGATCTACACAAAATCCAGTGAGGTAGATATTATGATTAATCCCCTTCTAGAGAACAAGAAATGGTGCCTCAAGGAGGAAGTGACAGAATTCACACTCAAATCTGGTATGGAGTTCTATTAACACCACCTATAATCCGGAAACTTCAGGAATAAAATTTCATTTGTAAAGTTATTGGAAGAAGTTTCCAATTTAAAAGAGGCAAAGTCAGCCAGTGTAGTGGTACATATCACCCAGGATGTGGAGGTAGAAAGATCTAGTTGAAGGTTAGTTTCAACCACACAGTGAGTTTGAGACCAGCTTGGGCTATATGTCTTATAAAAGAAGTAAAATCAGGCTAGACTAGGACATTTCTTTTTTGTTGTTTTTGTTTCGTTTTTGGTCTTTTGAGACAGGGTCTCCCTTTAGCTCTGGCTATCCTGGAACTCACTCTGTAGATCAGGCTGGCCTTGAACTCACAGAGATCGGCCTGCCTCTGCCTCCCAAGTGCTAGGATTAAAGGCGTGCACCGCCATGCCCAGCCTAGACTAGGACATTTCTGGTCACCTCAGAGTAAAAAGAAAATTCTGTAATCATAGTCTGGTCTGACAGCAGGCACCTAATTGTGTTGAGAGACATAATGGTGAAGTATTAAGTGCAAAGTTTCTAAGAATGAAGTGAGCTTGAATTTGAGTCACAATGAAACTAATTTCAGGGACTTTGATCTTGAACATGTTAGTATCTCTGAGCCAAAGCTGCCCTATTTATAAAATGGATATGACTGATACAACTACTAAGGTCCTGAAATAGAGTAAAAATTAAGCTAGAAAAAGAAACCTGCCACCGTAGAAGACAGAATGTTGGTTTTAGAACTGAACGGATATGGCTCCAAATTTAGCTAAGCAGTATAGTAGCTGTGTAACCTTGGGCAGGATACTTTAACTTTCTGAATACTGGTTTCTTTTTAAAAAGATATAAATTTTATTTTAAATTATGTGTATGTGTATATGTAGGTGCATGTGGGCACAGGTGGTCTCAGATGCCAGAGGTGTTGGATCCCCCTGGGGCCACCCCACCTGAGGATTGGGAACTGGGCTCAGGTCTTCTACAATATCAGTGCAGAGTCTTAACCACTGAGCTATCTCTCATGGCTGAGGTATTGATTTCCTTATGTGCAAAAAATATGAGATATAATATATAGGTCTACAGTGAAATCAGTTAATTCATTCCTCATGTATGTCTATTTTTGAGACAGAGTCTCACCATGTAGCCCTGGCTAGCCTAGCCTGGAACTCTCTATGTAGATCAGGATGACCTTGAACTCACAGAGATCCACCTGCCTCTGCCCCTGCTCCTCCTTCAAGTTATGGGATTAAACGTGAGCACCACTACACCTGGCTTCATGTATCTTTTAATGTATAATACCCCCCCTTCCTGTCTTGTTTCCCCTGAAATTTTTGTTGAGGAAATTGAGTTGTTTGTTTTATTGACATTCAGACTACGAATCTTAAGAAATCACATCCCTTCCTTCCTTCCTTCCTTCCTTCCTTCCTTCCTTCCTTCCTTCTTTTCTTTCTTTCTTTCTTTCTTTCTTTCTTTCTTTCTTTCTTTCTTTCTTTCTTTCTTTCTTTCTTTCTTCTTTTTTGCTCTTTTTGAGACAGGGTCTCCCTTTAGTCCCAGCTGGCCTGGGGCTCACTATGTAGACCAGAGATCCTCCTGCCTCTACCTCCCAAGTGCTGGGATTAAAGGCGTGCACCACCATGCCCGGCAAAAATTACATCCCTTGCTTTCTGAATTTATTCAAACTTAAACCAACTATGCAATAGTCTTTAGTCAGAGGACACACATATAAACCAGGCCTCAGGGCTAGAGAGATGGCTCAGTGGTAAAGAGCACTTGATTGCGCAGAAGACCAGGGCTCAGTTCCCAGCACCCACGTGCTGGTTAACAACTGACTGTAACTCCAGTTCCAGAGGATCTGGAGCCTTTCTTTGGCCTCCAGGGGCAGAGTATAGAGGTGGTGTACTTACGTGCAGGCAAAAACACTCATATGAGTATAATAAAAATAAATAAAAACTTATAATTTGGTTTTCTCAGGTATACGTATCAAGTATATAATCCTAATCAGGTGACTTTTGAGCCCAGTTCACATTCCTCTATGTATTTTATATGCATGCCAAATATAGAGCTGAAAATTTTAAATAAAAATATCAGACATAAAATAGGAAGGCTGGGAATGTAGCTCAGTTAGGAAAGTGCTTGCGTAGCATACATGAAATGCTGGGTTGGATCCTCAGCACTGCATAAAGCCAGATATGCATGCAGTGAGTTTATGTGTTGGCAACACTGTCATGTCCAGAAAACACTGCTTCACAGCAATCATCCACTACCTGTAGCTCTTGGAATATTTCCATCCCCTCTTCTGCAAATATCCTTAAGTTTTGGTAGGAGGTGTTATGTAGCCAAACAAAATTCCAGCATGGGTGAAGGATGGGGACTCACAAAGTTCTATCCCTAGCTGAGACTGTTGGCAACTGATGGCTGCTGAGAGAGCAGGAGTCAGTTTTCTTCAAGGAGGTAGCTGCTGAGAGGCTATCCAAGGTCAAGCAGATGGCCCTAAACCTGCACATACAGGGAGCACTTAGACTCAGTGGATTGAAAAGAGAGACCACATGAAGTTGGGAGGGAAAAGTGGTGCTGCAGTAGAGGGAAAGATTTGGAGAGGACAGGAAGGAACGGAAGGTGATTTTGATCAAAACTCATTATACACATGTATGGAATTATCAAACAATAAAAAAGACAGGTTGGCCATGCCTGTGATTCCAAGACTTAGGAGGTAGAGGTGAGAAGAGGGATCCGACTCCCTCTTCTGACTTCCACTGGCATGGCATGACACAGGTACACTTATATACATGCAGGAAATACACTCATACACATAAAATAAAAATAAATAAAATATTTAAGCAATATCCATGTATTATAGTAGTTTCTATGGGCCAAGATGCCACACATGCTGAGACGGGTACTCTAGCTCAGGGTTCTCACAAGGCTTCTATCAACTCTCATTGAACCTGAAGCCCACTATTTCAGATAGACTGACTAGACAGCAAGCCCCCAGGATCTGCATGTCTGTCTCCTCTAGCTCTGGGATCATAGGCATGTGATGCTGAGAGATTCTAGGGAATCAAACTCAGAACTTCATAACTACATGACAAGCACTTTACTGACTGAACTGTCTCCTCAGGCCCAACAATTTTGATACCTATATAGATTAGAAGCTTCTGATCTAAGTAGACCAAGATTGACCATCATAAAAAAAACCCTCAAATATGTAGAGGAGCCTGAAAATTAAGCTTTTGGGGACAACAGGGCTTGGTATGTGAAAAAAGAATGTCAAGTTTTGGATTTTGAACTGGCTATGTCACTACCAGTTTATGGCAGACAGTCACTTAAAGTTTAGTTGCACAATGGAAGGAGGGAGAAAAAGGGTTGTACGGTATATATTCACAGCAGTGTGTTGACTACATGAACAACGCCAGCACCACTCAGGAATTTTTGACCCTGGCTGGAGGAGATTGATTTAAGATAGCTGTTTAGGTGAATTGACATTGCAGGAAACCACTCCCCAAACATCTATGTTTATACACACAAAGAGTACTCTCAGCCTTAAACAGAAAAGCCTCTCCTTACAGTGAATGGAGATAATGGCAAAGACCCATGCCTGCAGATGATGCTCAGAATAATGGACAGTTAAGGACTTGGCCACAGACAAGACTTTTAAACCATGCACTTAAGGGAACATTGCAGTAGAGGGAGCAGAAAGAAAGTAAGTGCAGGAAGACAGAGAGAGGGAATGCAAAATACTATCGTCTAAGCAGGATGCAGACATGGGAACCACGAACTCATAGCAGCTGTTCATACCAGCACAGGGTCCACAAAAGCTGGGTCTCACAACAGTTAGATAAGACAGTAGAAGAAACTCACAGGGAACTATCACATACTGCTGATTTGTTGGCAACCAACAGATTCTGGGAGATGGGGAAGCACGGAACCAAATTATGTACCCACTGGTGAGGCAGATAACCCTGATTAAACCCTGTGGGAAACTAAAAGCCAATTCTAACAAATAGGGGAAAGAAACTTATAGGAAGGGGCTGGTAAGGACAGGAAGGAAATGGAAGACTTGGGGGAGGGACCAAAAATACATCGTGTACATATGTGAAATAACAAAATTTACTAATGCAAAGGATTTCAAACTCTCACGCTGAGTCCTAAACCTATTGGCAACTCCCAACTTTGGGTCTTGGGCATCACCAATATTGTTATAAATTTCCCAGAAATTGTGATACACTACTCAAGGTTGGAAATTACCATGGTGCATGATCTACAAAATCCCTGCAAACTTGGAAATCATAGTTTAACTTGTAATTATACACTTTGGTAAGTTAGAATATAAAAGAAAACCCAATAGGCTTAGAAACATTTCATTTCTCAAATCCAAATGAAAAAGGATTAAAAATATCAATTTTTCATAATATCCTCCCACACAATCCTAACGGAATTTTTATCTCCAACTCTGTACCAGTTGGCCACTTTTGACTA
The DNA here is from genome assembly GCA_009823505.1 of Rhizomys pruinosus. NCBI lineage: Eukaryota > Metazoa > Chordata > Mammalia > Rodentia > Spalacidae > Rhizomys > Rhizomys pruinosus. The sequence goes on along the minus strand of VZQC01009592.1, from coordinate 221,969 downwards.
AGAAAATCATTTTTTTATGTGGTGTGTGCATCTGTGTGTTCCTATGTGTGTAAGTACACGTGGGGGATCATGTATGCATGTGTGTGTGTGGATGAGTATGGAGACATATGCAAATTGGACATCGAATGTCTTCCTGATTGCTCTACGCTCTACTGAGGCAGGGTCTCTTGTTGAACCCCTGAACTCACAGATTCTTGCTAGGTTAGCTAGCTAGCTTGTCCCTGATTCTGCCTTCCAAATGCTGGGATTGCAGGCAGCTGCCATCCTGCTCAGCTTTTGTGATGTAAGTGGGTTCTGGGATATGAACTTCAGTTCTCACACTTGTGTGCCAAACACTTTATCCACTGAGCCATCTCGCAAGCCTATGAAAAGTAAATTCTTGGACCTACAGTCAGGTGGAACAACAAAGACATACTTCAAGTTGTTGTGAACTGTTATTCCATGATCCGAATTATTCTATGACTTTAATCAAAGTACTGAGGAAAAATGTTTCATAGAGACACAATAGATCTCTTACTGCAATGAAAATGGGGTGAAGGGCCTGGGGAATGTAGCTCAGTTAGCAGGGTGCTGGCCTGGCATACATGAAGCCCTGACCTCCATCCCAGCATTACACAAAACCAGCTGTGTTTGTGTTTGCTTGTAATCCCAGTATTCAGGAGGTGGAGCCAGGAAGTTTATCCTGAGCTACACAGAAAGGGTAGCTTGGACTGCATGACAGATCCTCTCTCTTTTCTGGTGATTTATTATTTTATTTTCTGACTGCATGTGTATAAGTGCACCCACATCATGCAATGCCTGCAGAGGTCAGAAACAGGCATCAGATCCCTTGGAACTGGAGTTATAGAGGGTTGTTAGCTGCAATGTGGATGTTGGGAACTGAACTCAGGTTCTCTGCCAGAGCAGCCAGTGCTCTTAACCACTGACCGAGTTTCCAGCCCTATAAGAGAGAGACCCCATCTTTAAAAAAATAAATGAGGGGGGAGAAAGAGAGACTGTATTTAAGATACCATCAGGACATAACAAGCAATAGAAATAGTAACTATTCTACATTAGCACCAACATAATTATTTTGAAATTAATAATTGTTATGATTTTTTTGGTCTTTTCGAGACAGGGTCTCCCTGCAGTCCCAGCTGTCCTGGAACTCACTCTGTAGACTAGGCTGGTCTTGAACTCACAAAGATCCGCCTGCCTCTGCCTCCCGAGTGCTAGGATTAAAGGCGTGCGCCACCACGCCTGGCTTATAGTTATAATTTTAAGTAAGAAAATTTGACATTAGGAGTGCACAGAGCTTAGATCAGGGACTTCTCAGGACCACTTGAAGCACAGGTAGGAGCCGGGTGCTTCGGCCAGGTGGATCGTTGGATACATCTATCTCTGGGTTGTTGGATAATTGTTTCATTGGTTCGTTGCATAGTTAAATCATTGTCTTGTGTGGCTATTGGGGTGGAGTCACCCTGCTACCTGGTATAAAAAGTGGGCCTGTTGGATCATTATCTGGTGTGGCTGACAGGGAGGCATCACCCTGCTAGCTAGTATTAAAGGTGGGCCTGTTGCCACTGTGAGACTTGAGTGCACAGAGCTTAGATCAGGGACTTCCCAGGACCACCTGAAGCACAGGGAGGGCTAAGCCAGGCATATATACCCCCCTTAACTGGAATTGCTGAGGGAGTGTCCAAGTGGATTTTTTTGAGAACCTTTAAAACAGAAAGGGAAGAGTGAGTTAGACTTCCAACGCATAAACAAAATTGAAAGCCTGAAACCTAGACAAGTCAACACTCCATAAACAAGGAGAAAAAAATAGGCATCTGAAGGAGGCAAGCAAAGTAAGCCTTCAACACAGTGAAGAGGCATTTGTGATTTGCATGAGAATACAGACAAAAAGGGAAACCCACATGCCAGGGACACAACGAAGGCACAACATGGGAAAGGTGCAGGATAATTCCACACCAGACTCTACCAACCCTGTGGGAGATTCTTACAGTGGGATCCCCCCGGGAGTGACCCAGGACACAGATCGTAGTGGAACAATTGCAGACCTATTCAGAGAAATCAAAGAATATAAAGAACAAGTCAGAGAACTAAGGAGAGAGAATGAAAAACTCAAGAAGGACCTAGAGGGAGACAATGACAAACTTTGGAAAGAACTAAAGGGAGAGAATGACAAACTCCAGAAAGAACTAGAAGGAGAAAATGACAAATTCTGGAAGGAAGTAGAAACACTGAAAAAGGAAGCTAATCAGCAAAACAAGGAGCTACAAGAAGAGACTGAGACACTCTACAAGGAAGTGGAAATATAAAGGAAGTCACAGGATGAAATGAAAAAGGAAATAGAACACTCACACAATCAAGAGGAAAGGAATGGAAAAAGCCTCAGAAATAGAATGGAGGAAGCAGAACAAAGAATATCAGACCTGGAAGATAACACAGTACAACTAAAAAGCTCATGTAAAGATTATGAAAAATTTAAAAATACACAAAAGTGGAACAACCACGAAATATGGGACACTATGAAAAGATCAAACCTCCACATCATAGGAACAGAGGAAGGAGAAGAATCTCAAGAGAATAGTATTGATCAGATCTTCAACAGAATAACAGATGAAAATTTCCCCAAACTAAAAATAGACAAACCCATACAAATACGAGAAGCACATAGAACTCCAAACAGATAAGATCAGGAAAGAAACTCCCCAAACCATATCATAGTTAAAATGCTAGACACCCAAAACAAAGACAAAATTCTGAAAGCCACAAGAGAAAAACAACAAGTGACCTATAAGGGGAAACCTATCAGAATTACAACTGACTTCTCAGTGCAAACTATGAAAGCAAGAAGAATGTGGAGCAAAGCATTCCCAGTGTTAAAGGACTATAGACGCCAACCCAGGTTACTATACCCAGCAAGAAAGTCGATTTGAAGGAGAGAAAAAAATCATCCATGACATAAACAAGATGATAGAATACATGTCTGGAAAACCAACCCTTCAGAAAATACTTGAAGCAATTCAAAGGACAGAAGAGAGGAGCAACTATCCTCAGGTACCTAGAAAGAGAAATTAATAAAAACATAACTGCAGAAGTAGAAACCGAGACTAAAAAATGCATATGGATAATAAGGTTATAATTGAAACATCTTTCAATTATAACCTTAAATATTAATGGACTAAACTCCCCAATCAAAAGACATAGACTGGGAGATTGGATTAGGAAACAAAACCCATTTATATGCTGTCTGCAAGAAACCCATCTCACTCTCAAGGATAGGCACCAACTTAAGGTGAAGGGATAGAAAAAAATATTCCAAGCAAATGGTACCAAAAAGAAAGCAGGTGTTGCTATTTTAATATCAGACTTCAAAGTAAAAGAAATCAGAAGAGAAAAAGAGGGCCATTACATCTTTATTAAAGGAAAAAAACTGACATGAAGAATCTCACCAATCGCTGAAATATCTATGCACCAAACTCTGGTCCAAAAAACTTTCTAAATGCAACTCTCCCGGACCTCAAGGCACAGATTTACCCCTAGCAACTCCAGTAGGGAACCTCAATACCCCAATAAGTCCTGTGGAAAGATCGGACCGGACGAAAGAATAACGAGAGACATCTGAACTGAATGATACACATACACCAAATGGACCTCACAGGGCCAATGTTACCGCTATTCCACCCAAATACAGACGTAATACACTTTCTACTCAGCAATCCACAGAACATTCCTCCAAAATCAACACAATACTGGGACACAGAAAAAAAACTCAAAAAATACAAAAAGATGAAATAATTTCATGCATTCTATCAGACCACAGTGCAATAAAACTCAATATCACACCAGGATAAACCGTACTATTCTACAAGAACACATGGAGACTAAACAACACACTCTTGAATAATGAATGGGTCAAGGAAGAGATAAAGAAAGAAATAAAAGCATTCCTGGAACTGAATGACAATGACAATACAACACAACAAAACCTATGGGATACCTTAAAAGCAGTCCTAAGAGGGAAGTTTATAGCCCTGGGTGCCTACATTAGAAAAACAGAAAGAGCACAAGTGAATGATCTAACACTACAGCTAAAAGCACTTGAGAGGCAACAACAGATGAACCCTAAACGCAACAGACAGGAAGAAATAACAAAAATCAGAGCAGAAATCAATGAAATAGAAACAAAGAAAACAATACAAAAAAATCAAAGAATCCAAAAGTTGGTTATTTGAGAGAATAAACAAGATAGACAGACCTCTAGCCCAGTTAATCAAAAGAAAGAGCAACTCCAAATGAACAGAATTTGTGACGAATAGGGAAACATCACAACAGACAATGAAAACATCCAGACAATCACATAGGAATACTTCAAAAACCTATATTCTACTAAGTTTGAAAACCTACAAGTAATAGATGAGTATCTGAAATCCTGGGAATCACCAAAGCTTAACCAAGAAGAGTTCAACAGCTTAAACAGACCCATAATATATGAAGAAATTGAAGGTGTAATAAGAAATCTCCCAACTAAAAAATGCCCAGGCCCAGATGGTCTCATGGCAGAATTCTATAAGACATTTCAAAAAGACTTACAAGCATTATTACTCAAATTGTTCAGAAGGATTCAAGCAGAGGAAAATCTCCCAAAGTCCTTCTATGAAGCCAGCATCACTCTAATACCAAAACCAGGCAAAGATACAACCAAAAAGGGGAACTATAGACCCATCTCATTAATGAACACAGATGCAAAAATTCTCAACAAAATACTTGCAAACCGCATATAGATCCACATCAAGAAGATCATCCACCAAGACCAAGTTGGATTCATACCAGAGATGCAGGGATGGTTCAACATAAGAAAATCAATAAACATCATAAAGTACATAAATGGACTGAAAGACAAAAACCACATGATCATCTCAATTGACACAGAAAAATCCTTTGACAAATTCCAGCATCCCTTCATGCTTAAAGTCCTAGAGGGAATTGGTTTGGTGGGATCATTCCTTAATGTAATCAAATCCATATACAGGAAACCCACAGCCAATATCATCCTTAATGGAAAAGAGACAGAAGCATTCCCCTTAAAGGTAGGAACTCAGCAAGGCTACCCCCTGTCAGCATTCCTCTTCAATATAGTGCTTGAAACACTTGCTAGGGCAATAAGGCAAGAAAAGGAAATTAAAGGAGTTCTAATTGGAAAAGAGGAAGTCAAGCTATCCCTTTTTGCTGATGATATGATTGTTTACCTAAGGGATGCTAAAAAGTCCACCAGAAAGTTTCTAGAAATGATTAAGAGTTTCAGTAAAGTGGTAGGATACAAAATTAACCTAGAAAAATAAGTATCCTTTCTTTACACCAACAACAAGCAACTGAAGAAGGAATACAAGGAGACCTTCCCACTCACAATAGCCTCAAAAACAATAAGATACCAGGAACAAACCTAAGACACCAAAGATCTCTAAAAAAAACCCAAAACTTTAAAACCCTTGAAGAAGGAAATTGAAGACATCCGAAGATGGAAAGACCTCCCATGCTCATGGATTGGGAAAATTAACATAGTAAAAATGTGCATTCTACCCAAACTAATATACAGATTCAATGGAATCCCAATTTAAATCCCCAAGGGTTTCTTCACAGGCTTGGAAAAAAAGTCCTTAATTCTATATGGAAAAACAAAAGACCCCAAATAGCCAAAGCAACCCTGAGTGAAAAGAGCAATAGAGGGGGGATCCCTATACCAGACTTCAAACTATACTACAGGGCTATAGTCATAAAAACAGCTTGGTACCGGCACAAAAGCAGACCTGTTCACCAATGGAACAAAACTGAAGATCCAAACTTGAGCACATACAATTTCAGCCACCTCGTATTTGACAAGGGGGCCAAGAAGACACAATGGAGGAAAGACAGCATCTTCAGCAAGTAGCGTTGCCAAAACTGGATCACCACTTGTAGAAGAATAAAGTTAAACCCCTACCTCTCACCCTGTACAAAAGTCAACTCCAGATGGATCAAAGACCTCAATGTGAAACCCAAAACTCTGAAGGTGATAGAATAAAGAGTTGACAGCAGCCTACAAAACATAGGCGTAGGAAAAGACTTCCTAAATCAGACAGCAGCTGTGCAAGAAATAAGATCAACAATTGACAAATGGGACCTCATTAAACTCAAAAGTTTCTGTACATCAAAAGAAACAGTCAAGGAAGTGAAGAGAAAACCCAGAGTGGGAGGAAACCTTCACTGCAGATACATCTGACAAAGCATTGATTTCCAGAGTATATAAAACTACTCAACAAAGAAGAAAACAAATGAATCACTCAAAAGATGGAGCAAAGAGCTGAACAGAGAATTCACAAGTGAGGAATTAGAGATGGCTGAGAAACATCTTAAAAAATGCTCAACGTCGCTAATAATTAAGGAAATGCAAATTTAAAACCACTTTAAAATATCATATCACCCCAATAAAGCTGGCTAGGATCAAGACAACAAATGATACCAAGTGCTGGAGAGGTTGTGGGGAAAGGGGAACACTCATCCACTGCTGGTGGGAATGTAAACTTGTACAGCCACTATGGAAAGCAGTGTGAACCCTTGGAAGACTCAAAATGAGTTTACCAACTGACCCAGTCATACCAGTCCTGGGTATATACCCACGAGACTCATCTTACCACAGAGATACATGCACAGCCATGTTTATTGCAGCTCTGTTCACAATAGCAAAAAGCTGGAGCCAATCCAAGTGCCCCTCAACTGATGAGTGGATAGAGAAAATGTGGTATATCTACACAGTGGAGTTCTTTTTTTTAAAGAGAATTTCTTTTATTTTTATTTCATTTTTTAAACAATAAGTAATAAGTTATGAGTACAAGCATCTTTCATGTAAAACCAATTTTCAAGCAGCTATGCCCAAACCCACACAGCCCGAGGCTCCCACCATCCAGAAGAAGGGGCTCGTATGTACAATCAAGTTGATTAAATAACAGTGGAGTTCTATGCTGCAGTAAAGTAAGACATTAAGAACTTAGCAGGTAAATGGATGGAACTCGAAGATATTATGTCAAGTGAAGTAACACAGTCCCAGAAAAACAAACAACAAACGGTATCCCTCATCTGTGGACGCTAGTGCCAATTACCTAGTAGTAAGTATTTCTTCTGCAGGGCTCCTTGAGCTTTTGTCAAAGTAGTTGGGAGTGGTGCATATTGTAAAGAACAACAACAACAACAACAATAGAAAAGGCTGCCTGCATCAAAGAACTTACTGAAATGGTGAACGTCTGCTAGAAACAGTAAACTTCCATATCGAGAATTTTTTTAATTTATTTATCCTCGTATGTGTATGAATGTACTGTCTGCATGTAGGTTTGCACACCTGTGTCATGCAATGCCCCGGAGGTCAGAAGAGGGTGTCGGATTCCCCTGGAACTGGAGTTAAAGACGGTTCTTAGCTGCCATGTGGGTGCTGGGGATCAAACCTGGGTCCTCTGCAAGAGCAATAGGCACTCTTTTTTTTTTTTAATTTTTATTTTTAAGGGATTCTACAATATAATGACACAGGTGTTTGCAGATAACATTGATGTTACTCAGTATGTCATACAATTAGGTAATTGGTGCATTTTGCAAGCATCTATGTCCAAATTTTGAACAACCCAAAGTTCCCATAGTCCATTTGGAGAAGCTTGTATGCACAGGCATGTTGATCAATCAGGAGTCCAGACTATATTCCTGTAGTCTCATGATTCACCCCTATCTCTCCACAGCCCTTACAATCTACCACGCCTCCTCTTCCGCAGTTTGTTCCCTGGGCTTTGGGAAAGGGGCACAAGTGGGTGAGAAGAAAACAGTCTAATTTCTTTG